>CAUJNA010003505.1:1270701-1343201 GCA_963377175.1 Effrenium voratum | reverse complement strand
GGTCCTGGTTGACCCCTGGTAGGCCAAATGTGAAACCCCCAAGACCTCAGGACTTCTCATGACATATCGCATGCGTTGATGAGCCGCAAAACCAAAAGCATGTTCGCCGGCCTTACTTGTGGATCCACGTTGTTCCTTCAGTTCTTTGCGCCGCTTCATGATGAACTTGGCATCGCACTGGTCCGTGTAGAAGGCCTATTCAACCGCACAGTGAGGTCCAAAACTGAAAGCACGGTACGCACACATGGCAACTAAATTTTAGTCAAATCAAAGTGCAAGTGAATCGCAGTGACACGATCGGTCCCGCAGCAAGTCCACCCGCGAGGTGTCCATCCTGGATCTCCGGTAGTCCGGCATGCACGTCCGCCGGATCGAGTGAAAAGCGCGGAGCAAACAGGGCTCACGTGAACTGAGCTTTTTGAGCCACACCTTCCAGAAAATCATGCAACCAGCAACGCTATGAAAGCGGATGTCGGAGGACCCTTTGAATTGACACAACACATCGAGGATCTGGGAGGGAGGCGCACCTTGATCTTGCTGGCCCCCATCTTCGTCATCGCGTGTTGCAGGGAAATACTCATCTAATTCTTGGTGCCCTGGCGCAACAAATTCCAAGTTGATTGATGCAAGTGCGCCATGTTTGCATACAAACGTCATAGCCCCGGCCTTTAGCCAAAGCTCGCCTCATGCGAGGATCGCCTCAATAGTTCCGCCGTTCCACCTAGGTGGAGCTGATTGACCAATACGAATCTCCGCATGCTACACATATTATTCCTATCCACTGCGTGCCACGCAGCAATCACAGATTGAGCGAAGGCTGGCCATCCAATCAAGAAGCGCCGGCCATTGGCTTCACTGATCGCAAAGCATCCGAAGTACCATTTTGTTCTGCATGTGTGTGTATGGTTCTGAGTCACGATGCTGTGACCACAGTTGATTGATTGTGAAGTGAATGTGTGTGCGTGTGCGTGGTGTGGGTTCCAGGAGGTGCACCCTGCTGACAAAGTAAATGCGCCTCTTTGTGGGATTCTACACCTGGTCATGCATTAGACAAATGGCATGGCAAATCATTCATAGATAGTGGACAGGACATTTCTGGGGGTATATGCATGGGTATGTCAACCAACGTTCGATCCACGAGTCAGAATGCGTTGGTGCTGCAAATGATGTCGTCTCGGTGCGCATGGAGCTTGCCTGCCAAAGTTCGGTCGATGAGCCTAAATGTAGTTTTTGTACAAAGACGTTACTTTGTTTGGTCGATGACTTCTTGGGTATATCTAACCGATACTAGAGTATCAGGGTACAAAAGTTTCATCCGTGGTTTCGTTGTTCAGCAGGGCGTTGGTATTTTGCCTCCCGTTCGAGGCGACTTGCGCCAGGTGGTGCTCGAACGACTTTGCCAAGCTCAGAACGAGAAGGGCTTCGAGGCCCCGGATCCCGAGGAACATTTGGCTACAACGGTAAGCTCATGGCCTAGGGAAACCAAAAGGAGGTTAAAACAAGTCTGGGTTTGATGCCAAGGGAACAACTACAGTTGGGTGAAAGTAGATGGCACACTTCGAGAACCCTTTTCGGTCTAGTCTACTTTCGCCCTACAGACCTTGGCCCCTGTGAAGGTAAAAACAACACAGAGTTTGTTAAGAAACAAGTTTCAACAAGGAGGTGGCGCAAGCCTGCTGCCCGGGCCCCCTGCAAACTGCCCAAACTGTCGGGGGGATTTCCGGCACCCAACGGCCGGGAGGGTGGAATCCCCTTCCCGATAAGACCTCAAGGTGTTGTGACGGGTATTGTCATCCTGACGAGAACGCCAGTAGTTGGCTGACCCTCCTAAAACCCCCCGGTTCCATGGTAGTTGGTGGGAGGGAAATATCCATCTCATTTGCCAAGGCAGCTTGGAAACAACCCCTGTCACTGCCGTGTCACAGACCATTGGACCACTATGGTGAGGGTATGTGCATCTATTCTACATGCCTTCATTTGTGTAGGGAGAATCGGCCAGCTATGCTCAGCACTGAAGGGTTTTCCAACAAGTTCTCTGCAAACTAGTGAACAGGGTAACAACTTTTGGTATGATACACATGTTGTAACATGGCCTCAATCCGGCTGCCCACAAGTATGAAAGCTTCTAGGCTTCCACAGAGTATTGAGCCTTGAACAGGTTTATTTCTGCACAGTATTGTCTGGGGTTCTTACTTTCAACGATGATAACTGTTTACCGTCCGCGCCGCTCTCCTTCACCCTCCTTCCTCCTTCCTGCTCCCTCATCCCTCATCCTACTCCTTGCTCTCCTTATACTCACTGGCTTACACATTTGCACATACTTGCTCTCACTCACTCAACTTACGCTCACTGACTTACACATTGTTACTCTCACTCACTCACTCACTCACTCACTCACTCACTCACTCACTCACTCACTCACTCACTCACTCACTCACTCACTCACTCACTCACTCACTCACTCACTCACTCACTCACTCACTCACTCACTCACTCACTCACTCACTCACTCACTCACTCACTCACTCACTCACTCACTCACTCACTCACTCACTCACTCACTCACTCACTCACTCACTCACTCACTCACTCACTCACTCACTCACTCCACTCACTCCACTCACTCCACTCACTCCACTCACTCCACTCACTCCACTCACTCCACTCACTCCACTCACTCCACTCACTCCACTCACTCCACTCACTCCACTCACTCCACTCCACTCACTCCACTCACTCCACTCACTCCACTCCACTCCACTCCACTCCACTCACTCCACTCCACTCCACTCCACTCACTCCACTCCACTCCACTCACTCCACTCACTCCACTCACTCCACTCACTCCACTCACTCCACTCACTCCACTCACTCCACTCACTCCACTCACTCCACTCACTCCACTCACTCCACTCACTCCACTCACTCCACTCACTCCACTCACTCCACTCACTCCACTCACTCCACTCACTCCACTCACTCCACTCACTCCACTCACTCCACTCACTCCACTCCACTCACTCCACTCACTCCACTCACTCCACTCACTCCACTCACTCCACTCACTCCACTCACTCCACTCACTCCACTCACTCCACTCACTCCACTCACTCCACTCACTCCACTCACTCCACTCACTCCACTCACTCCACTCACTCCACTCACTCCACTCACTCCACTCACTCCACTCACTCCACTCACTCCACTCACTCCACTCACTCACTCCACTCACTCCACTCACTCCACTCACTCCACCACTCACTCCACTCACTCCACTCACTCCACTCACTCCACTCACTCCACTCACTCCACTCACTCCACTCACTCCACTCACTCCACTCACTCCACTCACTCCACTCACTCCACTCACTCCACTCCGCTCACTCCGCTCACTCCGCTCACTCCGCTCACTCCGCTCACTCCGCTCACTCCGCTCACTCCGCTCACTCCGCTCACTCCGCTCACTCCGCCCACTCCGCTCACTCCGCTCACTCCGCCCACTCCGCCCACTCCGCCCACTCCGCCCACTCCGCCCACTCCGCTCACTCCGCTCACTCCGCTCACTCCGCTCACTCCGCTCACTCCGCTCACTCACGCTCACTCACTCCGCTCACTCCGCTCACTCACTCCGCTCACTCACTCCGCTCACTCCGCTCACTCCGCTCACTCCGCTCACTCCGCTCACTCACTCCACACTCACTCACTCACCCACTCACACCACTCCACTCACTCCACTCACTCACTCACTCACTCCACTCACTCCACTCACTCCACTCACTCCACTCACTCACTCACTCACTCACTCACTCACTCCACTCACTCCACTCACTCCACTCACTCACTCACTCACTCACACTCACTCACTCTCACTCACTCACTCACTCACTCACTCACACTCACTCACTCACACTCACTCACTCACTCACTCACTCACTCACTCACTCACTCACTCACTCACTCACTCACTCACTCACTCACTCACTCACTCACTCACTCACTCACTCACTCACTCACTCACTCACTCACTCACTCACTCACTCACTCACTCACTCACTCACTCACTCACTCACTCACTCACTCACTCA
The DNA here is from genome assembly GCA_963377175.1 of Effrenium voratum. Classification (NCBI taxonomy): domain Eukaryota; class Dinophyceae; order Suessiales; family Symbiodiniaceae; genus Effrenium; species Effrenium voratum. The sequence continues at coordinate 1,339,116 of CAUJNA010003505.1, read as the reverse complement.
CTCACTCACTCACTCACTCACTCACTCACTCACTCACTCACTCACTCACTCACTCACTCACTCACTCACTCACTCACTCACTCACTCACTCACTCACTCACTCACTCACTCACTCACTCACTCACTCACTCACTCACTCACTCACTCACTCACTCACTCACTCACTCACTCACTCACTCACTCACTCACTCACTCACTCACTCACTCACTCACTCACTCACTCACTCACTCACTCACTCACTCACTCACTCACTCACTCACTCACTCACTCACTCACTCACTCACTCACTCACTCACTCACTCACTCACTCACTCACTCACTCACTCACTCACTCACTCACTCACTCACTCACTCACTCACTCACTCACCCTCTCTCTCACTCACTCCACTTACACGTACTTATGATGTCGCTCACTCAACTTACACTCACTATTGCACTCACTAACTAACACACCACACTTACTATCATTCACTCAACTTACACTCCCTGACTTATACATTCTCTCACTCACTCAATTTACACCTACTGACATTCAACCACTCTCACTCTTACTCACTGAACTTATACACACTTACTCTCACTCACTCATTTTACACTCACTTTTAAAAAGCTAAGCATGGGGCTCTCCGGCCCTTTTTGCCTGGCTAGACTCAAGCAAGCCATATTGACATGTCGGATAATGTGAATTTGGCCGTCACGGAGATCAGGTCGCTCTCCAATATGTTGAATAAGACTTTGCAGGGACATTGCAGCGAAGGAGGCAAACAGGAGAGTCACCTTTTGGAGGCCTTTTGTTGAGTGTCATCGTCCCAAGCGCAGCTTTGCAGGTCTGCGCAGTGGTGTCAAGACCGCCCAAGCGCGTCAAGAAGGTGGGTTATGCACTGCTTGGGCAAAACATTAGTTTTTTCGTTTTTTTTGTTCAGAGCGACCAATTTCTCTCGAAACCAGACGGGTTGTAGCGCAAAAAAAGCGTCAAATGAACAAAGAGGTACCCAGGGCACCTGTTCCTCATTGTTTTCCAAGGAAGTGTCCTTTGAAACGCACCAAGAGAATCCCAAGAGCGGCCCTCTTGACATACTGATGTGTTTTGCAGGCGATTACCAAGACGCCTGTGCATGCGTTAGCTGACAAGCTTGGGGTCACGGACTTAGCTGCCAAGTCTTAGATTGCAGGTGCGTCTTTTCGAGGCCTCGTTTCCCCTTTTGGAGTGGTTTAAAGGGAAACCAAAAGGAAGCAAACAAGTTTTGGTGTCCAACGTGTTCCCCTTTTGTAAGACTTGGCATGTCCTCTGGCAATGTTTGGCCATGATTTCCTCAAGGAGCTGCAGTTGACGCAAGAATAATGGAGTATTTATTCGTGATGGGTTTGCTGGCAATATTGTCGGAGTCCACAGAAAGCACGCAAGCGAGAGTGACGACGAGCAAGACGCACATGCTGCATTTGAGCAGCGCCCGTATTTCTTGCTGCTACCATTGCACCATGAAACCTGCACCCTAGTAGAGAGGCCAGCAAGGATTGCGTGTTTTGCACATGTTTGTCATGGTCCAAATACTTGGTTTACCTGGGGTTGGCAGTCAGACATGGTCATCAACCTCTTGGAGGGTTTTAGACAATAATAAGGATTCTGAAGAAAAACATGGCAACCAGGGCAGCCCGAAATGTTTGTCAGTTTTGGCGCACGCCTGCCTGGCCAAGGTCTCCGTGCTGGTCCCGAGCTCCGCCAAGGCTCCTACCTGCGTATTAAATGGCCTAGCACGGGGCACCGGAAACCAAAGGGCTTATATTCCCCCCTGACCTATTGGGCAGTTTCCGCATCCCAAAAATGGGCTTCTTCCCCAAAAGGAGGTTCCTCTAAACAATGAAACTTCTGACTGGGATCCAGCGTGGTTTTTCCCCAGACGCTGTTTGGAGTGTGACCAGGGGCGTTCATGATACTTGTATGTACGCAACTTTTGATTTGCAAGCTTGAAATGCAGCACTCACTGCAACGCTCGTGCTGTTAGCACCGGTGCTGCGTATTGTCGGCTTGGGGTCCCATTTCTCATCGAATTTGGGTATTACATGGATTTCAATGGTTGGAGCACCCTCACCAAATAGTTGGATCTCCATCCTCCATGTTTACTGCGTCCTTTCCCATGAGTTCGAAATCAAATCTCCTACCCATGTCCCATGTTGCATTTTTGTTTTGCTTGAGTTCACTGGTTCAATCGATTTCATGGCTTATTGATTGATTAATTTTCCCTCCATGGCACGGATGAATGCTGCACCAGCTGGTGGACGCTGGTGGATGAATCTTGAGTAAGTGTGCTTGATGTATCGCTTTGGCCAGGGTACATGGCTGTGGCTCCAAACCACCGGCACCAACATTTGGCGCCCTGGTAACTGGAACCAAAGACACAAAACAAAACGCGTGACCCCAGCTCTCTAATTTTGAGCCACACCCCCACTGTGGATGGACAAAATCCTGCACCACCTTGAAACCATGCAAACCCATTGGTTGTTGGTTACAGGGGAATCGAATCAGAAACCAGGGTGTCTTAGGTGCAGGATTTCGTCCATCCACAGCATGTGTCCAGGATCCTGACTTCCTGGACGAGCTGGAGAAGCTGAAGCCAGATGCAGCAGCCCCAGAGTGAGAGTCATGGAGGCAGAGGGCCAAGCTCACTACCCCTATTGCGCTCACTACCCCTATCGAGGTTTTCCAGTACCCTTTTCCCTCTTATTCTAATCTAGGACCCCCAGTAGTACCCTCTTCCCCTTCTAACCTCTCTATTCTAACCTCTCTGGAGGACCTAGTTATTCTGGGGTTTCTTGCAGTCCCCGGCCCTCCCCAACAAGAAATAGAAGTTCAAAAGGAACCCTTTGATCAGAATCCCTTCTAATTGAGAAGGTTCTTAAACTAGGCGTGGGGGGCCTTTGATGTCAGTTGGCCACCATTTTGGTCCACCCGCTACCCGCCTACCCTCAGGTGAACATCGATGCCACCAGGTGCCCCATTGGTTTATTCAAAGTGGTAATAGGCGAACCAAACTTACATCCCATTAGACCAATTGGCCTTAGCTGCTCCTCTTTGTGTCCACCGTGTGTTTTATTGCGGCCGGGCCCGCCTGCGAGGGATTTTTAAGGGGGAGAAAAAGGAACACACTCATTTTCAGGTTCCTCATGAGACACATCTCTGTCCTTTGAGTGTTGGTAGGGATGCTTGCCAAAGTTGTCCGTTTGTAACCGCACGTTTGCCCGGCCTTTCTCTGACGTTGCTGCCCAGTGATTTCGACCAGTGGAGAAATACATTTTTCTAAAACCAGACTGGGGTCTCTTTGGTAGAACCATTCAGCTCTGAACTTTTTTCGATCGTTGTCTTTTCTTACTAGCGAGTTGGAGGTCAAAGACCGACCCTGCGGCAAAAAGCACACCAGACTGGCCGCAAAGTCTCGTGATCACTGGGGGTCTTTGCGCATGGCGGCATAGCGGCGCGCTTCCCCTTAAAAGTCATCTTCCAATGGAGATCCAAACTGTGGGGGGTCTGGTGCTTGGGGCTAAAACGGAGGCCCTTCTTTCTTTCCGCATGAAACTGCAGGGCCCGCCCCGAAGGTGTGCGTCACCGCAGCGTCGCTCGGCATGCATCGAAATGCCTGTCCGGTGATGTTGACTTCCCCGACCTCCGGGCGGTTGCTTCCCTTCTTTCTCCGTTGTTTGTCCAATTTCTTTATTGTTTTTCCCGGAGGGGGGTTTAAATTGAAATCAACTACCACAAGGCTGCCTCAGGTTTTGCACGGCAAGAGGTCTGGGGTGCAGGTTTGAAAACGGCGGAGGAGTCGGCACAAGTTAAATTGAAGTGTGTGGAAGTTAGCAATGGGTGGTTTGTTGCTTCCCTTTGTGCAAAGCCAGCAAGAGGAAACACGAGTTCTCAGTCAGATGTCAGGTATGGAGAGTACCTGCCCAAGCGCTTCTTGCAGGCTGAGTTTTTGTGCCAGCTTTCATCTTGACACTATGGCCATGCCGATGGCTCGTGTAGTTAATGGCACCTGACGACCGGCAACTGGCCTTGCTTGGGCTGGTGTTGTCTTGCTTTGTCGTGATGTGTGATCTCTTGCACCGACCCAGGCTGGCAAGGTGGTGACTGGATTCTCCTGTCTCATTTTGTTGTGTGTCATTGAGATTGAGAATATGATATCCAGCCGTAAAGCTCAAACTCCGCCCCCAACAAGCAGTCGGCACTTGCGTGCTTGTAACTCATGAAGGCGTCCGTGCTTGTGATCCCGAGGGAGGACGCTTGGGGCAGCACTCTTTCACCCATGGAATCTGACTGAGGATTGCTGGAAGACCATGTTCTTCTAAAGGGGCCATATGGTGGGTCTCATGTTGGGTGGGTACGCCTGAGACAGACATATTTTTGGATTCCCAGACCATCGAAGCTCAGTCGCGCAGGTCTCAATGGTGTTGAGCTACTGGTTCTGGTGGTTTGCTGTTCAAACTTCACCTTTTCTCCATGATAAACCATTGCAAGCAAATGGGTCGGATTTCGGTTCCTGGTGGTTTCCTTTTCACACAACCTGAACGGGGTACCGTCAAAAGTTGTCCTTTTTGTTTAAGACGAAACCAAAGGCAACCCAAAATAATTGTCCAAATTGGTCCAATGTTGGCATATATTACGTAAATGGATTGTGTGGGCTATTCTTGGGGCTGTTCAAATCCTTTTGTGGTCGACAAAACAGAAGGATTGGGTCAGAACGGTCAGAAACACGAAGGTTACACAAAGACGGTGGGGGGTCCCTGTGTGGTTCCCATGGGTCCTGCGGGCTATTTGAACACACGACCGGTTCGACGAACCGTTCCGAACAGAGGCGCCCAAGCTGGGCACTGTGAACCTTCACCCCTCGCTGCTGCCAAGATGGAGAGGCACCGCGGAGATAACTAGATATTCATACGTCTCAAGATTGGGGAGCTGAAAAGATGATAGGTTCTTCGCGGTTTCCCTTTAAAATAGTGGAAACAGGTGTCCTCGATTTTGAGAAACATCCATATTGATAAATTATTGATTTTGATTTGTGTTGGGGCTTGCCATCAGTGTACCATTGAATTGGATAAGACGCGGTCGCTGTTGGTAGGATCAACCTGCCTGTATGATACAGCCTGTATGTAATTGGGTTGCTCCCCCCCTGAGCAAACTGTCGTACCTGTTTGTAGGTGCAATGGAAAAGCCTTTTGTTGCTTAAAGATCTAGGTAGGAAGCCAAGGTCACACCAAAGGCCTGCCATGTTATGTAATTGGCGGTTTGGATTGATGGTTTGGAAGTGGGGGGGGGGTGTCCCACTTACCCTCCAGAAGAATGGGTTCCAAACCAGCGATGAAGGTTTAGCTGCTAGGCGGTTCTGCTATCGGGTTTCATTGGGGTTCCGGTAAGCCTGCATAAGCCTTTATGACCATGTTGGTAAAACCAAGAGTCAACTTGTTTTTTTTTGGGCGCTGCTCATATTATGGGGATGTGGGGATCTCCAACACGGGTCGTTCCCCTTCAAACCAACCCCAGAACGGGTTGGAGGGGGAATGCGCAGCAAGAAATGGAAGCCCCCCCCAACTCGCCGCATGGCTCATGTGCACTGGGATGAGTCAGGGAGCCCAAGGCCCTTTCTGGAGTGGAGAAGCTGCAGCCAGTCCTTTTTGTATACGTCCCAAACTCGTGGGTTCCAGGTCAACCGGCCCGGGACGTGTCCAAAATCACCTGTATCCTTCTGAGTGGTTGGCTTCAGGTGGGTTTGCTTTGACGGTAACCACGAAGGAGTTGGCGAGCCATGTTTAGGGGAACTATGTTCCACCTCAACGTGTTGTGTTTCCACTGCGTTCCGGCAAGCAAACAAGCAAGCAAGAGTGCAACCAACCCTAAACCAGCCCTCAAACAGTAACCGCAAGCAAGCAAACAGCCCGAACCGATTCCAGACCAACCACAAGAGACTCTAATCTATTTCTAAACCAATTCCAAGCCAGCCCAAACCGGCCTTTACCCAAGCCTACACCAAACCTACACCGACCCCAAACCACCCTAAGCCAACTACAAACAACCTTAGAGCAAGCCTAACCCCACCCCAAACCGCCCTAAGGCGAATCTAAACCAACCCTAACCCCACTCTAACCCCACCCTGACCCCCAAACAACCGTAACCCACCCTACTAAACCAGCCAACCCTAGACCTGCAGCCACCCCGCACCAACCCTGAACGGACCTTAAACCAACCCTAAACCGACCCCAAACCATGCTAGGCCAACACTAAACCAACCCTCGCCAAGACTCAAGCCACTCTAAGCCACCCTAAAGCAACCCTGGACCAAAACTGCGGTGGAAAAGCTTCCCCGTTAGGATAGAGCATAATTCCTCGGCAAGAGGTACCGCCGAAGGTGTTCATAGTTTGACACATACCCAAGATGCTTGTGGTTCAGCTGATTCTTGATCGGTTTAGTGTCCCAATGAAAGCAGCACGTGGTTCGCCCAACTGGATGTCGGGGCGATCCTTGCTTGAAGACCTGTTGTCATTTTTCGTGGGAGGGGAGGGAACCAAACTGAGGAATATGGAAGAATTGCCCGCATTTGCCCTGCGAACCTCCAGATGGGTTAACTGTTGGCAGTACCTACACGAATTGTGTTGGAACATGGGGAATATGGCGGACAGGCACCAAATCTGTGCCGTGGCCAGTATCGCATCTAAAGGGAAAATCCAATGAGAGCCCGTCCCAAGCCATATATTTGTGGGGATCTGTCCCCATCCGCAAAGTTTCATGGAGTTCCAATCAGAACCAGAAGTGAGAGATCCAAACCTTAAGACCAAAATTTCTTCAGATTTGGAGGGTCCCTCCAAACCAACAAGTGCCCCCCTGCTCCCCTGCCCCCCTTTTTACCTGCCCCAATTACCCCCCAGCCCCCCGCGGGGCTGGTGACTGCCTCTTCGGAAGAACAAGCCACGCACTATTTTAGAGCACATAACAACTGGACCCGTTTGCCAAGTTTCTCCCCAGGCGCTTCTCCGGTGCAGCGTTGCTTGGTGGCCGGCGACACGGAGACCGGCATCACGGCGCGGGGTGTGGGTCAACCGTTTTCACTGGAACTAATCCCAGTGCTAGCTACCACTGCAGGTAGCCAGGCTACTATTCCCTTTAACACGGGAATAGCTAGCAACCGTCAGTACACAAATCTCAAATCAATAATCAGCAATCGCTTGATCAGGGACTATCAGCAGACTGGTAACAGAGGAAACGTAGACGCACCAACAACTAACCATAGACTGACCAACCAGCAAGAGGCGGCCTGGCCAAATCCTTCATCCTTCCTTGAAGTAGCAAAAGGGGCCCCTGATTCTTAGTGGATTCCAACCAAGAATTGTGGAGAAGCATTGGCCAGCTCTCTGTTTGACCGCCAGTGAACAGCACTGCCAAAAGCGAGCCCCGTGTATGGACCCAGCCATTGGACCACGGCCCAGCTCACATGGCGACAGCTCACATGGGAGCCTCACCCGCAGATTCTCTACACTGTGGCAAAGATGGACGCAGGGCCCGGTGGCCCGAAGAGCCAACTGGGACTGTTCAAGTGGTTCCTTCTGCATGCTTGGGTTAGAATGATAAAGTTTACAAAATAAAGGCGAGGTTCAAATGCTTCATCCTTTGCGGTTTCCAAATAGAGATTGTGGATTGGGAGCGGCCAACTCTCCATTTTGAGCAGGTCCAGATTCTTGGTACTCGGGACCGAGTTGGACTTTTTGCGCCGGAGAACTGCTTGGACCCCAATTCAATGGGCATCCGAGCTGACAGGAAGCGCATTGACGTGTTTGCACACCGCCGGCGACACATTTTGGCCCGGAATGTCCACAGATTCCATGTACACGGAACCGGGCTCGCAGCTTTGTCACCTTTGGTCGACCAGGAATTAAGGAGGTGGGGGCTTCATCTTGGTTTCTATTTTTGTGGAATTTTACAGGGTTTTTGGCATCTGCTCTTGGAACTGGACAGGGCAATCAATGAAAGGCAGACTGGACAAGGCAAACAGCTGTCAACTTCGGAATGAGGGCCGACCTGGCAGGTTGTATTCGGTTGTACTTGTTCAACGTTATTCGGTGTAGTGATGGTCAGCCCTGACCAACCTTGAAATGTGTGTTTCTAACTCCGCGTGACGCATTGGATGGTGGTGTGCAGATTCAGGCCAGCAGATGTCCTTGTCACCCTGAACCCACTCCCATGAACTTGTGGCTACGGTCCGGTTGGACTGGTTGAGGCCAATCATTGTCCAGGAGAAGCTGCCCTTGAACGGCTCCTCAGCTTGAATTCTCATGTTTGCGTCAGCGTCGCTTGCGATGTTCTGAGCCATTTCAGGGTGAGTGCCGGATAGCAGATTTTGTCACACGCTTTTTCGCGTGTCACCACATTTTTGTAGGTCATTGCATTCATGCTTGTGCCAGTCCATGGGGATCTCTGCAGATCAACATGGGATCAACCAAAGGTTTCCTGAAAAAGGGCATTTCTCGATGGTCCGTTGGGTTCCGTGAGCTAGGTTCGGAGACCTCCCCGGAGCTGCTGGATTACCTTTTCGGGCCACGAGCTGAGCCTCCCCCCCCCTCTGTGGCCGGCACTCTCTTCACTGTGTTTTGTAGGACCGGAGCAGTTTTTCCCACCAGCGACTTTTGCTCAGTGCCACAATCAAAGGAAGGAAATGACAGTTCCGACATGTCCCAACCCTCAGGAGCGTTAAGACCCGGCCCCGCTTTAATCCTGCACATTTTTTGGGCGGACGCCTACGCGACGCGCTAAGTTGTGGTTGCGTATGGGGTTTGCTTCATAGATGCCAGGAACTTATCGAAGTTCGCGAAGTGCCACACAACTTCGCGGCTTTGTCTACCAGTCGAACTTCCCTGCCAAGCGAATTGTTTTTTCCGAGGCGCGGCGCAGACCTGCTGGTGGAGGCTGGCGCGAGCGGGCGTGTTTCCAAGCGCCGGTGAATGCCCCCAATTGATCGAATATGTCGTGTGTAAACATGTTTTTGTCGTTGGGTGTGCCACCCTCTTGGAGAAGCAGGCATTTCCAGAAACCAGCAAACTGGACACGTATTCCAACAGTGGCCTTTGTTTCACCATTGCCTTTTTGGCAATAAGACAAAAACAGCACAGTTTGCCTTGGGGCTATCTTTGCATTCGGGAGTCTGCATGGGGCTTTCGGCTTTGCTCGAAGCTTGATCGACTGGAACCATTTTAGGCTGTTTGAGTCGAGGAGTTGCCAGAGGTTCGGCATTACTGGTGGCCGGCGGGTGTTTACCAGCATGTTGGTAGGACCTTGTTTGGCACTTTCGTTGCAGATAGCATTTCAAAGGCCACATAGACCAGTAGGTCTCGCTGTCTTGCAGTGGTGCCTTTATCGAGTTGTTTTTAGTTGCTTCCCCACTGATCCGGAGCAGCAAGAACACAGACATGTTTTTGTTCACCCATGCCATGCCTACTGTAAAGCCAATGATTCGCCTTTTTTTGGTGTTTTTTTGGGTGCAAATCCAGTAGTTGTTTGGGCAGAGCCTCCATCAAACAACGGGGGCCCCAAACTTCCAACTCTGATTTCCCCTTCTGTTCAGCCTTTTTTTTCACAAACCAGGCGTCCTTTCGGGCTTTGTGGTCCCTCAATGTCTGTTTTGTCGCACCAAACGTGGCAGCTTCGTTGCAACCCACCAGTAAATGGGCTTCATTTAGAAGACATCTAGTGACCCCTATCACCCAGCCATCGCCAAGAATTAGATCGGTGCCTTCGGTGCTTGCCGAGCAGCTCAGCTTGGCAGGTGCTTCCGAAGCTGCTCAAGGGCGGGATCACCATGGACACGGCGGAAGCGCAGGACGAGCGTCTCGTTGAGAAGGCCTTCGCGCGCGCGCATTCCGAATTCGATCGAGATGAAGGCTTCCCACAATGAAAGTCAATCAGTCATGCCAAAACGGATTCACAGCCAGCGTTCTGGAAGGATGTGTCAAAAAACAAATCCTCGAATCAGCTGGTGTAGGAAGATCTTCCTTGGGCTTCTTGAGATACAATGACAGCACAACCATACCGCTCAGTTTCTTTCGCACGTCACGAGATGGATGCAATGCCGACAAGCTTGCACGCACGTTGCATTTTGTCACGGAACGATCATTGAGACAAACTGATTGGAGTACAATTGAGAGGACAGCTTGAAGTCTCAGTTGACTATGTGAGGTGTGTTGGTGGGTTGCTCATTTCTCCAAGCCCGTTTATTATTATTGTTATTATTGTTTATTATTGTTATTATTGTAATTATTGTTAATATTTTTTTATTTTATTATTATTGTTATTTGTTTTTCTATTATTGCATTTTCCGGACTGTGGCTACGGCGCATGCCGTTTTTGTCGGAAGCCAATGCAGCGAGAGCCAGGACTTTGTTCATATCAGCTCTGATCTTCAGCCTGAGGAGGGTTTGGTGTTCAGGCAAGTAGGTTTTCTCCTTGATTACAAGAGCGTAGGTTGGGCGTGCCAAGGGCCAGTTTCACACAGGGAGGTGCTTCTCGGCATTTTTGACGTGGCACATCAAACTCCCTCGGGCCGTTTCGGGCATGGATGACGAAGGCTCTGCAACGAGCAGCGGTAGGCCCCTTTGATCTCCAAAGATGAGGGAAAGCTGTGGCCGCACAACGAGACCGCCCTGCAGATGCGTGACAAGGCGCGGTCAAAAGATGGAGGGCAACGAGGGGTACAGCTCTCGGGGTGTAACAGCAAGGCATTGGGAGTTTTAATTTGTGGCAGGCCCTGAGATATTCGGATTTCAAGAGGGTTCGAGATATTCTGAGTTCAAAGAGGGTCACCCACTCTCAGGTTTGAACCCCATGCCACCTTTCCAAAGTTCTCAAAAGTTCTCAAAGACCGTGCCACGTCTAATCGAGGTGCCAATCAGCCCTATTCAGCTCCTGGCTTAGCCCAGCGCCGCAGGTGAGGGGCTTTGCTGGCTGGCACGGGGCTTGGGCACGGAGATGTCTCTGTGATTGCTATCGCCCGTGCCGGCAAAGCCTCCACAGATGAGGTACCTCACGTCTTCGCTGTTGGATCATGGGGCATGTTCGCGTCTTCTCTGATAGATTTTGTCAAGGAAAATAGGCTCGCCCGCCCGGCTATGCCCAATCAGGTGTATTCCTTCCAATCATTTACATATTCAACTTACTCTATATATATATATATATATATATATATCGTTCTGTTTCGATTGACGGGGGCTCTTTGCACGCAAGACCCGATTGATTGTGAACACCCGAGAACAGAACAGGCGACAGCTCTCCCAAAACGACAAAATGCAAGGCAGACGCGGAATTGCTTTGTGCACGTGCAGGCGCGATTCGTATATTGAGAGCAAACAGCGGCTACGCAGCGCAAAGACAGTTACACCCAACTAGACAAGCGAAGAAGACAGGCGGAGAGGAGCATGCCAGCTCGGCAATTCTTGCGCACCATGCGCACCCAAGATGCCTGAGCTTGTCCCTGTAAACATGCTTGCAGGTGGGCAGTCCCTCAGCGCAATATATGTTAGCCGAATGTGTACAAGCTCGTTGATCGATTTGTGTGGGCAATCTCTGGTGCCACCTCAGGACGCAAGTCGACGCAAGTAGTCTGTGTGCACAAGCTCTTTGCAGAATCGTGCAATCTCTTGCGCAATCCTTCAGTGCCAGTCCGCATGATTTTGCATGTGTTTCCCTTGAACACTTCTCATTGCCTGAGATTCTGGACTTATACTTTTGGAAGGACCATGCTAGTGGTACCAATATTGAACGTTTTTTTAGCCAATCCACGGAAGTGAGGCGTGCGGAATCTGCAGCATGGAAGCTTGGCCATCGGCACTAGATGAGTCCATCCACTAAGGGCGGTCTCCAGTTGTCGGACAACATAGCGCCCGTGTGTTTCCCGCCAGCTTCCCTGCAACGGGATGTCTTTTTGATCGAATCATACAGTCTGTGAACGTGGCTCCCAGCCATCCCCTTAGCCTTTTAGCTTTTTAGCGTTGAGTGGTTGGATTTCCACTTAACTCACTAAAAGTTGGTCACTTTTAGCGGGGAGTCTGAAAACGGACAGCCCAGTGACAGCATATTTCGAGTTGAGCAGAAGGCCGGGCACCACGCTGCCCCTGGCCTTGTCCGGTTCAATGGCGCCGCTGGAAGGCGCAGGGGGGCAACGCCGCGCGACGATGTGGGGCCCCACAAGGAATGCGTGGGTTCCTATTTCAGGAACCGCAAAAACGCGCATGAACCACGAGGTTCACCAAGGCGAGCCAAATTAAAATTCACACCTGCCAACGGACGGGTTTGTGGGTAACTATTTCGCGCAAGGAGTGTGTAGACGAGCAAAAGGAGGGGGATTGTAGGCTCAATTTGTTTGGTGGAGCTAAACTGGTTTTGTTGGGTTCAGTTTGTTTGAGGTGAATTTTAACAATGTTTTTGTCTGTTTGATCAAACGAAAGGTTTTCACCTTTGCGGAGGCCATCCTGGTTGGGGGTGTAGGCTCGTGTCGGGGCATGAGCTTGCGTAGGCTTGTGCGCGTACGTCGCAGTTTCACCCTTCGCGTACGTAGGCTTCTCGCGTAGGGCTGTTAAGCAACATGATACAATGCTACATTTGCCAAGTATGAATGAATTTGGGTTGAGTTCCCTCGCTTTTTGTTTCAATCTTCGCAGCAGATCCTTGGACATATGCGGTTCTATCCTAACCCTGCGTCCCGCAGTTTGAAGGTAGTACACTTGCACAGAAAAGGTGAGATCTTCAACCCTGGCGGGCGTAAGCTGTGCGCAAGTTGACGAGCTTCGCAGGGCAACCGACTGTAGTTGCTTGACACCAACTGGTCGCCCTCGCGTTGTTCGGCCGTGTCGCGGTTGTGTTGCCACTGGCGCCTTTGCGCGCATTACTAGTGACATTAGCTCGCCAGTCTGCCTATGTTTGCCTTGAAGGCTTTCGGGTCAAGGTGTCCAGCGCAGAGGTGGCCTCAGACTCAGAGTTTGAGTGTGTTTAGTTTCGGGCACAGTGGGCCTGGCAATCATCATCAACATCAGCATCGGCATCAGCATCAGCATCATTATCGGCATCCGCATCCGCATCGGCATCAGCACTATCAGCAGAAGCAGCAGCAGCAGCAGCAGCAGCATCAGCATCACCAGCATCATCATCATCATCATCACCATCATCGTCACCGTCACCGTCACCATCACCACCATCACCATCACCACCATCATTCTCATCATCCGCATCGGCATCCGCATCGGCATCAGCACCATCAGCAGCAGCAGCAGCAGCATTATCATCATGCTTCTCATCATCATCAGCATCAGCGTCAGCGTCAGCGTCAGCATCAGCGGCATCATCATCATCATCATCATCATCATTATCATCATCATCATCATAATTAGCATCGCCATCGCCATCAGCATCAGCATCATCACCATCATCACCATCATCATCATCATCATCATCATCATCATCATCATCACTATCACCATCATCATCAGCATTGCCATCGCCATCGCCATCGGCATCAGCATCATCAGCATCATCACCACCATCGTCACCATCACTATCATCATCATCATCATAATCATCATAATCATCATAATCAGCATTAGCGTCAGCGTCAGCATCAGCAGCATCATCATCATAATCAGTATCGCCATCGCCATCAGCATCAGCATCATCAGCATCATCACCACCATCGTCACCATCACTATCATCATCATCATCATCATAATCATCATAATCAGCATTAGCGTCAGCGTCAGCATCAGCAGCATCATCATCATAATCAGTATCGCCATCGCCATCAGCATCAGCATCATCAGCATCATCACCATCATCATCATCATCACTATCATCATCGTCATCAGTATCGCCATCGCCATCGCCATCACCATCAGTATCATCACCATCACCATTATCATAATCATTATCATCATCATCGGCATCATCATCACCATCGTCATCTCGACAGTGGGCTTATTTGAGTGGGGTTGAATGAGAGCCATGTCGCTGTTCACTCGGATTGGGCAAAAGTTTCTTGGGCCTTGTGACATTGGGATGGAAAAGAGGTTCCTGCATGAGAGCTTTCCGACTCGCGACATGGCGCGAGCTCGAGGCTTCCCTGGACGCAGTGAAGGACTCGATCAGCCATCGCCTTAGCTGGCGAACAACGAAAGGGGTTTGGTTCAGCGGCCAAGGCTACACAGTTGCAGCCACCAGCCCGCCAACCAAGTTGAGTTGAGAGATGTGAGAATGAGTACGTGAGAGACAGGGAAAAGGCTCTATAGGAAGAAAGTATGACGTTGGAGGTCTGCACGCATCCATGGAGCTGCTAAAGCATACTTCGCATACTACACTTATGCTGAAAATTTGCGACTTTCGAGCCGGAGCTGCCAAAGTGTGCTTCGCATACTACACTTGTGCTGAACAGTTGCAACTTTCGAGCCGGAGCTGCCAAAGTGTGCACTTGCGCTGATCAGTTACGCTTTTCGAGCTGGAGTTGCTTCACATGCCGCGCTTGCGGTGCAAAGTCGCAGCTCCAAAGTGCGCTTCGTATGCTACACCTGCACGCGACTTCCAGCTGGAGCTGCCGAAGCGGTCGTTGCGCTCTACATTGTTATAACAAATAGGCGCTTCTAGTTGCGACTTTTGAGAGAGTGCCAAAGTTGCGATTTTTGAGCTGGCTGCGAAAGTGCGCCGCCTGTGCTTCACTGTTACAAAGTTACGGGTTTCATGCTTGAGCTGGAAGCGTACATTGCGTACTACACTTGTGCTCTCTTGGACGTTCCAAACCACTGAAAAGCGACACAGTGGACTACCAAGAGCCATGCTTTTTGGCAAAAGGCCGCTTTGGTGATGCCGCGCGCCCATTTGAGTCTTGAACCAACTATCAGGCTACCGCGTTGGCGCAGGCGCATGCAGGCGTCTCACATGTCCAGCTTCGGGCCGGCTCGCAGATGCTCAAAGGAAAGAATCACTCACTTTGGGGGTCCCCCTTTTGAGGCAGGCCCGAGTCCCTTTTTCGGATTCCCTCAGAGCGCCAGACGTGAGACATCCTCATTTCTAATTTCCAGGTTTGATCCCCAAAGTCACCTCCAAACTGGAAATTTTGGGTGGTTTCCATTCGGCTTCTGTTTTTTTCTAGACAGTGTTTGGATGCTCCTGACAGCCTCTCCAGAAAAGGATCTCGAGGCCCAGACGCACAAAACTGATGCACTCGAGGCCCAGACGCAGCTCCTGAAGAGCTCTTCCTGGTCGACGCCGTGCGGCCCTCGTGCGCTGTGAGGTGTTGCGTTGAGCCGACCTGGCGGTGGGTCAAGACCAATGGATCCCATTTTGGGGTAGGTGCACCACCCATTTTAGAACCCATTTTAGTGGGGATTGGGATGTTCACTGGTTTTACGGGATTTTGACGCATGGCCACATCCTCAAAAAGGTAGACATATATCCGCTTGAATATGATTCCCGAAACAAGACTCCTTCCCAGATGATGTGCAATGGTCAAACCATCCAATTTTTATTTGGGGTGAGCCGGGACGGCCATTGCCCCAGAGATGTGCGGCCGCGAAAGGGCCAAGGGAGAGTCTTGGAGCTATCACTTGCGACACATATCATGGCGGGTTGAGATTCTCTTAGGGGTTGCACCTCCCCAACTCAAATGACACCAGGGCCCCCTGTTCAGGTAAAATTGAAGTGCCCCAACTGGAGCCCCCCTTTCTGAGATTTCTTTGAAAGGGAAGCCAGCAGTTGTAAAAAGAACGCAAAAGACACCACATTGTTGGGGCTCCCCGATTTGAAAAACCTACTTGCTTTTCTTGGGGTTGCTAGGGATAGTCATTCTTCTGTTGGGGGACCTCCAAATGGTGGTTATCCTTTTGGTTTCCCTTCAAACCACACCCAAAAAGGGTACCATCCAAAAAAGACACACCCATACACGTTGA
The DNA here is from genome assembly GCA_963377175.1 of Effrenium voratum. Taxonomy (NCBI): domain Eukaryota; class Dinophyceae; order Suessiales; family Symbiodiniaceae; genus Effrenium; species Effrenium voratum. The sequence goes on along the minus strand of CAUJNA010003505.1, from coordinate 1,323,159 downwards.
ACTGTCGATTGATCCTTTCACCAGGGTGAAGAGCCGGCAGTGGCACTGCGCCCGGCAAATGACGCAGAGAATGCGTGGGGGCCCATTGCGAAGCATAGGCATCCTTATAGGTCTTTTGGTGTCATATGTGACTGGCTTAGTGCTGGAAAGTAGTGGTATCACTGTAATATTTTGTAGGTATATCCCTTTGGATTTGAAAGTGTAGTCTGGCGGGTCTGGCGGGCGGCGGGCTGGGGCTTTGCAGTTTGGCCATGCCGCCTACTTGGCCTCCGTGACAAGCGCTGCGAGCCGGCTGTACCGCCAGTACAGCCATGATGGCCTGTACGTGGCTTCCGCGGCTGCCCTCCCATGCGGGCCCACCTGCTTGCTTCGGGCGACGGGAAGTGGTTTGGGCTCGCCTTGAGTCGATCCCACAGCCGGGCGCCGGCGCCTGGCTCGCTGCCCGCCCCTGCCCTTGCGGAGACCGTTTAAAGCGCTGCTGCTTGCTGCTGCGTCAGCGGCCGGCCTCAGCCCAGAGCTTGAACGTGCCTCCTACCCGCGAGGAGTTCTGCGAGGCTTCTCACTCTGTACCTTCTGCCAATATTTGTGTGGGGTCAATCGACCGCTGGTGTCTCCAGCAGTTGAAATCTCCGAGTCGGGAAGGATTTCCTTTCTCGTTGTCTCTCAGGGGAGTTCAGGAGCTGGACTGTGTCACATTGATGCTGCAGGACCCAAGGCGCCCTTGTTGTATCGAACGTCGCCTTCGTTGAGAATGGTTAGATCAGTTCCATGAATTTCAGTTTAGTTCCAGTCATTAATTAGTGCCAACAAACTGTTTTCCAAAAAAACACATCTGGTTTCAGAAGTGTTTTTGCGCAGCGCAAGGAACTAAAGGGACTGGGGAAGGCAGTGGAAGGTGCTGAGAGACAAAACGAGGACAGCCATCCCCGCTCGAGTAGCTTTGTGGGCAAGGCGTTTTCCAGGAACCCCGCGTCTTAAACAAACAGGGCCCCGGCAGTTCCCCGCACAAGTCCAGCGTGTTACTTGAGACAGCAAGAAAGGGAAAGCACAATACCGAGATTGTTGCACTAGAACGTTTCATGGACGTATCAAACTGAAACGGCGATCGTCCACGTCGCGCAAGACACTTGTAATTGCTGCAAAGGTGCGGTGTTCAAGCTGCAGCGGCCAAACATGCACTTCATGTGCTTGCACAGTGCTGAGAAGTCATGATTTCCGAACTGGAGCTGCCAGAGTCAGCTTTGCGTGCTACGAATATTCCGAACCCTTGTCGTTTTTGAGCTGGACTTGCCAAAGTGCGCTTTGTGTGGTAGAATTGAACTGAACAACTGGCAAGTTTTGAAGCTGGTGCTACAGTTGTACTTGAACGTCAAACTGGTACTTTGTTCGCCGCGCTTGCACTGAGCAGCAACTTTCCGAACTGGAGCTGGCCAAACTGATCCAACAGTGGCGCTTGCCGCGGTGCAATTTTTGGTGTTGGAGCTGTCGAAGGCCTTTGTCATCGAGGTCCGGGCAGCGTCTGCAAAAGTGGATTTCGTTGGTCAACTCACGTCCTGTTCTGCACAAGCGACTGAACAATGAAAAAGGGTGGATTGTTGTTTGGAAGATGCCCAAGTGTATATGCAAAGATTTGCACGCTTTGCAAGCCGGAGCTGCCCAAGTTTACTTTGTATACTACAGTTGCTGACTGAACAGCTGCACTGAACTTACTGAACTCACTGAACAAGTTTCAACTTTGCAGCTGGAGCTGGCAAAGTCAGCTTGTGCAATGCAAGCCTTCGGTTTGCCGTCCTGCACACGCGTATTTTTCGCCCAAAGCCTTGCACAACTGCAGCATGACTTGGCCTGCCTTCAAATATGCAACACGCATGTAGGTCATGGATCATCGGACGTCACCCCTTCGACCGGGATTGCAAGGTGCTGCTGTTGAGATCCTTTCACGTGCCGGGGAAGCCGCATGAGGCTGGGCATGAGCGCTCTTGGTTCCCATGCAACACAAGTCCCCAGTCCCCTCAAGTGTCCTCCAACAGGAGGGTCCAGTTCCATTTGGCACCAGACAGGTCTGTTGACCTGGAATGTTGAGGAAGAGCAAGGCTCTTCGCTCAAGAGGCTTTTGTCAAGTACTAGTCCAGCGGCATGGACGATTGGTGGTTCTGTCATGCTTGTCATGCTTCCACGTCAAGCAAGCGTTGCTGTTCTTATTCCTAGCTTGGTGGAAACTTGCGCATTTCGCGTGAGTCGTTGCCTAGAAGCAGCCTCCAGCGACTTTGGCCCTTCCAGCAGCTGACATGGACCCCCCGCCAGGTCAGAGCTCCAGACCAGCCGACAAGAGTAACCGGGGGGAACCTCGCGCGAGGTTCCCGCCAAGACCTTCCACAAAGGCTACATGTCCTTTCAGCCAGCCAAATGGCTTGGGCCGGCGGCTCAATCAAAACAGACCGTCCCTCAGCCATGGGGGTGCTTTTCGTTGAGGACACTTTTTGGGGCTCACCCATTTGAAGAAACACCCGCCTACCCTGTTTGTAAATGGAGGGATACCCGACCGCAATCTGGCCGGTCCAATCCCTGCCTCTCGCTAACATGGAAGCCGCCTGGACGCGCTGGGAAGATGACTCATCTTTGTCAAATGATACTTGGTCTTCCGCGCAAGCTGGATGGTAATTTGAGTTACGCCATGCAGCCTTTTTGTACTCTGAGGCCCAAAGAAGAAGCTGAACTGGTCGCAGCCCCCTCAGTAGGCCGGCTTCGTTTAGGAGACTTCGGGGGAGCACTGGCATCAAAATGACAACCTTGTCTGAAACAACCCTTCAGGTCCAACAAAAACAACAGGTCACAAGAGAGTAACTCGATTTATTTACTTCAAGCCGCCAGGCACGAAGAAGAAGCAAAGGAGAGTCCGCGGGGCCTAGGCGCGGTGCATCTCAGAGGAAGCCGGACAATGGAACACGGTTCAAAACGCAAATCACTTGCCAAGTTGTTTAATGGTCGGAACACCTCAAAACTGGTTGGTGGTTGCACTAGTCATGGAAATGGAGTCCGCCAAAGGGCAAATCGCCCAACTCAATGTCACACCCAGCTAGGGATTTAAGCTGAAGACTGACAGCTGAGTTCATGTCAACATATCCATGGGAGCTCACTTGAGCGGCAGCCAAGATGCTGGGCAGGTGCAGCGCCATTTATCTGGCTCTATGTATGTTGTGGTTTCTGTTTGTCTTCTCCCTTAGTCACCGTGTCCGTTGCGCAAAGTTGGCCTACTTGATAGAAGAGATAAAGGTAGGTTCCGACGTTTTTGCTGTTTCTGTTGCGCGAAGCAGCAGAAAAGGAACACGACGGAGGAGAAGAAGAAGAAGCAGAAGAAGAAGAAGCAGAAGAAGACGAAGACGAAGAAGACGAAGACGAAGACGAAGATAGAGTGCTCTAACAGACCGAGCGAGCCGAAGAAGGCTGCAATAGAACATTGGCAAGAAACATATTCTAAATAGAGGTAGCAGTTAGCCCACAGGCTCTTCTCAAAATGTCAATCCCAACATACTCCCGTTCCTTTAGGGGAATGAAGCTTGTGTGGGTGTGTGCGCGTGCGCGTGCTGTGTTCAAGCGCAAATGTTGTAAAATAGTTTCTTTTTTGAGAGTACCTTGTTCACTTTGGTTTCCAAGGAAGCCAACAGGAACACCACCATTTTGTTCCCTGTTTGGATAAGCACGCATTTGGACATGGCAGCGTTTCCTGGCTTAAGCTAGCTTCAACAGCATGTTCGCCATCCAGCGGAGCAGAAGCAGCCAGCAGCTCCCCGAACAGAAACCGCATAGTTGGGATATCTGTCAAGCAAGGGCTAGCTGTCAAACTCGGAGGCTTAACCATTTGCAGCCTAGAATGGTTGGGCTACTATTTAACCAAGCTCTCATAAACTGCCTCATGGGAGAATCATGCTCAGAATTCTTCGGCCAGGTTTGTTCTCTTGCTGGGTTCCAATGAAGGGCTGTCCAAGCCCTGTCCAAGCCATACCCTCCACACCTGGGTGTGGGTTCAAATTAAACCACTAGGAATTGGACCGCAGGTTGTAGTCCATGTTTCCATTTTTCAGGGCAAGCCATTTTGGGGTTACCCGATCCCGCCTCGATCCGGCGATCCGATCCGGCGATGTTCGGGTTCTTCCGCGCCAATGGCCTGGACATCCTGGACCGCAACGAGTGCGGCCGCCAGGCGAAGATGGAGGCCGGCCCGGCCATGGGCTCGAGGTCCCCGAAATGACCCCGAAAGAATGGGCGGTGTCAGGCGTTTGTTTGTTTTTTGTTTTTTGTTTGCGTTACTTGCAGCATGGCGGTTTCTTTTTAGCGTTACTCGCAACATGCAGGGCCCCTGGACCCTCAAATTACCTGAAACAAAGTGGGTTCTTCACCCAAACACATGCGGCGATGTCCCATTTTGAAGGATGGTTTGAGGGTCCGGTCCAGGTGCCCTCTTTTGTTGGGTGGCTTGGGAAGCCACTGTGTAAACACATTTTGTTGTTTTCTCCCTTTTTGGTGGGGGGGGTTTTGTAGTGGGAGACAACCTCAGAGCGAGATGTTGGAATGGGCAGGGTCTATTCCTCTCCAGCTACATGCTCAGAAGGCAGAGCCAAAGCTTACACGCTGGCGGTTCACATTGAACGGTGTCTCGGGACCCTGCACGAGTTGCTGGGTGGTGTATCCCAGTATTCAGGGTTTCATCCATTGCAACTGGTTCTGGGTTTTGCCCATCCACAATAGAAGGGTGTTTCTTGTACGATATGTTGTACTTTGCTCAGATTGATGGCTTCTTGAGTCCATGCCCAACGCCAAATGTCCAGCGTAATCAGATCAACATTTGGTTTGATACATTGATGCAGATTGGAGTAAACCGGTGTGTCACAACTTTGTGCCGCTTCACACTTGCACATCTTACACGCGCGTGTCGGTCAACATATGAGTAGTGCTTGGTCAATCGGGTACGCAAGCACCTGGTGACGTAGCCCATTTTCCCGCGTCCTTTTCTGGAATGCTGACAGTGGCTCAATACCAGAACAATGCGAGCTATTTCTATCCCACACAAGCCATGTTGACCCATCTGGAGGATGAATGTTGTAAAAGCATCATGCATGGAGTGGGAGTATCCATTTTTGGTCTCCACCGGAACCTGTCATTGAAGTCAGCCGCTGCGCACCTCTCAACTCCCACACCTTCAGTTCACGGCGATGAGAGGTGTAAATTGCATGCATTCTGGTCATAAGTTCCTATGGGTGCACAATATCAAAAGAAATGCCAGTGATGCTTGTGTTCGTTTGTGGTTTCCCTTTCAACCAAACCCCAAATATGCATCGGAAGCCACCCCATACCCTGATCAGGCTGCCAGCCTGAATCGGATCAAGAACCTCGGGATATCCGCACCTTGGCTGCATTTGTTCGGTCAAAACGGCTAGGGTTGTCTACGTTCAATTTGGCAACACGGGAGGCTTACTAAATTTCCCGACAAACATGGTCGGGGACTTACTATTTTTAATTAGTCCATGTCCTCTTGGGCAATATCATATTGCAGCTTTTGGTTTTGTTAGTACAAGTCTAGAACGCGAAGTACACTTGCTTCCACTTTCCTGCTACCTACTGCTGTCTTGACCAGAAATGCGCCAGCGCGGCAAACGTTTATCACAAACCATGTTATGTTGTTTGGTGGGGGCCCTATCGTTTCGCGAGGCTTTCTGCAAATTTATGCTGCAACCAACCCCGCTTTAACAAATGAAACGTCTCCCTTGTTGAGTTTAAAAGGAGGTCAACCCAAAGTGAACTTCGCACACCAGACTTGAACTACAAAGTTGCGATTTTCGAGCTGGAGCTGCGGGAGTGTACTTCGCGTACTAAGTAGACTTGTGCTACATGCAAGGTCGCGATTTTCGACCTGGACCACTAGCGTGCTAGACTTGTGCTACAAAATCGCGATGTCTGAGCTGGAGGTGCGGAAATGGGCTTCGCTTACTGGACTTGCACAACAAACGTGCCGCCATTGTCTCGCAGAACGCTCCACTTGGCGTGTTGGATGCCCAAAAACCAGCGTAGCGCGAGACATGCGCAAAAATGCTGTAAAACGATAGGGCCCCCACCAAAACGAAAACTACATAAAAACCTCCTGGACGAAGACAAGTGTTTTGACGGTAGCTCATGTGTTAGCAGCCTTTACAGGGAAACACCTGGTAGCACAACCAGGCAGTCAAGCAGTAGGCCCTGCTTCGGACAGCCTACTTGAGTCAGCAATTCGTTGCGCGCACCATACAATTTGCTTGATGCCCTGGCACAGTTGGCTCATTTTGCGACAAGCATTGCCACCATGCCACGATTCAATTATAGTATTTAGTTATCGCAACTTCACGGATTTGCCCGTTGTGTGGCGAGCTGGGGCTAAAACGCGCGCGCCCTGCACGTCCTCTACCTAGCGGTCTTACTTCAGGTGGAAGCGTTGCAGAAGTTGCAGAGGTGCAAGCGCAGCACTGCGAGAAGTGCCAACACCGTCGAAGACAGGTCAGTGATTCCGTTTCAAACCAGGACGAGTAATTTAACAAATGGTGGATTTGTTCAACTCCTGTAGAGCTCCTCAAGTAGTTGGTGGTTGCATAAATCCCCATGTAAAACGTGTCCACTAGGGCGACATTAGATAAACATATAGTTTGTCTCTTCTTGCTATCTCCCAAACGTTTGGGGAGGGGATCAGGGCGCTGGATCTCAGGAAATTTCTTCGAACCTCTTCTTGGGCAGTGCGGAGGATGCCAGAAACCTCCTGAAGGCTCGACCGAGGCCCTTGCAGTTCCAGTCTTTGCCTTGCGCATCATCTTTTGGTTGCCAAATCCTTTCTGAGTTTTCTTTTGGTGGAGTGACGACATACATCGAGCCGGCCTGTTCGCCTTAGGCATCCCGGGGTGAGGATTTCAAGGAGGGTGCCTTTTCTTCACTGCTTGTGCCAGGTAGCATTGCCAATGCTTGGGCAATCCACTGCATTGATATGTTTGTTTGTTTTGCATCGTTGGAAGCAATCTCGCAGGAGAACACCACACGTGATGCATTGTTCGTCCGGAGGTGCGTGTGTCGGTGTGTGTGTGGGTGTGTTTGTGTGCTGTAGGTAAGTGTTCTGTGTGTGTGTGTGTTGCGTGTGTGCGTGTGTGCGTGTGAATGTGCGTGTGGGTGTGCGTGTGCGTGTGGGTGTGAGCGCTTGTGTGTGTGTGGTTGTATGTGAGTGTTGATATTTGAACCGCCGGTCATCATTGGTGTTAAGAGGAAGAGTTTTCAAAGAGCAGTTCGGGTGAACGGGCGCAGCCTAAATACACGAGAGGGGAGAGAGAGAGAGACACACACACACAGGCAGAGACAAGACAAAGATAAAGACAGGGACAAACAGACAGACATGGACAGAGACAGAGATAGAGACGGACGGACGGACGGACGGACGGACAGACGGAGGCAGGCAGGCAGGCAGGCAGGCAGGGAGGGAGGGGGAGGGAGGGAGGGAGGGAGGGAGGGAGGGGGAGCGCGCATGTTTTGCTTTGCTTGTGTTTCCGTGCGTGAATGTGCGTGGCGCGGTGTGCGTGTGCGTAAATGGGTGGAGGCTGCAGCTTATGAAGTTCTGCGGTGGCTGTGTTCCTTGTGCTGCCAGGATAACCCGCGTGGCATCACGCACGTATTGAATGTCTCGGACATGCTGGTTCTATTTCCCGGGCAGCGTGATGGGCTCGTGATCGAGTGGGTCCGGAATCCTGGAGGGGCTTAGTGGGATGGAACCTACCCGGGCACCGAGAATTGACGCAATCAAAACTATTTGTGTATATCAAAGTGATCCACTGCAGATGCAGCTCGTGCAATATCATGCCGGTTCTTTGTTGTCAACTTAGCCCCGTAGCCCCGAAGCCCTTAGACCTTTTGGAAACAAATGGCTATCCCGTGACCATGTGACATCATTTGACCATTTTGCTCGGGGGAGAAGAGAACCCAGATGTGAATCAATTGTCAATCAATCGCCTGCCTGCTCCATGTCCCACTTAGGTGCCAATCAACGATGACGGCGCAGCCACCGTCTCAGCTCGTATGCGCTGCGAAGAGTGAACTTGTAGTGTCGGCGCTTGATGCGCTTCTTGGGCATAAGCCAGTTTCTCAAAACGGTGGACGTCCCTTGTGGTTGGTATTTAAAGGGAAACAAGAAGGAAACCAATCATTCCACAGGATACCCTCCCATTTTGATAAACACCCATATTTTTGGAGGTCAGACCCTCTTGGATCATGGATCTTCTTGGATTTTTCTGGCCAGCAAATGCCGATGCAGAGATTCTGCAGAGCTGGAATGCGGAACTTGAAGCGTGTGGACCTTCCATTTGCAGATGCCGACGTCATACGCTGTCCACAGACATGCAGTGAATCCTGAACTGTACCAATTGCTGCTCGAATGTCTCAAGACATTGACACATGCAGCATAGTGTCGACTATGACCCTGTTTTCCATCCTCTCACCCACATGGAATCTGACACCAGGTCTCCTTAAATGCAATTGTGTCTCACAGGGCAAGAGCTCTCAGATAGAATTTGTGGGGTTGAGAGGCTAGCTCGTTGGAAGCCAAGCACTCGAAGGCGCCCCGCGTTTCCACAGCCAACACCCATTTGGGAAGAGAGTATGTCCCATGCGGGAGCTGAGGACAAGATCTTTGGGCCAGAGCAGACGGAGGAGGAGTTTGAAGTGCCGAAGCCGCAGTAGAGCACGGACCTGTGCCCCTTTTGCGCAGTCCCTGGTATTTTTAGACATGGCCATGCAGAATCCCTTTCGCTGGATACCGTCCGATGTTGCAAAGGTTTTGGAGACCAGTTCCGTTGGATTTTCTCGGCTTCCGGTTTCTGGAAGCTTCATCCAGCGTTCGTTCCTGTGAGCCGCGCCCAAAATCCGCACTGGCAATTTTAGTAGCTACTACTTCTACTTGGTTTGATGGGTCTAGCAAAGCCGGTGTACCCCGTTAGGATGGGACCAAAGGCCAGCTCGCGTGTGCTGCAATGTGCCAACTTGAAGGCGGGAGGTCTCCAGAGGCACAGGCAGACGCCAAGGGCGATCTGGACGTCAACTGTATACAAACAAGAACCAAGCCTCCCACCAAACATCGGAAGTGCAACAAGGAACGCGCATTTCTTCTCTTTTTGCGGGAAGGGGCGGGTGTGTGTGTGTGTGTGTGTGCACTTCCATGTTTTTGACAGGGTAGATGCAACCTCGCTGTGTCCTCCCCATGCCGCACCAGGCCACCGTCCATCCCACCCCAGCAACCCGCCATCACCCTTCCAGTTCCAAAGGCCTGGCAAGTGCTCTGGAGGTTCAGCGAGACATATGGGGAGCGATATCGGCGCTTGGAGGGACTCTTTTGCAGCACCAGTGGGCACACAGTCCAATGAAGAAAGGAATGGAACAAATATATCAACCCGAAGTGTCCATCCCACAGGAGCTTCCCTCATCATAGGAGGTTTGACCATGGCACACATGGCGAGTTTGGTGTCTTTTGCGAAAGGTTGATTGCAACCCAACTCATCAAAGAGGGCCAAGCCCCATTTCCCTGCCAGTTTCAAAGTGCTTGTTGATTTGGCTGCAAGTCCCAAACATACTAGTTTGTCTTTAAACGAGGCAATCCCCAAAACAAGGTGCCCCGCGGTTTCCATTGAACACATTTAACCCCCTCCGCCCGCAGCTTTTGTTTTTGGGGGGATACCCACCCAAGAAAAGACAACTCCCAGCCCATCTCATGGGGCAGCCACTTGCTCTCAGTCGGGCCTGACTTGGACTTGGTTTCTGGAAGGACCCCAGCAAAAACGACCCCTCCAACTGGTTTCCTTTAAGGGGGCCAGGGTTTCGGTTTCCTGGGTTCATCCCATGGCCTCCCATGGCTCCTTCCCTACCTACCCCATAGCTCCGAACCTCCCAGGCAGCTCGGGCCCTGGATCCCAGCTGCCGGTCCTCGGGCGCCTACTGGCACTCCAAGCGCTTCCTCAAGGCGCTCGTTTCGTTTTTTTCTTTTTTTCTCCGCGCAAAAAACGGCCCCTGGGGTTCAGCCAAATGGCCATGGGGTAGAACCTGTGGCTCCATGTTTGGGATGGAGGAACATCCATTTGCCACCTATTTTGACGTTCACCAGGGGAAAGGTGTCTCATCTAGTGGGAAGTGTCAGGTTTTTAGTGGTTTCCCCGATGGTCATCCCATGTCAAGAACCTTTTGATCAACCCCCGATATGATAGGTAGTTCGCCGGTTTAAAAACGGGGCCCACCCGATTTGCCCATGTTTGTTTTTGGGAAACTCGCTTTGGCCTCGGGTTTGGGGAGTACCAAGGCAACCCATTGTCCACTTTTTACGTGGATGGATGCCCGCCTAAGCGTGCTCATTATTCGATTCGTCTTGGAGGTGCGCCAAGCTGGTTCAGAACGGATGGTACAAGGGCCACATAGACCACCCTACTATCCGATAGTGATGAAAAGGGCTTGGCAGGAGATGCTTGGTTTTTGCAATATTTGAATGATTGAAGCGGTCTGGGTTTTGGGTTTCGGAGTTTTTGCCAATGGCTTGCACGAGGGATATGGGGTATAGTCGTGTTTCGCGTGCCTATATAAATTCCTCTGGCTGCAGATCCTTTGCTGTGCCTTGCGTGGATCACAACCAAACCTGCCGCGTGGTTTGCACGGCAACCTCCGAGAGCCGAAGAGGCGGCATTTCAACCTCATGTCAGCCGGCCGCTATGCCGCTGGCCAGGCCGCTTATCAGGATGCGGAGGCAAAGGTTTTGGTTCATTGTGCTTTGGGCGTCAACCGCTCAGCCTCTCAGCAGCACTGGTCGCTTATGAGACCAAACGCGCTCAGTTCGTTTGTGAAAATGAGAGGACCCCCATACTTGGCGGTGTTGTTTTTGGCTTCCCAATAAACCAACCTTATCTCACAAAAACACTCCTCCGAACGCAAATAATCATGGGCCATATCTCCAACAGAGCTGTCCAGCCCTTGCTTTGGCAGGTTGGCAAGGGGCTTTGTAGCGGTGTGCGCAAGTTGACATGGAGATACTCTTTGGAAGCCATCCGATACGTCCAGCTTGAGGCGAGCATCGTGATCGCCTGGTTGATCGAGTCGAGGACGGGATTAACCTGAACTCCTTAGACGGACAACTGGTTGAGGAGTCGAAGCATGCCTTCATACCAGCCTGGGGTACGGTAGCCCACCTTGAAAAGGCACGCACATCGCGGTTGAAGGTGGAGGCAACGGGTGCTCTTCAGTTGCATGTTGCATGTTCAGTCAGTGATTTGCAGGGCGTGACGGAGTGGTGCGTTCGGATTGAGTTGTTTTCTTCGATTGTATCCCTGCTATCAGAGTCCTCCGATGAATAAGTTCCAGTCACTAAAGGGCGACCGTTTTGAATGGTCCTTTGGATGAATGTCAAGGGAACAATCTAGAGACGCGGGAACAGCTTCATGATCACTCCCCTGAATTCAAATGGGGTCCCACCGAGCAATGGTTGGTCTTAAAGTTGCATCCGAAATTGACCACTGGGTTCCACCGGGTTCCGCTGGATCGGACTGTTGGCCCTGAGTGAAACTCTCGGCAGGAGATGGAGCTTTGAGAAGGCTTTGCAGCACGTGGTGACCCTAGCCTTGCGGCTTCGTTCCTGTGAAATTGAGGGAGTAGTCAGTTTGTTTGCATGCTTGCTTGCTTGCTTGCTTGTTTGTTTGTTTGTTTGTTTGTTTTTTTGTTTGTTTATTTGTTTGCTTCATGCCTTGCTTGCTTGATTACTTGCTTGTTTGTTTGTTTGTCTGTTTGCTTGCTTGCCTGCTTGCTTGCTTGCTTGCTTGCTTGCTTGTGTACTTGCTTGCTTGTGTACTTGCTTGCTTGTTTACTTGCTTGCTTGACTTGCTTGCTTGTTTGCCTTTCTGTTTACTTGTTTTCTTTCTTGCTTGCTTGCTTGTTTACTTGCTGGCTTATTTGCTTGCTGGCTTGTTTGTTTGTTTGTTTGTTTGTTTGTTTGTTTGTTTAGCCTTGTGGATTTTTGTTTGTCGAGGGTGCTTCTTTCTCCGGTTGATTTCCAGGGAGAAACGTGGTTTTTATTCTCGGAGCTGATCAAAGGTCTCAGCGCAGCATAACGCTGCAATTGGGCTTGACGACCGCTTTCGTTGACAACAATGGAACCCATTTAGGATGGTAAAGTCGTCATGCACGTTGCCCATCGCGGCAACACGGAGAGCAATATATGCCACCACCAGGCATTCGAATATGGAAACATTCGACCCAGGCGGGAGCCAGTAAGACTATGTCATCATTTTGCCTTTCGGAATCAACTGCAGTGCTCCAATGGAGATGCACCCAATTGATCACTTGGTTCCTCCATTGGGACCAGCTATGCCGATAATGGTCTTCCTTACTCTCACAATGTTTAGCCGCATGCTACACAAATGGGCTTTGGCAAGAACACAGCCGCAGATACGTGTGTCTTTTTTGGAGGCCACTTGTTGGAATTAGAAAAGGAGACCGTATACTGGAAGCCTCCATGCTGGAGGAGGTTCCCCTTGGCGACATACCACAATCAAACCGATCCCCAGCTACAGCATGTGGTATATATTCGGAAAGCATATTTATTAGGGTTACTAGTTACGTTCCTCGAGATGTTTATGACGCTTTTAGGGATTTGAGGAAACCATTTGTACATATGTTCCAGGTTATAGGTTTTCCCCGCCCCCCCTCCCCTCCCATGGTGGTCCCCTACGGAAGCCATGACCCACATGGGAGTTGCCATGCGCGGAGGTGCAGCAGTGCCGGCATGTGGTGTTTCCCACCGCCAAGCTGCAGGACGGCTCGCTAGGATTCGCTAGGTCTCTCAAAAGGGGGAGCCGGTCGGGTTTTCCTTTTCATAGGCCGGGTCTGGTTTTGCTTTTCGTGTCCGTTTTAAACCCAACCCCAAAAGAGTACACTCAAAAGACGCATTGTCAAGGATACAAGTGAGAAGACGCTGCACCAGGAGAAATTGAGCCTGAAGAAAGCAAGGCGTGCTGTTTCCTAGATGGGCTGAGATTGCTTGAACCTCCACAGGCCATGCAGTCCGTCAGGACCAGCTCCGGGAGTTCGCGACCGGCCTGGGTTTGGCCGATGAGAAGACGAGTGAGTGTCTCCTATCGTGAGACGCCGCTTTTAATCAGGGGTGAGGTGTCACCAGGCATCCGGGACTTCAGGTTTGGTTCGCTGGAGTGTATTCAATAAATCCATTCAAGTTGAGGTCTTGGATGCTGGTAGATGTTGGACTTGATGTTTGCGAGTGGAACTTCGGAGTCCACAAGGGAGCCTTAGCCTTGATTGTAGAAATGAAGACGCCAGAAATCTCCATGTGAATCTTCCTGGAGCCGGTCGCCTGTTGTAAAGATTGCCAGCCCCGAGTAAGGACCGCAAGTGTGTCGGCTTGCGGAAGGGCTGCGATTCGAGTATTCAGAGGACCCGGCCATGAAACGAAGCCACTACAGCTAAGCACCGCTCACTGGGCCCTTGTTTGGACTGCTTCTAAGGGTTATGAAAGTTGGAATCTCTCCTGTACCCATACTGTAGTACTTGCGTGTTTTGGAGTACAGATGTCTGCAAAGAGGACATTCCGACTCCCCAAGCCGCCACGCATGGGATGGTGAAGTCGCTCCGTTCCTGCTTTATTTCTGGATGCCGGCAACGAGCTTCCCAGCCAAATGCCCATGCTGCTTAGTTCATCAGCTTTGCCCGGCTGTGCAAGAGACACTGCCAAGGGTTGCTTGCACTTGCTTCAGCTCAGGGTCAATTCGCCCGGGGTCTGCGGACTGCGGAGAAGGAGGGGTAGGAGCTGTGTTCTGATCTCCAGCAAGTGACCAGAACAATCCCTTTGGGTCTGACCACAGCACTTGCCCACTCGCCCTCCGAATTCAGAATCTGGGACAGGCCAAGTTGCGAGGCGATTAGCCGTTCCACTGGGTCCCGGAAAGTGGCAATGCTAAAACCCTCAAACACCATCCACTTCTTCAAAATCAACCCTATAATTGAGAACCCCTCAAGACGCCATTGTGACGGATCCAGACATATAGCTAATAGTTTCCGTTTTTGCGAAGGGCAGAAGCCCCGTTGGCGCGAGCTCGATATGCGGTCAGAATATATTGAATCTCTATAATCTATAGTCTATTTGGGATGGACATGGGGAACACCACAAATCCCTTGACGCTCACTTTGTCCAAATATGTTGAACCAAGTTAATTTCACCTTGCCTCATATGCCACAGCCGGTGTTTTTGTTCTTCTTTTCTTTTTTTTCCTCTGGTCCTTGGGGCAACCACTTTCTCGGTTCAGGCTGCATGTGGGAGATCTGGAGCTTCAGGCGGCCGGCGCGGCTTCACCGCGAGTTTTCAGCGACCTTCGAAGGTGGCCAACGCCCGGCTCGCCGTTTCACCGAAGACGTCAGCGCTCGAACGTGGAAATGCGGATTGTTCTCCCTCCGTTTCCGTCGTTTGCCGCGTTGACTTCCGGTGCTGGGGGGTTGGAGCGTTAACTTCCGCAACACATGCCACATCGCGCCATGGGGGTCTTGCACAGCTTCCACAAATGATGACCGATGACCCGCTGACAAAATCCAGGGATGGGTCTGGGAACATAGACTCACCACAAGCCGTTTTTGCGGCAACCCCCAAGCTCAGCTTAAACCCAGGGCGGGTTGATTGCCCCAGTTGGATCGGACACCCTGTGTTTCAGTCTCCCTTAATCCCAACGGAAAACACCCATTCGGGGTCCGCTATTTCTGGCAACACCCAGTTGAGTACTGCACCTGCAATGTGATCCGCCTTTGCAGGCTGGCGAGCTGGGCGAGCGACCGATCGCTTAGCAGCCGCCGGAAACGCAACATGTGCGTGCGGACCCGACGGACAGGAAGATGGACAGGGGCTTCCGATATCGGGCCCACTTAAAGCGAGTTTCCTTCAGGGGTGATGCTGAAGGATTTTGTATTGAGTGTGAGGGAGTTTGAGGGTCCAGGTATGAACACCCTATGGTTGGCGCTTGCAGAAAAAAACCAATGTACTGCTATCCACCTAGGGGGTGAGCAAGCGGTTTCCAGGTTTGCAGTCAGAAACACGCCACATGGCTGTGGGTCAAAAATAGGTGATTTCCCAAAATGGAACCCTGGGAAAGGGAAACAAGGACAGCCTGCGGTCCCCTGAGTCCCCTGGTGCTTTAATCTTGACCCATACCCACATGCCATAAATTCTCCGCAGCCGCTGGCTGAAGATGATGCCCCCGAGACAGCGCAGGGCCGTTGCCCGAGTGCAGCGCGCGAAAGTGGACTGGATCGGAGTTCTTCAAGTGGATGTGGGTGTTGTGTTGTGAAGGTACCCTTTTAGGGGGATGTAAAGGGAAGCCAACAAAAGCACAGCCACAGGTTTGTGTCCTCTCATTTTGACATATACCGTCATATACCCATGTTTTGTATCATGGCTAGTACGGCTTCACAGGGACTTTGAAGCCGACTGTCAACAACTTCGCTGAACTATATGGTCCATTTCAGGGTAGGTGCCTATCCAAACCACCTGTGCTTTTGGGTCGGTTTGGCTTGCTAGCTAGGGATCCCCGTTCTGGATGTTTCGGTTTCGTCACTTTCAGCCTCAGCCTGAGAACCAAGTGAGATTGTCAACGGATCATAAGTGAAATGCATCTCTCTTTTTGGTTTCGTTCTCTCTCTCTCTCTCTCTCTCTCCACACCCACACACTTACACTTGCACTCACACGCACAGACACAGTGTTTCTCAGGGGGCTATCATGACAGACAGATGGGAATGGCTGTCTCAGCCAGAAATAGGTGATGCTGCCCTTTGATTCTTTACATGGGTTTGGGTGCCATGTTTTGATTATGATTCAGGGAACATGAATCTGTGGTCACGGGTTATGAACAGTTATCGGATGCAACGTAATGGAGATCCACTATTGGCGACTGAACAGGGTTGAGTGTGCCGGAGATGTGGAACCATGCTACTCTTTGCAAGTCAGGCTCATGTGCATGAAAGGTGGTCAGGGCAGCGTATGTTACAAGGACAACGGTGAACAGCGCCTTCCCTTGCGCAGTAGGCAGGCATCGACCTTATCCAGTCCCAAAGTCCCAATTGGAATTTGTGTCGATGTGTTTGGATTTGTTTTATGTGTTTTTTCCCCCCACAAAACAACCCCTGAAAAAAAAGGGTCGGGTGTGGGTATATACTATGGATTGCGTGGGTTTCACCTGGATGCCAATCGAGCGATCTCCCGGACGTCTGAGGTGCTCCTCTTCGGATGGGGCGCTGCAGCTGAGCAAGTGCTCAAGGAGTTGACCGGGCCCAAAAAACCATGACTGACTCAGCGAGGTTCTTGAAAAGGAAGTAGGCCCACAGTAAGGTTTCTGTTACTATGCTGTATACCCTAAATATTGGAGTGGAAACAACATAACCCTCGAGGGTTTTGTGGCTGGAACTGGGTGGTATAGGGCATCCACCATACCCTTGGCCCCTTGGGCAGTGGTCTGTTTCTTACCTGGGGGCTCTTTGCGAACCATTCTACCGTTACATCTTGTTCACTGTTTACACTGCCTGCACCTTCACCGCTTGCGCGTGTGAAATATCAAGCTGAATGACTGCGGCGCAACGTGACAGCATACCGGCGTGAGTCGCTGTACTAGCGACTCCGTGACGTGCTTTGCGCCCTCCCTCAAATTTCGGGTGGCAAAATATGATGCAGAATCTGACATTCCTTTCTGTTCCCCAGATGTAAGCCAAGTTGGGGACTGAGCATCTGGTGCTTTTTTCCTCCCGCTCGCAGAGGTCCCGCTGCGGAGAGGCAGGAGTGCAAGCTGGTCGCCACTTGCAACAGGGAATCAACCTGCAATGACCCTAACTGGCAGTCTTGGCCCACTCTTGAACTCGGAGTCAAGCTTCCAAAAGGTTGGCTTTCTGTTTCTTAATCCGGTCAAGTCTACTCAGCTTGATACCTTGCATTCGAGGTTTCTTTCTGGGCAAGGCTCGACTTGAGCCTACTCGTACCGTGAAATGTTGTTTTCCAATTAAAGTGTATGTGGCTGCTTCTTTTCTTGAGACACCTTTTTTTTGGTTTTAATAGGAAGCAAAGAGGAAATCAAACATATTCGGGGTTCGCCTATTTTGACACATACCCATGTGTTTGCTTGGAAGTAAGCTCCCGAACACGAGCAGGCAGGGAGTCCTCCCACGGTGTGCTGCATCTCGCAAACTTCACAAGCGAAAGACTGCGCCGGCATCTCAGCGCGGTTTGAGATTGTCCCCTTTTGCCCTCCCCTCCCGATCTTTGTGCGTTCTTCGCCGGTGTCGGGATTGGCAAGCGAAATAAACAAGGAAGACCACCGTTGTCGCCCTCCCAGTATGGATGGACATGCCCACACACTCTATGTATGGAATATGTTTATCCCACATTTACCCTCCAAATTGGTCACATGTTGGTTGCAAGGATTGTGTGGCATGTCAAGCCCTTCTAATTGGGCCATGGTTGCCTGTTTTCCCGCGGGTCCATTCCGGGCCATGACCAAACACCCACTTTTGGACCATTGGGTGAGCTGTTTGTAAAACATGGCTTTCCCAATGCCAAATCTTTAAGTCTTTTAAGTTGCCAATGCTGATGAGTTGACTTCTTGGCTTGCTCATGGCATAGTGCAAGGTGCCATGTGGGCGCCCTAGAGGTGCTCCGAACCCATCCAATCACCTCCGCCATTTCTTGAAAACCCACCCCCATCAAAGGCATTGGCCGCATCGAGCGGATTAGGGCCCCACTGGCTCAAACGAGTCCCAGCAACAAATGGCTGTGGGTCAAAACCAATGGGATCCCATTTTGGGGTAGGTGCACCACCCATTTTAGTCTATTTTAGTGGGGATTGGGATGTTCACAGGGGGTACGAGATTTTGACCCATGGCCAAATGACCTCTTTACTCAGCCGAGTTCGCCCTGGGAGCTGAGGATTTGCGCGATGTTTGCACTGCTCTGGGATTCGACTGCGTCGCCCATGGCTCGCTTGTGTCGCCTTGTGCGACTCGGGAATGGTCATGTTCATATCGCAGAAAGGGTGGTTCCCCATACCAAGGAGGGAAAACATGTGCGAATTCCATCTTCCTTTGGAAGATTCAAGACTCAGGGGCTCCAAGTTACGGCGACCTGCGAATCCAGAGTTGGAGCGTGCAGGTTCTCCTAGACAGCAATGATGAAATCTTCAAGCCGCTCTTCTCAAGCTCAGAGCGATGTGAAATCCGGCGGCCGGACTCATAGGTATCCAGTTGCCCGGTGATGCCCTCTTTTCCTTTTTTTGGGGGCTTCCCTCGAAACTCAACCAACCGAAAAAGGATGCACTTTTTTCCCCCTGGCCACTGGGCATCTGAGGGTACAATGTTGTATTTCTTTGTGTGGAGGTCGGGAGGAAAAGCACACGGGTGATTCAGGTGGTCGTCACTTGGAGCCGAGTCTTGGAAGTTGTTTCTTTGCAGATGATGTCCGGTGCGATTCGCCTGGATTCGGAATCCAAGGGCCGCTAGTGGTTTCCAGCCAGACTTGATTGTCTCTGCGCCAGCGGCTGAGATGTGAGCAACTGACAAGAAATCTGGGGTATGTGCTTTGGGTGTTGCCGGTTGGGTGTCAGTTTTTGGTAGTCTAGTGTCTTTCAATACGGTTTGTGGTGGCAATATTGACGGGCACTCATGTGCCAGCGGCTTTGTTGTGAGCTCCGTGAACGCCGCTCAGGTCCTATAGAAAAAAACTGCCCGCAAACGTGTGAGCGTCTTAGACTTGGCAAGCCTTCGTGCTGTACTGTTCACTTCGGATTCAGATTACATAATCCGGAGCACCACACTAAGCAGAGAAATCCTCCCCAAAAAGCAAAGAGTCTCCACTAGAAAGGGAACCACTCCTGAGTACTGTAGTCCTCCGGATAAAACCCGAAGTGAACCATACAGCACAGTGCAGCATGTCTTGACAGACATTGCAGCGTGTTGCTTGCATCGTGTATGCCTCCAAGAGTGAAACATGTCATTGTGATAAGCCAAACACTTGCATGACATCAAGAGTTGACTCTGTTTACACTGCATTTCACATCATGCTGAGGCTGGGCTTGTGCCCCGACTGCATCAACTTCCATCCCTCCTTGTTACCCAAGCACCGCGGCTGCTGGCAAAGGTCTTAGTGTGGCCTTTTTGGCCCTGAGTCGTATTGCTATTGTGGATGGACAAATCCAGTCCGCACCAGTTGGAATGGATGAAACCGTATCAATACCGTTGTCAATACTGGAACAAACCACCTAGCTACTGGCGCAGGTTTTCTTCCATCAGCATCCAGAGGCTGACACTTCTGAGACGAGTCGGAGTTGTTGAGAGGTCCTGGAAGAATGTCCCATGAATTGTTGAGCCGAACTGCCAAGAGAATGGGCATTGAGAAGACCGCTGAAGTTCAGGTCCGGTTTTTGGTGCATCTTTGAGGGGGATGCTGAGACGGGCGTCACCTGCCACCGCATGGTCGAGGTGAGCTGGAACTGATTGGGGTGAAAGGGACAGCGTTTGTTAGCACAGAACTCATGTTGGGTTTGCGTCAACCTTTTTCGCTCATGCACACGTTGCAGTGTGAACATGAACCCCAAGGGTCTTTTGAATGTGCCGTGGCCAGTATTCTAGTGGTAGCGGTGGTATATACTGTAACTATTTCGTTCATGTTTTCAATCAGCACCACCGACTCAAGGACAACAGCTGGTTGTTGAAAGGTGGTCGAACGTCGAACATAGCAGAAACACTACTCTTAGAAGTACACTCTGGACGCTCAAACTGCCCTTAAAGATGGCCTCTTGCCCCAAATCCATGGGTGACTACCCATGTTGAATTGGCTGTGGGTCAAAAATAGGTATCCAAAATTGAGCCCTGGTAAGTGGTAACATAGACTAAAACCTGAGGTGCCCTGGTGGTTTAATTTTGACCTATACCCAATTGAGGGTCCAGGAACGCGCTTGTGCCCGTTCCCAAGCGGATCCAGGACTTCGATGCGGGCCTCATCTTGCACCAGGAGCGCTTGCGCCTGGTGCGGAGGCCCAGCTGTGGGCTGGGAGACAGCGAAACTCGAGGTCTGGGAAATGGGTATGGGTCAAGATTAAGCCGCCAGAAAACCGCAGGTTTTAGTATTTTTAGTCTATGTTGCCACTTACCAGGGTTCAATTTTGAGTACCTTTTTTGACCCACAGCCAAATCACGTCCAGGACCTTTTTCGAGTGAGAGATCTCCGGTCCGCTTTCCATGATGCCGAGGAACCAACAGACACAGCCATATCGGTGCGGCTGGCATGCTTACCGCAGGGCAGGATGGAAGCTTATTCAGGAAACATGTTGATGGGTGATCTTTTACTTTTCCAGACCCTCCATGTAGCAACAGGGTCCCCCCCCCCCCGCTGCTTAGCCATCGATCCTTGTGGAACCACCTTCCCGAAACGGGTACCCGGAAATCGGGGAAGTACATCAAGAAAGGTAAGGGTTCTTCCCTAGATTTGGGATTTGGCCTCCCAAGCTGTAAATGCTCCGGTTTCCTGTTCGTTTCCCTTTTACCGCTTAGAACCAATTTTGAGTCGATGGCCAGGTGTACCAAAAGCTGCTGCCAGTGACAGCGGTGTGTGCGCGGCATGTGCAGGGAGCCGAGACCGGCTCCAGCTACCAGAACACCCCTCCCCCTCCCAAATACAGGTATATTGGGCGTGGATGTCCTTCGCCAGTTCTGCTACCCCCGCCTCCCCCTCAGTGTGGGCGCCTGGACCCTCAAATAGCCCCAGCATGACATGAATTCCAATTGTTCTCAAGGGTAGCTGGAGGGTCCCAACCACAACCTTGTGCGCGTCGACTCTTACCATCCCTTGATGTTGGGTGTATCCAACCATTGATCTCAAATTCCCCAGTACCCAACACGGCCCTTTGGCACCTTCTGAGCTACTTTGACCCTTTGAGTTTGAAGGGGTTGTTGGATTCTCTGGGTTTGAAGGAAAGACTTTCCAAGACAACACCCCAATAAGGACGCCTCACTTGTGGCCTGATTTGGTCCCTCCGACACTCGGCTTTGTGGCCTAGAATTGACCTCTGCTTTGATCTCAGCAACTGTGTCTCGAAGTCTTTGGGACTCAAAAGCTGTGATTTGTGACAGAGACAAACCAAATACACTACACTTTGACGGAAGCTCTGGTGGCGTCTCCAACCAAGGATGGGTGAGGGAAGAGGGCCGCAACTCATTTGGCCAGTTCGTGAGTCGCCCGACCGGGGGGTTCCTCAGCTCAGGCTGGCGCAGTACTTTGGACCAGGGCTTCTGGCAGGCGAGCGGAGACTTGCAAAACTTTAACTTTGGCCAAAATGTGCAGTTGGTTCATTTGGGAGAGACGTGGAGGGGGGGGGCCATACTTCAAGAAACAGGTCAACAACCCACCGATTCCTGTTCGCCATGCTTGCACTTCCTCGAAATGAGTCTCCCTTTTATCTTCCTTAACCCGCCAAAAGGCAAACCTCAAACCAGAACATCCCAGGTCACAGGCGTTTTCGGGTACACTCTCTTGGGGGTGGCTTCAAAGGGAAGAGGAACACCACGCCATTTTTGGGGCTCTCCTGTTTGGGGTATCGCTTCAAAGCCCAGGGCAGGATTCCGGGCCTCAAGTGGACACACCCACGGATTTGGTTTGTGACCGAAAGGGCTCCATGATGAATGCTCCTTTTTTGCTGGGGGGTTTCCCCTGTGACGTTGTTGCTACTTCAAAGAGGATGTCCTGGGTTTCACGGGAAGCCCCTAAAGCCACCATTTCCCACAACCATGGTGCTAGGCCCATACGAAGAATCGGGTGCAGGCATGTTGCGTTGTTTCACTGGAAGAGTAGAAAGTCTTATTTCAGCCCAGACAAAAAAAGGGACTGAACACGGAAGCTAGTAGTTAGTTAATCGATGTTTATGCCAGGGGCATTTTCACAGTTTAGCAAAGAGGATTTATTCCAGGTTCTACTGGCATACGCTGAATGGATATCCCCACCTAGAAGCCTTACGGACATGCTTGTTGGAGCATGCACCCTGGATGATCCCTGAACTCCTGCATAACCTATTTGACGACTGCAGATTTGGGGTTAAGTCCAAACAGAGCATGTCAGTAGGACCTTTATACTTTTACTACAATCAGCGTAATTGCTGTACTGGCAGTTGTGCGGTGGCACTTTTTTCCACCAGAATGATGCCCCTTTTTTTACAGGGTCGCTGGCTTGGATGTTGCGAAGATCAGCCTTTGCCGTCAGGTGAAGAGCAAAAAGGAGAAAGCTCCTACCACTTCAGGCGTGGGTGGGAGATCCGGAGTTCTTTGTGAACCAATGTGTCCTTGAGGGGGGGCTCCCCAATGATGGCCCGATGGCGGCCTTAGCATGAGGAAAGCATCGCCGAAGGCCTTGTATCGTCTCATGAGTGATGTGTTTGTCACTTCTCCAGCGACTTTGCGTTTTTGTTTGCAAATGGCTACGAACATTTTGGTCGGGATACCGGGATTTTCGGGATATCCTTGAAGCATGTTTTGGCGCACATTCCTCCCAAAGTAAGTGATGTCCACCTTAGGATGCTCAACTATTGAAAAAACAAAACAACTGGGCTGCTTTATTGGTTGTTTGCAAAGGGGACCAAAACGAAAGCAACTACTTCGAGGGTTGTTTGAGACACACCCAAGGAGTGTGCATGGCTTGCAGGAAGCTTCCATTCGAGGGCCTCATTCAGCCAGAGTGGTCTGAAAGCCAGGCGAGGCCGCGCCTTTCGGTCGATTCGGGGCGACAGTTTGGGGTGGACCGGCGAAAACGCGGTGAGCTGCGCTCACAGCCGACAGGCCCCAGGAGAATCGTCTTGCGTGCCAAGGCCTCCAGTCAGGTTCCATGCGACTTGTTGCTTGCTGGGTGGTAGTGGCGAAATTGGCCTCCCAAGGCTTGCAGAGCTAGAAGAGTCGCTAAGGCTCTTGTGCCTTTTTTTGGGGTATGAGAAGTGGCCTCCTCCAAGTGTTTCAGAGGGCTTCCTCAGGTCTGGTCCTTGTGTGTCGGCCTGTTGGCGCACAAAAGCGGTGGTGTGATGTGTCAAAAGGAGTAAAAGCCACACTTTGTTGGGGGCGCCAACAGGCCCGACAAGGTTTTGTTTATGTTGAATTCACCCGTTCATCTGGTTTGGCCTTTTGCGGCCCTTGGCCATTTGCCGCGAGGTGGACCGTTTCATCCGTGCCATGCACTTCCCCCCCTTCGAGGGTGCAGCCATGCTGGCCAATGGCCGCAAGCTGCCGGTGGAATCGGTGGAGGCCGCATTTTGAGAACCTCCGGTAGGAAGCCACGTGTTTTTTTCGGAGCCAACAGACGCAGGGGAGGTCCACATTTGACACAAGTTGGAGGTTTTGCTTGCAGGTCCTTGTAAATGGGTCGCGGGAAGCCTGGAGGTGCCCTTTTGTTTTGAGTCAAGTAGCGCGAATCTACCGTCCCTTGAACCGATCGGATATCCCATAGTCAAAAACGCATGAATCGTGATGAGGCTGAAGTTCGGAGAGGAAACCTTGGGGTTGGGTTTTGGATTCAGCCTTTCACATTCATTTTTTGGCTTTTAGAGCATCACGGTTTTTAAGAAGATAGCAAGACCTAAACCAGTACCTTGCTGCAGGGGGGTCAACACACAAATTCTGGTCCAGGATGTGAGTTCTTGCGAGGCATATCGTTGTTTGCAGCGCACGGCGTCGCCGATGGTCGCCGCATGGCTGCAATCGAAGTGTCCGTGTGTGCTTTTAGGTTGCACCTAATGTACCGGCCAACACAATCAACACGGTTGCGGGATACTTAAAATTCAAAGCCAAGTTTCCTGCTTCATGGGATTATCATCCGCTCCCTTTGTGAATAACCACGCTTATCAAGCCGATCAATGGATACTAAAATTAAAGAGTCACATCGCCCCCCCCCCAAAAAAAAAAAAATGTTAATAGGGGGGCCCTGGGGTAGGGAATTTTCAATGTAGGGTTTCAGGGTTCAGGGTTCATTTTCAACAAGCCTATCATTTTGTTCAAAACACCAAGGGGGATTGTGGGTTTTTTTTCTAAAATTTCTCAAATTGTTTTAACAATTTTTCATTTAATAACAGTCTAACATTTTGACATGTTCAAGTTTCAGGTTTCAGACCATTTTTAAGCTTTCTGGGGGACGCAAGTGTTTAATGACATTATAATTAAATAATATGAATCAACTAAATCACTCATGCTTTCCATCAGTATTCAATAATTCGCATCTGTCCATCTACTAGACTGTCTTCTTTGTTTAGTGTCCGTATCGCACCTGATAAGATATAGTGGTTAATAATCATTGCTTTAAACTTTCCATCTCGGTTTAACTTCTTACCACAGTCTTTTATGATGTCTTCATCTGTTAGGTTTTCATACATTTCTTTCATGATGTCAAACCTAACAAATGAGTATTTTGCCATCAAGTTTAATCCACTATTATCCTTAAACCTGTTAATGACATCTTTCCAGAATTCTTCGTTTTCATCAACTGGTGGCAAAGGGTGTCTTTTGATGAAATCCTTTACTTTGTTTATCTCTTCTTCTAGTTCCTTTCTATAACTGTCATTATCATCATCTTCTTCGTCTGATGGTGTCCAGATTGATAAGTCAGCAATCACTCCGACATTTTCTAAATTCAAGTCCTCTAATCTTATTTCAGCCATATTTTCACTTAATATAATAAGTTAATATTTCTTTAAGTCTTTTTTAGTTTTTGTAGGGTTGGTATTTTGGGTTTCAGTTTCAGACCATTTTTAGGCTTTCTGGGGGATTGAATGGTTTAATCATATTATAAGATAATAATATGAATCAACAGCAGTTAATTTCTCCCGTTTTCAATTTCACTAGCGATACAACCACTATAACATCTCATACTATACTCACAACAATATTGTTCATAACCTTCTATTAATTGGGTAGTGTAAATTTCAATTAATTCGCTAATAATATGTCTCATATAATAATTGTTATTTCTATATGACCAGAAGCTGTTTAGGTTAGGAAAGTTAAATTCATTATTTTTCATAAATCTTAATTGTTCAATTTTAATACATGTCCCTAAAATTAGACTAACTTCATGACTGTTATTTTTACAGTATGATTTTAATGCTTGATAATACATTTTCCTATTTTTAAACCTTTCTTTTACTCCTAATTTGTCAAATATGTTGTCAATTTTTCTTCTATACTGCTTGTCATCATAATGTTGTCCAGTCATTTGTGTAATGTAGTTATTAAACGACTGTTTGAAAAACAATAATTGTAATTCTGCTTTCTCCAACCCTTCTTCTGGTAAATCTCTATCTTTCATAAAATCCTTCTCTTTTAATTTTAAACAACGGCATTTAAAACAATCCATTTTACTATAACCATCAATAATATTACAAACATTAACAGGCATAATGTTTGCTAATGCCACTACATTTTCACACCTTAATTTTTTACAATGACAATTACTATAATTAAACAGTGTCATTTTCTCTTACTAAATTAAGTTATTTCTTCTTTAAGTAGTTTTTGTTTTTGAAGGGTTGGTATTTTGGTTTTCAGTTTTATCATTTTCACTTTCAGACTCGTCCCCATCCACACCGGTAGGAATAGGTATATCAGTAGGAGGTGCTATTTCATAATTAGCATTTTCTTCTGACGATGATGAATTAACAGTATGTGTTGAAGAACTATTAACAGTGATAGGTGGAGAACTATGAACACTAACAGGGGATTCAGTGTTTAACTCAACTTCCTCACTAACATTTGTATTTAACCAATTCATTATGGCACTTGCTATATCATAAGACGATACAAATGAATTCATTGTTAAATTAACTAATAACTCTGAAATTTGAATTGTAGTCAATGTAGTGTGATATGTTAAATGTGCTACTATTTGACCTATACTAAAACCTGACCTCAACATAAGTTCTATAATCCTCATCATCATAAACAGTTTCTTTCTGTATTTATCAATGTCATCATCTTTTTTGTCATCATCATCATCGTCATCATCACATAAATCAGGGTCATATGTAAATGCTAATGCTTCTGCTTCTGCCTTGGTTATCAGTTTGCTTTTGAAACTCTTTGAAGACCCACCTAATAGTTTTGTCTCATCATCAAATTTATACGTTTGTGTCGCCTTATCTTGTGGTAGGTCTGTTTGTGTTGCCTTGTTTTCTTTGTTAAGTGTTTGCGTTGCCTTGTCTGCCATCATAGCTTCTGCGTTCATATATCGTTCTTTATTTTTATAATTCATTAAATCTAGTTCATCAAAATCAAAATTATTCAATAACATTCCTTTCTTGTATTTCTTCAATATAACTGTTGTTTTTATTTTGCTTGTTATTGCTTGTTTAAGCATTTCATCATAAGTAGGGCGTTTCCTTAACTCGTGTTTGAGATTGTTAATCATTTTATATAATTGCTGATAAATTATGTAAAATGATTTATTTAATCTTTTGTTGCTCTTGGTTTTGGCATAGGTTGGATGTTTCTCGGTCTTCCTCTTCTTCCCTTTGGTTCGTGTGTGCTTTCTGGGTCATCATCTCGTCTTACTTTCTGCCTTAACAATAAACCTCTTTGCGCCCCTTGTATCCGTTTAACTGCTTCGTCTTCTGTCATCAATGGTTCTAACGGTGGTAAGTCATCATCGCTTGATTTATCAGTTGCTACTGACTGCCACTCATCTTTATCGTCTAATTGTCTTGCCCGTTGTGCTCGTTCGTGTAGGTCGGCTATTTGTTCGCTACTAACTCTTTTTGAAACTTGACTTATTTGTTGTTCGTGTTGTTCCTCGGCGTTGTCCATTGTGGCAGTTAGTGTTTGTATTGCTCCGTCTCTTAAATCATCCATTTCATCGTCCCTTGTCATATCAAACTGTTCAACGGTTTTAGGTTGTTCTAATATTTTTTGAAAGTGTTGTTGTCTCAAATCTACGGTATTATTATCATAAACTGTTCCTAACGGACTGTCGCGAAAATAATAAGCGTTTCTGTCTATTACATCTCTTATATTCTTATTTTTATATTCTTCCTTTGTAATTTCCTTGATGAGTTCATTATAAGACGGTCTTAATCTTAATTGTGATTTTAGCGTTTTCATCTGTGTGTTGTCTAATCTCATTATATGTAATTAATTAGATTATAAAATTATTAATCTAATTAATTTATTCAAACTTAAAATTATTTCTTAATTGATTGATTATATCCTTTTTCTTCTTAATCATTTCCGAATAGGTTTTACCTGTTTCACTTGATGGATGATGTCTTATTTTTTCACCTTCCAACCTTTGGATTTCATTAAAATACGCCTGTGCTTCATCTTGATATCTTCTTCTATTTTGAAATATAGCGTAATCTTTGTTAGCGTTATGAAATTCTAACTGTTCCTTCATTTCTTTCAGATATGTATAATTTGGTTGATGTGCTTTGTTGTCTCCGTCGTAATAGTAATGGACATTAGGTTTATATTTTTTACTTGGTTTTGTTATGGGATTATAAAATTTGTTTGATGTTGGTAATTTACCTGCTTTACCATTCTTTGTAAGTGTTGATGTTATATTTTCAAAATCTGACTTGTTCATATAATAATAATTAGATTATAAATTTATTTGTCAAATAATTGTTGATACTAATTTATTAATATGTTCTTGTTGCTTTTCCATCTTCTGCTGTTTCATATTAATATATCTATCTTTTGCGGTTTCAATTACTTTATTTGCTGTGCTTTCTATATGTTGTTTTAACCTTTCTTCAACTTTTTGTTGAACACGCTTTTCTATTTCTTGTTCATCCACTTTTGGAATATCGCTTTTTACTCTGTTAAAAACATCTTCTTTGAATTCTTCTGCTTGGAATGGATTGATGACCTTTTTTCTAATTGGTTTGTTTTTCTCTATAACTTTGTTAGTGCCCTTCTTCACTCCTCGGCAAGCGTGTTTATACTTATAGTTGTAAGCAGTCATTGAAGTTCCACAAGTAGGACAGTTCATTTTCTCCTTCATTTGCTTTTTAACAGTAAATTATTTTTCAACTACTTCATTATTCTCAACAGGTTTAACTTCTTCAACTACTTCATTATTCTCACCAGGTTTAACTTCTTCAACTACTTCATTATTCTCAACTGGTTTAACTTCTTCTACTGCTTCGTTATTTTCACTAACAACATCTACCACTTCTATTTTACTCATATATTTATATTATATAATTATTTTTATGATGAATTATTAAGTCTCAACAAATGTTAAACTAAAACTACTGTCCGCTCCGTGTAAATCTACAGTTTTTCCATAAGCATCAACATATTTAAAATGTAAGCGTCTTAAATGTCTCATTGAAACATCATTAGCGTCATTCATTAAAACTTCATTATCATGAATAACGTTCCCGGAACTTGCTGTAATAGGAATTTTCTTTAATACACGGGCAACTCCATCAGGTGCTAATTGGTTTCCATTTGTTAAACTATCACTGGTTCAGTAAATATTTTTCATTGGTAATAAATTAACAAAACCACTAACAAAAGGGTCGGGGGCAAAATTGATTTTTTCAACAGTGTTTCCTAAAACATTGTTAATAGACATTGTGTGACTTCTGTCATAATCAATACTAAAACCGTAGTTAGTTTGCAATTCTTTATCCGTATGAATTACGAAAAAGTAAGAAACATAATTAACAGTTATAGTTATAGTATTTGTTTTAATGAATAACTACAACTAAAAAAGTCGCTATTTCCATCAGTTCCATTAGTAGCAGTATTCTATTTATTTTGTAATTCGGTTGCCAATTCACTACCTACATAACTACCTTTATCTGGTGCTACAATAAAATAATATACTGGCGCTCCTGTTAATATTCCTCCTAATGTTAAATATAATCTATTATTTACATTTTCTTCAATCGGATAAATAGTATTAGGTAGTGATAATTCATGGACATATAGTTTTGTATTTGCTCCTGTTTCTTGTGTTTCTGGTAAGTCTATAACAAAGTCAGAAGTGCTCAAACTTTGATTTAGATTTCTATGTCGTGTGTCAATATATATTTTACGAAAGTTCATTATATTAATTAATTAGATAAAAAATCTCAGTAATTAATATAATGAAAAATAAATATATGTTTTATTTAAAAGAAGGTGGTTTAAAATCATATAATCCACTACATCAAGGTCATAGTGAAATGTATAGAAACATAATTAATGAAATTCAACAAGAAAAATCATTATTCAAACCTAAATATAATAATAATTTATCTGACACAGAAGGATTAAACAAAGCATATACAAACGGTAAAGGTTTCTTTATTGATGGCAATAAATTATATGTTGCTGGGACATTTGGTAAAAATAATATTTTATCTACAATTAATGACATTGCTTCTGATATTACAATTCCTTTCGGTTTAAGTTCATACAGTGAAAGGTATAGAGATATTAGTGATATACTTGATGAAAACCATAATATAACTGAAGTTATTAGTCATAGTCTTGGAGCATCAGCATCATCAAAATATTTACAAAGTAACCCTGATAGAAATATTTGTTTGACAACTTACGGTGCTCCGTTTGTTTCAATGTCAAACAAAAATAATGATAGTTATACTAATTTCAGAAGTATATTAGACCCAATATCAGTGGCAGACCGTGGAGCAATTACAGTAGCAACTGGAAGTTTAAACCCATTGATAAATCACGATTATAAGACTGGTTATGGCGATGCTGGTAAAGATGTATCAAGAAGTATTGAGCCTGTAAAGGAAATTGTATAGTCTTATATATAATGCCTAATAATGACATAAAAAATAGAAACTGGTTCAAAAAATTTAGAAACTGGTTCTCTCCCTATTACTTTTGAAACTGAAACCCTACAAGAACAAACAGCATCAACATCAACCGAAATATTCACAACTATTGTCCGTAATGTATCTAAATTAAATAAACTGTTTATTTCTTTTTCAAATGCGACTCAAAAGGGTTATGTAGGTGGATACGGTGAATTATTGAAACCATATAACTTTATGTATCATCCACTGGCACACGTAACAAACGACCTAGGATATTATGACCCAGAGCACGATTTAACTGCTTCATTGGTAATTGGTAATCAAGTCATACACAGTCAAGAAATTCAAGGTGTTCGTGAAGCATACGCCCATCTAATGCATTGTTCTGATAAACCAATGTTAGTTAGAGCCGAAGATTACAGGTCTCACGCTTTTATGTTTGGTTTTAATTTGCAGAAACTCGAATCGGCAAATTATACTGGGATGAATTTAAAAAATAACTCAAATATGGTTGTGAAATAAAGGCGATGGAAAGTTCAACATTGTATAATGCCAATTACATGGCAGAGAGACTTTACATGCTCATGGTTCATGAATGTATCCTTGAAATCCGTTCAAATTATGTAACCTTTTATGATTAAATAGAAAAATATGATATTATTAATTTTCTATTTAATAATATAATATCATGTCAGAAAAGACACTCATGAATATTTTCGATATCACGGCAAATAGAATTAGACAAGTAAAAGATGGAGCAGTCAATGATATAGAAGACCTTTACGCGAGTAAATCCGATATTCAAACAATTCTAGATAGTAAAGCAGACCAAGCAGACACCTATACAAAGGAGCAGATAAATGCTATTTTTGTTGATATAACTGAAACATATGACAACACAGAAATTAATGTATTATCAAATAATATTAGTTCAAGTTCGTTTTTAATAGGTAATCTGACAATAACTTCAAATACAAATTTTAATAATATTTCATCAAATACAAATTTAATAAATAATTTAAATTCTACTATGACAACTAATTTTAATAATATTTCTTCAAATACTAATTTAATTAATACAAATATTAATAACATTTCATCAAATACTAATTTAATAAATACAAATATTAATAATATTTCATCAAATACACATTTAATAAATAATTTACATTCTACTATAACATCTAATTTTAATAATATTAGTTCTAATTCTAATTTAATAACAGGATTAAATAGTACAATAAAATCACATATTATAGCAATATCAGATTTACAGAATGGTGGTTCATTTAATGAATCAGATTACTATAATAAAATAACAACTAATAATTTATTATCAGAAAAGTTAAATACATCAGTATTAAATAATGCATTAATACATAATATAACAACTACTGCAACTTTCAAAATAGCAGAATTTGGAAATTATAATTATAATCATGAATTATACAATAATTATATTCATACTTATGTTTATGGAAGTTTAACAGGCGCGACAATGTTTTTAAATCAAAGAGGTTTTGGAGATGTAGAAATTAATAATTCTTCAACTTTTCAAAATGATAAAATAATATTAAATCATAATACCACAATATTAAGTAATTTACAAGTGTCAGGTTTATTTTCGTGTTCATCTATTTTAGATGTTGCAGGTTCAGATGCTCGTTATGTTTTACAATCGGATGGATTAAGTGGATTAATAACAGGAAATACAAATACAGTTAATTCAATAATTACTAGCAATAATTCACAGGATACATCATTAGGACAAAAGTTAGATAAAATAGATACTAATGTTCAATCGGTAGCAGGTGCTATTAATTTTAGTGATAATACAACTTTACACAGTAATTTAAATATGATGACTACTGGGAGTATAATATGTAATAAGTTTAGTACTACACCATCACCTAATTTAGGATTGCAAATGACTTTTCAAATGTTTAATAGAGAGTTCAATATTAATAGAGATGGTAGAATGTGGATGAGTAGCGCAGGAGGTCAATGGGAGACTCAAATCGGAGACGCTAATGTTGGACGTGTTTGGGTAAAAGATAGATTTGGTTTAGGTGCTGTTGGTGTTAATGGCTATGTTTTAAACTGTGCTGGAAAATCGAGATTTACTGATGCAGTTGATTTTATAGGAGCTGACAAGGCAGTAAATCTTAACAATGGTTCATATTTGAATTTTAATAATAATGGTTCAATACGAAGATATACTCCTGATGCTATAGAAGGTTTATATATGTCTCATGATGATTTTGTTGCCATTAGTGTTGGCGATGTTACAAATGCTTCTAATCAATATATGATGTGTGATGGATTAGTGAATAAATCTATTTTTAATAAACCTATTGATGTGTTAGGTAATATTTATACAAATGCTTCTGTTAATTGTGATAATGTTAATATTGCTACTGATGGTAAATTAACAATTGATACAAATTGTGAATTATATAGATATGTTAGTGCTTTTACATCTTTTGATATGAGAAATACTGACGCTAATTCTTCAATTAGATTTATTTGTGGGGCCCGCTGTTCAATCTAACATATTTGGAGCAGTTGATATTTCTACTGGATGGACTTTTAATACAAGTACTGTTGATGTTATGGGTAATTTATTTGCTGATGATGTTTATGTTAAAACTAATGGAGCATTAAGAAGCAATCATATAGCACCTAACGGAGGAACATTAGTAACCGTTGATACTAATTTAGCAGTACAAAACGCTTATTTAGCAACTAATACCATTCAATCATTTGATTTAACAACGGTTTCATTTTTAGATAATATTTCAATGACTACTGGAACTGATATTAAAATGGGAACAAGTGAAATATCAACTTATTATGATGGAACTAATGTATCTACAATTGATGTAATATTCAGAACATCAAACACTTCATTTAGAGTAGCAGATAGCTCAAGTACTCCTTCTGTTTTATTATCTATTGATAAGACATTTGGAGCAACAGTAAATACTGAAAGTTTTACAAATAATGCTCCATCAACTTTTAATGAAAATGTAACAGTTGCTGGAACGAAAAAATTGTGATGTAATACACTTGAACCATCAACAGGAACTAACATAGATTTAACAGCAACAACAGCAACCATCAACGGAACGTTTGTTGATTCATCTGACTCGCGTTTGAAATATGACATAGACAATATCAAATCTAATTGTATGAATGTTATTAAGAAATTTAAACCGAAGAAGTTTAAAAGACACGATAGACATGATGGCGGTAAAACTCATGTAGGATATATCGCAGATGAAGTATTAAAAGCAATTCCTAAAGAGTTTGAAAATATTGTATGTAAAGGTAAAGAGTATTTAGGATTGAATTATTTAGTTTTACCTGTGTTAGTTCATAAAGCAGTATTAGAATTAAATGATAAAATAGATAAACTTGAAAAAGAAATTAAGGAATTGAAAAAATAAAAATCTAAATAATCAATATATAATGGGTATTGGACAAAGTAAAAACGATAAACATAACAGTATGGAAGACATTAAGAATTTAAGAGTAGATGAAAAAACAAGAGCAGATACTTTAATCATTAAATCTATTCAAGAATGTGTATCAAGAATAGAAAAAATAGAAAAAAATAAAAATCAGACAAACTAATATATAAAACACCAAATTTACAGTTTTGCAACGCTTCATTAATTTAAATTAATAACATTAAACAATAAATTTAATGTTATTGATTAGTTATTTTCAGATATTGAGTAAAGTTTTTAAAAAACATTTTGTCTATATCTTTTTCTAAAAGGTTAATATAAAGGAAACTATGAGGTTGGTCAGTAGCAGTCTCATATAAATCATAAATCATTTTCTTGCTTTCGTGTAAGTTGTTTCTTCTAACAATTGCTGATAGTTCATCTTGTAGCAACTCAATTTCTTTAAAGTTTCTCACTTTATAAAAGAACAAATGTGTAGCATTTACTCTAATTAACGGTGGTAGTGAATTAAATTTCTGAATACTTGTTATTACTGATATACCGTTATGGCGTCCTCTTACATACAATGAGTTTAAACGTTTGTTATGTCTCGCCACCTTTGGGTCATCACTTATATCGTCCAAAATAACCAATATAGAAAGCAATTTTCTTAATTTGTTTCTTTTACTATATTCTGTTATTTTGTGTTGTGTCTCTATCACTTGTTCTAAATCTTCTGCTTTAAACTCTTCAAATAAGTAAGGTTCTTTTTCATTATCCACTTTCATTTCTTCTTTTATATATTTTTTTAACAGGCAACCACACACTATCAACATTTATTGAAGGAGACCAAATGTATATTCGTTCGAAACAGTTTTTGTATATATCAAGTATCATATTAATCAATAAAACAGTTTTACCACTTCCCGACGGTCCAGTTATGATACTTCTGAATGGCAATTTAGGGACGACCTCGTGCTTGCTTTGCTTAAAGTCATATTTGATTTCATCAATTGGTTTTACATCAGGCATAATAACAATAATATTAAAGATATTTAGAAAATAATTTATATTTAATATTAAATGGAACATCTTTTTTTATGATATGCTGGTAGTGAATATCATAAAAACGGAACAGGTTTTCATTGCTTCAATCAGTAAGCATTGAAGCTAATTAGTTTGAATTAGTTTGATGCCTTTTATGTGTTGTCCAGTGTGAAGAAACCCAATTCTAGATAATAAGATTAAATCAATTAATTTATCTTATTATTTATGTGACTATTGTTCATTGTAGTTGTGGTAAATCTTATGATGACAAAAATTTATTTAAACATCTAAATTCTAAACATCATCAAAAGTTTGTAGAACAGAGATGGAATAAAGATGACACAATGACAAGACTTTATAAGAAAAGAAAGACATAACTGAAAAAATAATTTATCTTATTATTTAATATGGAAAGGAGCTATTCAGATTATATTGATATAATAGATGAAGTGGAGAAAGTAGAACAAGTTGTAATAACCGATAATAACACTAAAACATGTTGTTATTATTCATTAGAATTAATTAAGTTAGGAATTCAATATATCAAAAATAAAAATGTAAATATTAATATAAATGGGAAGAAAGAAGAAAAAAAAATAAGACAGAAACAACGGTTTCATCAACAGATGAAGACAGTGAAGAAGTTATTAATCAGACAGCAGTTATTGAGTTCCCATGTCCGATGTGTAAAAGGATGTTAGAACTTAAAAACGAGTTAGAAATACAAAAGAAGGGAAATTGCAAATGCTCTTGTGTCCCTATCGGTTTTAAGATAAGTAAAACTGATAAAACAAAAAAAAATGAATATTGATAAAAGTAAAGACGGTGATATCAATTTAGAAACAGACGCACATAATATTGCTATACGCTTTGGGAGGGGAGTTACTCCATCAGATAACGGTGACAATGAAACACAGGAAACCATACGAGAAATGATGAAAAAGTAATGTATAAAGAGTAGATTTAACACCACTTCAAACGCATAAATAAAAAAATAATAAATCTATATAATTATTTATATATGTCAGATAGTGATAATGTATCATTGAGTGAGCTGATAAAGAAGGTAAATATGATAAATAATAATATCAAGACATTACCAGATTTAACAAAAGCAATTGATGAGAAGTTTCAAGCCAAAACAGCAGATAATGTTGATGAGAAGGACGCTTCGGCAGAAGCCTCGCGAGCTAATCGCGACAAGATTGATAAGATTTTTCAAAAGAAAGGGCTGGGTAGGCCTGTTGGAGATTTTGAAACAAAGAGGAAGAAATACCTGTGAAATGATTAACGACAATAAAATCAAGATGCCACGACCTGAAACCATTGAATATTACAAGCTGGTTAAGGATGTGAATGGTAGATATTCCCTAGATTAATTTCTAAATAATTCTAATAATATGAATTTATTAGAGTTACTCAGTGGGTCAGGTAGTGTTGGAAAAATTGCAAGAGATTTAGGGTTCAATGTTATATCATTTGATTTGAAGAATGCTAACATCAATACTGATATTTTGAAATGGAATTACAAAGAGTTTGACAAAGGGCATTTCAATTTTATTTGGGCTTCTCCACCTTGCACGGAATACAGCAGAGCGAAAACAATTGGCATCAGAAATATTGAATATGCTAACAGTATTGTTTTAAAAACCCTGGAAATAATAGATTACTTTAAACCTAAATACTGGGTGATTGAAAATCCACAGACAGGATTATTGAAGATGCAACCTTTTATGAGTGGTTTGAAATACAATGATGTTGATTATTGCAAATATGGTTTTAATTACAGGAAAAGAACTAGGTTATGGAACAATCTTGACAATTGGAAACCCAGACCATTATGTAAAAAAGACTGCGGTAAAGTTGTTAATAATAAACATATTGAAACAGCACAACGGATGCCATCCGGTCGTAAGGAAAGTTGGGGTGAAAATTATGTAAAGCATAAGCAAGAAGATTTATACAAAATCCCGAGTGAGTTGATTAGTGAGATACTGGTTAGTTTATATTAAAAAACTACTTAAAGAAATGACCCCTATATATAATAGAGAACTAATGACTATCTTAAAATGCGGGTGTCATATTACAGAAAACCTTATGAATATGGAAAAGGACATAAAAAATGAAAACGGTTTGATTCGAACGCACAGGATGACATATTATTATTATAAGCATTACATCAATATATGCGGCAATTGTAGAAGCAAGACACAAATATTTAACGAGTTAGAAGAACAGAAGTTGGACATTGAAAAGCAACAGTTTAAATTATTATGTGTTGATAGAATATTTCAACCAGAGACCGAACCTGATGATTAGTTAAATACTTCTTAATATTATTCATAAATATTAAGAAATATGTTATTCTATCCTTTTTAAATAATGAGTAGATTATCAAAAAATGAGGTTCTACATAAACTTTATTTCAATGTTGAAACTGGGTTCGGTTCAGTCAATGAATTATACAAACAAGCAAATAAAGAAGGACTGGGTATAACATTAGATGAAGTGAGGACATTTATGAAAAAGCAACCTTCTAAACAAGAGAAAGGATACAGTAAATACAACAGTTATTCAGCACCTTTCGCAAGATATGAATATCAATTAGACATAATGGATATGATTTCACTGATGAAGGCAACGGGCACATCAGATTTAAGCAGTCCCAGATATGGCTTAATATGCATAGATATATTCAGTAAGAACTACACATTGAACCGATGAAGGTTAGAGACGGTGAGACTGTTTATAAAGCAATACTTCAATGCTTCAAAGTATTAGGTCATCCGATGAGTATTTATACAGATGATGACGGAGCATTCGCATATAAGAAATTACAAGAGTATTTAGAAGGTGAAGCAATAAGAAGCATAATAACATTGACACACGCGAATGTTGCTGAACGCTCCATTCGCACAGTTAAAAAGATGTTAGGAGACAGAATAAAAGCGACTGATAGAACTTGGACGAGTTTATTATCAGCAGTTTTAACAAAATACAATCATCAAATGACACACGGGACGACAACACTTACACCTAATGAAGCACACAAAGACGAAAACGCAGTAGAAGCGAAGGCGAACTCATTAATGAAAGAGAAATATTTAAGAAAGTATCCTAAACTAAATGTCGGTGATAAAGTCAAAATTTATAACAAAGGAAAAGGTAATTACACATCAAGAAAAGAAACCACTTCAAAATGGAGCGCAACATCATTTAGAATAACTAACATAGGTCGTGATATGATGCTTAATAAGTATTATGAAATTGAAGGAAGACCTAAAAAATTCAATAGACACGAACTACTCTTAATAAATGATTAAGAGTAATAAATTGAAAATATTATCAATGTTTAATATTATCAATTTGAATTAGTTAAATATTTATAACACACTTTCTCAACGGCATTCTGATATGCTCTTTCTCTATGAATTCTTTTACATTTGTCAGTCCTTAAATGCTTTGCCATATTAGACTTACTTTTAATCATACACCCACATCTTTCACATTCTAATGACTTATCATTTTCTATAAAATACTCTTTAAAGTATCCTTCTTCTTTATATTTCTTGTTTTAATACATCGTTATATTTTTTCTTACTATCCTTTTCTTTTTTCTTCTTAATTTCTTCCTCTGTATGCGTGCTGAAGTCTGAAACTTCACCCTCAATGGAATTCCATAACAAATCAAATTCATCATTTGTCATAGAAATTTTATTTTATTGACATCTACAATAAAGCAGGTCATTTTACTTAAGATATAATATAATTATTTCTTTAAGTATATTTGTATTGTTTTATTGCTTTATGCTATAATGCCCATACGGTAAGGAGTTTATACTATCCATATAATACCTTTTGTTTTCATATGCTGATAATGCTTGTTTTGTTTGTTGTATGCTGTATATTTGATGCGCTTTACTTCTTATGCTGTTGAATGTTATAGTGTCGCAATTATTGTTTTTTAATGTGTCATCATAAGAGTTATATGTCAGTTCCTTCTTCACTTTATGTTTAACTATTCCTTTGCTCTTCTTTTCTTCTTTCTCTTTGTTATGTATCTTGAAACAGTAAGATTTAGGTTTCAATGCTATAAAGTTTGTTATAATCTTTCCATCTGCTTCATCCTTGAATTTTCCTAAAACTTTCTTGTTTGTTTTATCATAACATTTGTGTTTAGGGTCATAACCACTGAAATCCATAAAATCCTTAATGTCATTAAAGTCATCATATACATCTTCGGTTTTAATATGTAATACAAAACTGTCAGTATCGGTATATAACATTCTTATATCATTTCCATATTTCGGTTTCATAATATCATAATAGAAAGAATACATATGTTTCTTGGATAAGTCTAAAATACTCATACCTACATATATTGGTTTATTTAATTTCACTACACTTTTTGCTTTTTCAACCCCTATAAGATTTTCATTGATGATATGTCTGTATTTGAAATTAGGATTATTCACACATTTTTGGTAGCGTTCAGGAGTATCAACCAGTTCAAAGTCAATGTGTTCTCTAACATTTTCCATAGTTTTTCCATACACCGCGTTATTCATTAATTTATACATGTCTTTCTCAAAGTCGCTTGTAGCGTTCTTTCGCTTCTCTGTGTTAAAGTCAATCCACGGTTTAAGCCATTCCTTATGTCTGAATTCTACCACTCTGTTAATCTTCTTTATTTTCATTCCTTGATTAAGATATAATTTTAGAATGTCAATGTGCAAAACATAATTTTGCTTATCCATAACATTTCATATTAACTTGTTTGTTTTCTCATCTTTTGGTGAATGATTAAAATGATACGCTTTGTAAGTTTCTTTCTGATAATCACTCAACATGTCTGCTGACACACTCATAATTTCAGGTGCTAATGGATAATCAATATGTTTATCGTGACATTCTTTCGGATATTCTAAATCAACATCTAAGATATAACCTTTACTACTGTAATTACTATTGTAATATTTAATGTCTTCTTCTGTAAAATTATCTTTAACAAATTTAATATTTTTGTATGGTAGTTTTTTACACATTGCTAATCCATAAAGGTTATTAGCATCTAAATATGTAATGTATGATGATGGTTTTGTTTCATCATAATCATCGTTCATATACTTATTGTTCGCTACTGCTTTTCTCATTGAAACTTGGCACATACCGCCTCGTAATCCTTGCTCTATCATTTTATAAACTTCTTCATCGTGTAGAAGTTCTAACTCAATTCCTGATTTTAACAACATCGCGTCCCAAGCAAAGTTAGGCAAAGTGTAATAATGTGCTGGGTCTAATTCAGAATCAGTTAGACATTGTTTTCTGAAATTTTCATATACATCGGTTAATAATAATACATCGGTTTCTAAATATAAATCGTGATATTCACCAAGTTTTTTTAATGTTAAAGTGTTTCCAAATTAATTTTGCTCTTTCGTAGTCTGCGTCGCTTATATCTTCTTCACTTAATCTACTGTAAAAATGTTTCTTTTCTGGTAGTTCAGTGTCATTAAATTTATTGAAGTCATTACAATAATCATAAGGATAAACTCCCTTTTCTGTCAGTAAAAATAAATCTTTTTTGTTTTAAATGTATTTGCCTTTGAAACTATATTTAAAATGTTCCTGCCAGTTGTCCCTCAATTTATTATCTTCATATTTTGTTAATTTAACCAGTTTTTCTAACGACGATGATAAGAAACTGAAACTGTCCTTAAATTCAAGTCTGTTCAATGAAAAGGTAATAAACTTTTCACTGTTCTGTGCTATTACTGATATTTGTTCTTTCTTTGTGTTTAACTTTTCAAGATTTGATATTATGAGATGAGCATCATAGTTTTTAAGATTATGAAAGAATACTGGTATATGATACTTTTTAAAGCAACAGTCTATATTACATTTCATATGCGCCGCTCCTCTGTATAATCCTGTGAAGTGGCAATGGTCAGCAACTTTCTTTTTCGCTTCTACTTTGTTGTTGAAAGCGCCATTGCATAAGAAACACTTTTTAGCTTCTAAATGTTTAATTTCATCTAAATCTGTCATATCAATATCTTTTGATTTTTTCATTTTTCCCATCACATCGTCTCTAATATTATTCAGAGTATCACAAATTTTATCCATGCAATCTTCACCTCTGTATAAATACGGTGTCATTTCTCCACTATATGCATTTACAAGGTTAAGCATACAACCACTTGGTTTATGGTTCTGATAAGTCCCTTTTATGCCATCTGATGTTTCTGTTGTTAAACATTCAAAATCACCGTAAATATCGAAAGGGGCTTTAAGTTTCTTGAAATGCTTTTCAAACTTCATTGATGTTCCTTCTTTTGGCATTTTTGTTTGTTGAATGTCATTTGCCATACAACCTTTTGATATGTGAGCATTTAAAAGCTTTTCTGATTGAAAACCGTGCTGACAGTAAATACAATGAAATATCTTTGTTTTGTGATTGTTGGTTTGACTACCCATTAATCTATTATAATCTTTTATTACAACATAATGTTCATTATCATCTTTTTCAATTCGTAATAGATTGATATGACAAGATGGTCTTTCAATCTTCGTTATTCTGTCTGCTCTGATGGTTTGGTTCTCATCTTCAACATAAACATTAACTGATATAGAATTTTGGTTAATTGTTTCAAATGTGTCAATGTCATCGTTGGATGCTGGACAATTTACACCATCCCATTTAATTAGACTTTCAGTAGTCAATAATTTCTTGTAGTGTCTCATATGTTGTGGATGGTCTTTCTTGAAGACTTCATACAATTTACATAAAACGCAGTATTTGAAACATAACTCATCTTCGTTCTGAATGTTGATACACGCCTTTTTCTTTGAAATCCATTCTGGTAGTTCCATATATTTACCTGCTCTGTTCGGATTGTATTTGTCGTAGTGGATGGTGATTTTAACAATCTTCTTAATCTTTAGTCCTAACCTTTTCAACTGCGAGTTTTCAACTTGTAATTCAATATCTTTCGGCATATTTTCCAATGCCTTTTTCAAGTCTCCTAAATGCAAAATGTTGTATCTCCTGCTCCTGATTTTGTGAATGACATCCTCTTCTTCTTCGGGGTGTTCAAAAGCAATATCAACATCAATCAGTAGCTTCATTGATTTTGCTTGTTGTAAAAACTCTGTTAGTTTCTTTTCTTGCCACGAGAGATATGTTAATCCTTTGTATCCTTGAAATGGGATGTTGGATATTGTATATGTGTTTGCATAGCCTTTCAATGTCGAAAATGTGTCTGATGTTTTGGCACCTATCTTTAACCTGTATTTTTTGATTGTATTAATTCCTCTCAATGCCTTTGCTGACTTCTGTAAAAGGTGGTGTCTTTTGAACTCTTGTGTTTTTGATACTTGATTAAGTTTGTTTTGTAAAGATGTTGAGATGGTTTTTTTCTTGTTGTAATAATATTCCTTGTTGTTTATAACGAGTTTGTTTAAAGGTTTATTGTTCTTCCCTGTTTTTATGTTTGCTTCATTATTGGATATTAGATAATTGATAACGTAACCTGCTTCAAAATCCCCTGCCATTTCTCTAATAATATATAAGGCATTTTCTCTTTAAGTCTTTTTGGGTGTGGGTTACTGTTAGGGGTTTGGGCTTGTTGGGTTTGGGTTGCAACGTGAAATGTGGGTTTGGGGATGGGTTTGAAAATGAAACTGATGAAGTTGATGTGATTGTTGATTTTGGGGGAGTTGAGAAATGGTGGATTTTGCCCTTGTTTTGGTGGGTTGGTGGAAAGTGGAAATGTCGGATTTTATGGAAAGATGCCCTTAAATTTGGGGTTGGTCTCAAACATCAATATGGAAAATTGGCGAGAGTTTAACATTATTTTATTAATTACTTAAATGAAAAACGACCACGCCTTGAAGTCGCCGAGGGATGTGCCTTCTGAAACGGACAGGATGGACGCAGGGTTGGAGGGGTTGTTGATGTGTAGCATCAACCAGCATCATACAGGGTATCATTCAGTATCATCTTAAAGCGGACGGCGAAGCCTTGTAAATAAAAATGGCACGTTGCTCGCCTATGGTATTGGTGGGTATGCGTAATCATCAGCCCCCTTTCGCTCCCCACCACCATAGATGAGCAACAAAGCGTGCCTTTGTGGGGTTTTCCAGTTCAAATACCGCCGACGCCTGCCTGTGTGTTTCCTACGTTGGACACCTATTGCCTTTGATGGGGTGTTTAGTGCGATACTCCATTGGAAAGATGCCTTTAAAAGGGAAGGGGCAGCGGAAACAAGTTTGTCACCTTTCCGGAGTAAGCACCCTGTTAAGGAAGGGGTTAAGCAAAAATGGACAAGACCCTGAACCCTTTGAAGTGCCAGACGAGTAGGGCTCGTCATCAACCTGGCGAGTGCTGGAATGTCAACGAAAGCGAAGATGCCAGATGCTAAATGAAACACTGAAACACACCTTTTGTTCCCACCTCTCCACATCGGTGCCACCACAAATCCAAAAGAAGCGGACTGCTCCACAGTCCAAATGGTGAGCCGATGATACAGGCGAAGTCATCTGTTTGATTTCAAGACTGACATCTGGGAGATGGCAACCCTAACATCTGTAATCTGGGAGATGGCAACCCTAACATCTGGGAGATGGCAACCCTAACATCTGTAATCTGGGAGATGGCAACCCTAACATCTGGGAGATGGCAACCCTAACATCTGGGAGATGACATCGCTGAAAAGAGCAATTTGAGCAATTTGCTCACGAGACCACGCACCCATTACTCACATTGGGTTGCTCAACCTCTGGGACAGCATTCACCGCCATACTCCTGATGCCACGGCGATAATTGATGACTGCCTGAACCTGACCAAGAAGACGACTGTTTCCGTAGATGTAGCTTCCTGATTTCTCCATCGCATACTCCTTCGCATACAACTCCGTAAAGGCGAAGAGAACCTTGGAAATCGTCTGGCGGATGATCGGAACTGCGTTTTCCAAAGCGGAAAGGCTGTCAATCATTATGAAGCCGATGCGGACAATCTTGTCCTCCGTGGATGTCTTTGAAGACTGCTCCAAGATGCCGACCATCTCAGACAGATGGCTGTCTGACAACCTGTCAAGCGACTCCTTGATGATGGACGGGTTCGTCTGCATCATCTGCTTGTACTCCTCCAACTTCTCATTCACCGGCTGAATGAAGGAGCGCAAGGTTGGGGGCATCTCTGGGTTCTCGTCCTCGTCAAAGTCAAACTTATTCTTCATAAGGCTCTGCGACTTCTTTGCCAAAAAGTCCGCACCCTGTTTAATGTTCATCTTGATGACCTGACGAGCACCACCAGCAATGTCAAGAGTGATATTGACAGTGGAGCCATCGCGAAGGCTTGTGCGGGAAATGGTGGAGCGGTTGTGTAGGTTGTGGATTGCCTCATCACCGTGATACATCCTCAACCTTGTCTTGTCCTTCTGTTTCAACTGGGTCAAGGCATTGATGACCTGAAGGATAAAGGAGCCGATAGTAGCCGAGCGTCTGGTGACCACCGTGAAGCGCACATCACCGAAGACACAGTTGATAGTCATATCTGCGTCTGCCTCCTCCTTTTTTGTCTCAGCAATTGCTCGTTTCTGCTCCTCCTTCAACGCTTTTTTTCCTGCTTCTTCTTCTCACGGTTCTCCTTGTCAATCATTGACTTCACCTCCTTGTACTTGTTGATGGCGGACTGAGCCTTCGACTTCAAGGTCTCACACCAAGCCACTTTCTCAGTCAAAGACATAGCAGTAATGCCTGTTGTCAAATCATCCACTTCCTCCTCTGTTTCTTCCTGTTCCTCCTCCTCCTCCTCTTCGTCGAAGTCATCATCAGGATTGATGACGGGAAGGCTGTCCTTGCCGTCGTTGGGGTCATCACCGCCGCTCCCACTTGCCATATTC
The DNA here is from genome assembly GCA_963377175.1 of Effrenium voratum. Classification (NCBI taxonomy): domain Eukaryota; class Dinophyceae; order Suessiales; family Symbiodiniaceae; genus Effrenium; species Effrenium voratum. The sequence continues at coordinate 1,278,892 of CAUJNA010003505.1, read as the reverse complement.
AATACCACATCTTCCATTGCTGATGTGGTTGTCATTGATGAAGCAAAAGCAAGGGGTAGGATGACTAACTGTCAGCTCAGAAGGGCTGGGACGCTAATCATCCCATTTGAGAAAAAAACACCAAAGTCGTCTTCGCAATTCTTTCACAAAATGCTTACCAATGACAGCACATTACAACCATCTCAATTCGACTGTCCAGCGTCAGAATATCGACAAGACACGGCAGGTGTGCCTTTTGGTTGAAGACGAAGATGTCCGCCAAGAAATGGTCATCAAACGAAGCAAACCACGACAACATCAAGCGAAGCAAACCACGACAAAACACGCCAATTCCCCAGAAAGCCTAAAAATGGTCTGAAACCTGAACCTTGAAAATGTTAAAATGTTAGACTGTTATTAAATGAAAAAATGTATAAAAAATGAGAAATTTTAGAAAAATCCCCACAATCCCCCTTGGTGTTTTGAACAAAACGATAGGCTTGTTGAAAATGAACCCTGAACCCTGAAACCCTACATTGAAAATTCCCTACCCCAGGGCCCCCCTATTAACTATTTTTTCCCCCTCCCCCCTTAAGATAAACACATAAAAAAGTGCCTTGAGCCATTTTACATAAATTCCTTACTCAGCGATTGTGATTTTGACGGGCGTTTGCGAACCGCAAAGTGTGTTCACCCTATTTTGGACAAGGACCGTAGTGTTCTTTTGTCTGGAATTTCTGGGATCCTGTTAAACTGTGAATGAATATGTTTGCCTCCATCCCTGGTCCGCCTGGAAGGGGCATGGGAACTGTCTAAATGTTCCACAGCTTACTCATGTCCAGAGCGAGTGACATGGTGGGTGTTTCTTTGTCGAGGGGAACCCTTTTGGTTGGCTTAGTCGGCTTTTCCAAAAGCTCATGCTAGACAGCCGAAAGGGTTCTTTTCGGGTATCCGGTATCCGCCTGGTTGCCTGGTTCTCACGATCCTGCTGGTCAGTTCATGTCAGTCCCAAGCCAGCTAAAGGAATATCTACAGGAAATTGGCCGAACACCCAACTAAAACAATGTAGCTGGCGTGTTAGATGCGAGTCTCAAACAACATAGTTGTATTTCAGGTACCGAGCAGGTGTAGCTTCATAGTCGCGGCCCAAAGTTTGATGCAGGGTCGGCCCAGAACCCGGGAGTGGTCCAGCCCAGACCGGTCCAGGGCCTAGCCAATACCAGCCGCACTGGGCCGGCCCAAGCCCAGGACCAGGGCCACTGGCTCCCCCGTGATCAAAGACTTTGGGGTTGGCGGATTTGGGGATTTCTCTCGATTGACAATGTCCTGCCCGGTGGACTGCTAGAGTCTGGCCCCCAAAACCTCAGAGGTGATTGCAAAGTTCCCAAGCCCCGCCCCTTGTCCCCCCTGCTCCTCGAGTTCCCGGGCCAAGGAGCCGAGCGCTCCGACGCGCAATGGCGCGCCGCTTTCGGTTTTCGGGGTGAGTTGTATGGCAGGTTCCAGGTGCCACGGCCCTCATAACCCTTTTGGGGTTGGTTCAAAGAGACACAAAAAGGAAAGCCACAAGTCTTAAGGGTCTCCTTCGTTGACACCTTTTTCTTGTCATGCTTTTCGGATGGGAGAGCCAACCTTTTGGCGTTACAAAGATGGGTGTGTTGTGTTTGTTCTGGAAGACGAGCGAGCAAGCGCCCTGGGAACTTGCATATCAGTGGTATTTGCATTGCCATTATTGCCCACTTGTCAATTCCTCCGGGTGTACCTCCATGTTTTTCCCGCAATCCTTGGATCACCGCGAAGCGATGTTGGAAGCGATGTTGCGCTCCAAGGTTCGGGCTTCAGGGAGGTTCATGTTTTTTTTGGGGGGGCGGACATTCAAATGGGTGTATCAAAATTGTGGACCCTCCACTGTACCCCCCCAATGTTGGTTGGTATTTGAAGGGAACGAAAGGAAACCCGCCATTTTGGGGGATCCCTATTTTGAACCCCCCCTCCCACATGAGCGCTTGTTGAGGGCATTCGGTTTGCGCTTGATTTAAAAGGAAGCCTAACAAGAGACCATTCATTTTGGGGGTACACGACAGGCTTCGGTGCCTACCACACACCCTTGCGTGCCAGGCGTTGCTTCTTAGCTTCTGCGGGGAAAAAGCTGGGATCTGCTGAGCGATGCTGGGCGTTATGCTGGCAGAATGTGGCAAGCCAGAGACCCTCAGAGAGCACGCAGCTCGTGCTGACATTTGAGTCGCAATCAAGACCCCGGTAGCTGAAGATTCATAGTAGACAGTCGCAAGAATATGTAGTTGCCCCTATTGATGTTGCTACGTGTGTTGGGTAGAACATACCCTTATCGGGCTTTGATTGTCACTCATGTGTGCATTGTCGCTGCGCCTTGTCGCGATTGGCAAGCTGAATGCTGCTGAGGGGTAGCTCAAAAGGCACCGACTAAGCTTGACACAAAGCGACCAGCTCTTGACATGACGCGGTGGTGAGAAAGCCCATGTGTAGCCATGTCATGAAATGACAACGCAGCTGCCTCACACTGAACCTGACCTAAGACCTTTAAGGGGGACAGCATAGCATGTGAAGCACCTGATGGAGCCCCAAGCGGTCAGGGAAGATTCCTTTTTCCGTTTCTCCCAAGCCGAGCCAGGCCCAAGCAGGATCCTCACCAAAGCGCGCTAGATTTGGGTATTGCGCAATGTGGAACCACTGCAAAGGCTTGGTTTCTCCTTCACGCGTTCCTTCAAAAAGAACATACAAAAACGGGTACCTTGGCGGCTCACCTTGCGGCACCGCTGGATGTCTCCTTGTAGTGTATGCCCATGCGGCAAGGCGCGGCAAGCGAGGGTGCTCTCAGTTGGCTCAAAGGCATGACAATCCTTAGTCTTTTCCTTGGGTGTGGTAGTTCAGCGGGCTCCCCAAAAATTGATCCTTGGGTCCTGTTTGGCAAAACTGCAGTGTTCAAAGGGGTCCCTATCGCAGCTGTGTCGCAAGTGCGGTAGACATGTGTACACATATATAATATATATATATATATGCATATGTATATATATATATATACACATATGTGACACATACGTAGCTGGAACTTGGGGATTGGCCACCCTGCCATTCTTCAGACGCTCTGACTCACCTTCGTTTGAGGTGCAGCATGGCCGGCGCCGTGACTTATCAAGGCCGGGCGTTCGCTGAGCACCGGTCCTCTGGGCCTTGAAGGAAAGCCGACCGGAGATGGCCAACTTGATCTGTTTCGGGGAGGGTGGGACACCAATTTCGGAAGCAAGTGTGTAATTACATACATACATACATACATACATACATACGTACGTACGTACGTACGTACGTACATACATACATACATACATACACTTATACATATACATATACATATACATATACATATATATATATATATATTATTTTGGTAGAACAACAATGTTCTACATGTACAGATGGACTGTTTAGGAAGCTGGTTCTGCTTCACTGAGCCCCATGTTGGACGGGCGCAAATTCCCAGAGCCTTGTTTGATGTCGAACCACCCCTGGCATGTCTTCGTGACAATGCTTTTTTAGCCTGGTCCTTCTTGGGACACTTGTGTGCTTAGCACACGCAAATCCCTTGATTTGACATTCCATTACTTTGGCCCGCGCCTGATTGAGATGGACCCCGTTCGGCGGCCAAAAATTGCGCGCAGCAAGGTCTGGTAGGCGCAGATGACGCCATGCTGGCCAGCATCCCGGACCGGGAGGCACCGCTGCCGGCCATCCGCCAGGCGGGGGAGACAAGTTCCTTGGGTTCCGGTGGTCAGATTCCAGGCCCGGACCACTGGAGGGCTCAGCCACTAACTTGCTGGTGCGAGAGAAATGGAATGACGCCTAGAAAACCGTCCAACTGGTGGTTTCCTTTGAGGGAATCCTAGGTTCCCCTGAAAACAGGCCCCGCAAGAGATCTCTCATGGTGAATCGATTCTTCAAATTAGATTGTGTGTTTTGCTTGTGGGTGGTCTGCTGACATCTTGGATCCCAGTCAAAAGAGTTTTCTGCGGCAAGCCACAGGTGAAAGTCGGACATGCGGAACTCACTAAACCAGGGGACGAGCCCTATTTTTCCCACATGGGTTTGCTTCAACGGGAGCCCTTAAAATGTTTGCTATGTCCTCTTGATGCCCTTTAAATCCACCCAAAAAGGGGTCCACTATTTTGAGAAACACCGAACCTTAGAATGCTCGGTTGCCTTTGGGTGTCGCTTAGACACCAAAAAGGGTACGGTTCCCAGATCTAGATACACAGTAGAGAACCAGCTCACCAACCATGCGTTGGTGGACGGTGAATCCCGATATTATGTTTTAAATGTCAACCCATGTCAACCCTTTTGGGGTCCCACTTGACTCGCGGAATCAGAGCGCATGACCGCAGGGTGCCCACGGCGTTCGGTCCGAAGAGCCAGGGCGCTGCTCCCCGCGCCTCGGGCGAGGGGTTTTGGGATGCACGCGTGTGTGGATAGTCAGTCCCGGACCTGTGGGACATCAGAGTTCGATAATTCATGTCCATGACTAACGGTTAATTAGTCCATAAACCAGGGTTCATACCAGGGCTTCATATATGGATGTATACATTATACATTCAGTCTTAGAGCCCCACTTCTGAAAAGGTGATGTTTTCTGTTTAACGGGACCCGGGCATTTTACACCTACCAACCACTCTTGAGGTTCTGATCCCATCACTATTCATAGCCGTGGCATATGGTCAGGTTCCCTTTAAATGCCAGTTTATTTGTATGGACACCAATCCGGAGTTGGCATCACTCAGAGAGTCGCTTGACCCCCCCCGGCCGGTTGGATCTGGAAGCTGAGGTCTGATGACCTGGTCCTGCGCTCGGTGCCCAGGCCGCTGCCCATCTACTGGCAGGCGGCTGTGAAATTTCGAAGGGATCCCTGGATTTCCCTTTTCGGTGGCCCGCGGTTGGATGGCTGGTTGGCCGGGCCGGCTGGTTCGTTGGTCGGTTGGGTGGTATGTTTGATTATGTTTGTACGTTGGCTGCATCCTCAACATCACCGGCCTCGCTGCAACCTAGGGCTGCCTGTTGGCTTAAGTTTCGTGGCAGTTGAGAGCCCTTGTGAAGGGAGGTGGAATTCGGATGTTTATCGCATGGGACCGTGGGATGGAACGCCGAGAGTATTGAAACCGTCACTCTCCGGACCTCACTTAATCGGAGGTGCGTAGGCCGTTCCAGGAAGCGCCAGGTTTTGGTTGCAATGCTTTTGTCGTTTACCCTCATGTCACTTGGGTGCGTCCCTCATTGGAGTTGGCATCCTTGTTTTCGGGTTGCAACCACCGGGGAAAAAAAAGGCACACGCGCGCCATGGGACCTCCAAGATGGTTTTGCTGCTTTCAACGGCAACTAATTTGAGAACCCCTCCGCTCACAGGAGCCTCGCACCGGCACCAACGAGGCCCAAGGGAGAAAGATTTGTTTGGCCCCCAGGAGGCCTTGAGCTCGTTACTCTTATTGAAACAGACTGGAGGGGGGGAGTTCGACCCCTAGAGATCTCAATTCATACCGCCGATGGGCAAAATACCAGAGTTGGCATGGGTGAAACTTTTTTGTTGGATAAACCACCTAACAGGTGCATGTCGTCCATCCCCAGTTCCATTTTACCTTTTGGATGGGACTCGAGAAATGGTCGCCCCCCCGCCTGACTTTGCGAGCTCAGCACTTGGTTGCGATCCCCATGTCCCAGGGTACCTTTCGCCCCACTCGCAGCAAGAGGATGCGCGCGAAAATTTTCGCGCACGTCGGCCAGGCCTACCCGCACTCCTTTGCCATGAGCCCTCCGCAGTCCTGTGTTTCGGCCTCATGTGCTGCTGATGCTTGGTGTGGCCACGGTGAGGGTTGTTCCAAACGGAAGGGTCCCAAAAATGGCAGGGCCACTTTGTGGACCCTGGTTGAAAACGGATACCTTGGTGTCCCTTTCAGCTTTGGTTTCCATTTCTTTGCTTCCCTTTGCGTCCTTCGTCGTTGCGAAGCGCAGGTCTTGAAATCCCGATGCGAGGCGATCCGCGCGGATCCGCTGATCTCCAGCGGATCCTTGGCCTGGGGCTTGGACGGACCGCTAGAAACCAAAAGGAAAGCCACGAGTCGTTGGGTCAACACGCATTTGGCCATGACCTCGCAATTCCCATCCTTGCTCATGTTTAGGCAAGGCAAGGGGTTAACCTTTTGTTTTCAGGTCTTGTGTCCAGGTCTTGTGCACATGTACTGTAGAGTCTAACTTGCGTAGTTCCAAAAACTTCTCTTGGATGAGGTTCAATGATGTTCGATGGAAACCAAGGAGACCAGGCAAACCAAGACACAATCTGTGGCAAATCCTTACATAAAACGTGAAGTATCTGAACGAAGTCTGCTTGGATGGTCAACCCAGTTAGTGATTAGTAAAAACCATGGTTGTGTCTGGGGTAACTGAGGTTGGTCCCCTTAGAATCTTGGTTACAAGCCACTTCGCAGGCGGGGTGAACACGCAAGTGGAACAGGGATCGCAAACAGCAGCAACACCAATTGGACTCCAATCACCGGAAAAGCAGGCTGTTCCCACATCACTGGATGGCACGGCAAAGTGGCGGCAGGCGCGGGTACTCGTATTTGCCGCATGATTGATTTCTGCCTGAAAACCATCAAAGAGATTGATGCACTGGGCGTTGCTGTCCTGGATTGACTAACTGTCATACTTGATTGAATTACAGGGTTGGGTAACAAGAATGGTTCGACAACCACGCTCCAGTCCCCGTGACAGGGAGGTCACAAGGAGTGTGTTTACACTGTTTGGTGGCTTTAACTGTTCAAACCACAGTTTCAACAACTTTTGTTTCCAAACCCCATTCAGGTTTACAAACCACCCACTGATTTTTAACGCCATTTGAGCCCGTTGCATGGTGAGCGAAGCACATCCTCCAGCGAGGTGAGTCCGAGTCCGAGTCCGATCACCGGCCCCGTCTTCAGCGTGAGATGGTTCCCACGTGAGTTGGGATCGGCGTAGCCAGAGCTTCAGCTTAGGGATCAACGAAGTTGTCCGGGTAAGGGGTCCGTCAGTTTTGGACAAGAGATGCGAGCCGCAATGCAAGCTACATGAAGGGTATTCAGGAGACGGTGCCCTTGCCGCAAAAAATGCGCGAAAAGCCAATTGATTCTGTGTGTGTGTTGGATAGACTCTGGAAAGGTTTTGACAGAACGATGGGAGTTGAAGGATGAAGCCACCCACATAGCCTGTGGTGAGACGAGGCTTGTCTTGTTGTTAGCTGCATCTGCAAACAAGCTGAGGACTTTGTAGATACGGCTTTGCATTTGGGTGCCTTTACACTGTTCCTGCCCAAACCGAGAATCTATGAGGATGACGTCACGCTTGGGCAGTTGAGATTATAGCAACCTTCCTGTTTTTTTTGGGGGGGGTCCATGTTAGTTCATCTGAGCAGAACAAACAATATTAACTGGGGAGCTAAAGAGCCCCAAATGCCCAGAAAAGCATTGAATAGTCGATGGTCAGAGCGCTACCATGGTCCACAAGTCGCGACTGTCGGCATGTCGAGGTGCCACTTGGTACGGCACGTCAGTTGTGATCCCACACACTGGCTGTGCTCCGAGACCAAGCGCCGAGCGCCGAGTTATATGCACCTAGAGTTTCCTTGTTGCAGAATCAACACTTGCCGTCGTTTGGCCAAAGGAACAGGTCGTTCCTTCAAGTGGTGCAGTGTTTGCGTGCAGAAACAGAATCACTGAACGATCCTTCACTTTAGCCTGCAGCAGCGTGGCTCTTGCTAGATTGTTCAAGTTTCTTAATTTCAACATGCTTCGACCGCGTTTGCTACAGCAGAGCCGATTTCTGGACCGATGTTTGAGCCAGCCGGAGCACGACCCAGGTAGAGCCTCACGCTTGCTCTCCGTGTGCTCCTGTCGTCGGGGCGGGTGGCAAGCAGAACGTGGCCGGGAGCAACGCACAGCTTCTTTTGAGACTTCTGGAGCATTTTCCGACACTGTGGTGTCCATTGCCCCGAGAGAGGCCAAAACCGACAACCTTCCTGTAGTGGACGTGCAGTGATTGTACAAACAATTTTACGATGGCTAGTGCACACAGTCTTAGATCTATGATGATGCCTCCTTCAGTGAGGTATCGTGGATGGAATCATGCGACCAGCAGTTCCGGGTTCCGAGTCGGGAAAGAAACA
>CAUJNA010003505.1:1215701-1265701 GCA_963377175.1 Effrenium voratum | reverse complement strand
GAGATGTTTCCTCAACGGGTATGCGCCCTTTTAATGGTTTGCAACCCAGGTGCTCCTTTGCCTGTAGCCGCGGCCTGAGCACGCTTATGTTACAAATCAAAACTGACTTGGGTAATGAAGGTGGGGGAACGGAAATGGCGCGGCCAAAGCCGGCCAGTTGATTCTTTTCTAGATGGTTTTTGGGTGTTTTAGGCGGACTCCCTGTGTTTTTTTGAGGGAGAAGTGCTTTTGGGAGTGGTTTGAAAGGGGGCACCGTAGTTTGACTCACTCGAGTCTTCACAGCGGAGGTGAACCATCCGCCTGTCCGGGCAACGGCAACTCGGCTGGACCGGAACCTCCCGAGTTGTTTTTCAGCGGACCTGTTAAACGCATTCTACTTCGCAAATGTGTGGTTGCATCCTACAACGCTTTCGTGGTAGCCACTGAAAATTAGAGTTATTCAATTACTCCAGACATGCGTGCAGATGAATGGGCTTGGTGCAGTCCAAGCTCATCCACTCTTTGTCAGGAAATGTTTGGACACTGAACTGAAAGTGAAACAGCTACTGCAGGGGTCGCGTTCCACAGTGACATGATGTTACCTTGGCATTGAGAGCAGGTGCACGTGGATTCCAAGTGAAGCCAATTGGATGTTTGACACCACACCCTATCATGCCCCCCCCCCCCTCTCCTGGCCACCCTGCTATCAGTAAAAGCCGGTCGCGCTATGATTAAGGCACCTAGTCCTTGGCAAGCCCGCAGCCTGAGCCCATTGCCAAGCCGCCCCGGCGAATTGGCGAATTGGAATGGGTTGGTTGCAATCTTTCAAGAACCAGCCCTGGACTGGCCTTTCCCTTAAAGGACCAGCCGAAGGATAAGGGACAATCCCAGCTAGAACGGGCACGGCCTCCTGCAGATCTCCTTATATGGATTTGGGAAGACCATTTCAATGGCGGGTTTCGATTGTGACTCATGTGTTCAAGCAACATTGGTGCGCCTACGCGAATGCCTATGCGGGGCCTGGGCCTGCGTTGCGCCTAGGCGACAACCGGCTGATCTCGGTAAAAGGCTGAGACAGGACGATCTGATCTCAATCAGGATCCGTTCCATTAGGCTGCAACTTTCTCGCATCCCAAAGCGTGACCCAGTCCCTGTGCACGCTCTCAAGTGAAGCCTACGCGGTGCTTTTACCACAGCCCGTCAGAAACTGGCTCCGGGCCCAAGGGCGATTCAACGGGTCCCATTTGATCGTCCAGTTTCGCCTCCGTCCCCCCTTTGCTGTCTCCGCCAACGCTGAAGAAGGAACTGGCGGACTCCAACACCGCAAGAAGATTTGCAGCAGAAAATAAAGTGGCAGGAAATTGTTCGTGCTCATGCATGCGACGTTGGCACATAACGCACGCCGCGTTTTGAATGTACAACTCCAAACAGCGTACACATAGGTGCGTTTCATGCTGACATGTAGCTCATGATAATTCGTGTGCGCTGGCGTAGGCTGTGCTCCACACATTTGATGAATGAGTTTCTTGCCAATGTGGCGGTTGTTTTCTTATTGTTTTTTTTTGCAGAGTCCATTTGGAAGAGTCACTAGTCTGACTGCTGATCCTCATGATGGTTTTGCATGTGCTTAAGCTAGAAGCACCCACAGGAGCCTGGATTTGTTTGCGTTCGACACCCCTGTATCCCCAAGACTGCTTCTCATGGAGAAGTATGAGGGAAGAGTCTATGGCTGTGACTGACAGGGATAGGACAACCCCATGTTTAAACATGCTTCAGCACATTGCTCCTTGTAGAGGCCAGGGTCTAGTTCTTTGAACAAATTCGCCCAACCATTGTGAATGGACACCGGGACCTCTCCTCTTTTAAGCATGCTTGAAAGAAAACCGATCTTTTGGAAGTGGCCCTCAGGAATCCTTCCATTGGTTTTGTTTCATCTCTGTCCCAGTTTCCTAACCATTTTTAAGCGCCGCGCTCCCCTGGCGTTGAGCCCTAGTTCCATGGAGCGACTAGAGGTACACCCGCTGATCACAGTCCATAGCCGGTGAAAGAGGGACACCATATGAGCGGCACATGTTCAAGCCGTGGAATAGCAGCCCCAAATGTTCGCAACCCAACGGGTTGCGAAGCATCGCGCCAGGCAGAGTTTGCTATGTGTACCCGCAGGCATCCGCCAAGAGGGGGGAGGCAATGTGCCAACGCAAGTGGGACCCATTCGGAGGAGCACTTACAAAGGATCCGGCATGACACCAATCAATCTCGGGGTCCTTTGCTTTCACACACACACAGACAGGGTGAATCATTGGACCACCGGGGGGAACAGCCCAATACAACGAGATCAAGGGTGTTCCCGACAGAAGCAAAGGGGACATTTGGTTTACTCGGGAAGATGTGGGAGTTCTTCTGGGTGACCTGGGGCCCACAATTTGAAGTCCGCTTTGTGGAGAGTGGGCCGCCTGTGTTTGGTCGGGGTTCTCTCTTTGGCTGATCTTCGATATGAGCTGTAACCTGCCTTGCATGCTTCACAGGACAACTGTAAGCCCCTTCACAAATCACGCCAGCAGTCGCGGTTCTAGGCAATCTATAGCGGACTCAAACAGAATTGAACGACGACCTCGCTGAATTGGGGTACCGGTTTTGAGTCTGTGGATCCAACATGAACTTACGGCCGTGCCATTTTTTTTGACATGCTCCTGTGCAAACTACATAATTGGGCCTCTCAAGGACGGGGCCAGGTTGGGCAGGCAAGCAGGGGTGTGTTCCCCAATCGGAAAAACAACTCCTTGGTTTGAGTCTGCCGGGGAATCAAAGCTGGATCACTGTCTTGAGCCTTCGGAGCTGGTCACTCAGGCGCCGGCTCCGGCGCCGGCATTTCCCATGGTACCTGCTGGCAGCCCAGAAGATCGCCCCTCTCAAAATGGGCTCGCTTGAAAATTGGGGGACCCTGTCGCTCGAACCTCTCGACGCCCACCCGGTCCTTCTTTGGGCGAACGGTAAAGTAGAGGTCCAAGTTTAGGGTCGGGGTTGGAAAACACGGACTTCCCCACAACATTGGCCCCAAGAGACGAGGCCCTTCAAGCGGATTGGGGAATTTTGTTGTTAAGCCCCATTTCGCAGGGCTCCGTTGGAGCAAAGCACAAGCTAGGTCTAGGTCTAGCAGCTAGACCTAGACCAGGGGGCTCTCTTCCAGGGGAGCTGGTGCAAGCATTGCAGTTGTAGCCTGAAGCCGAAGGATTCTCGACTTTGGGGTAATCCACAAAGGGGTTTGCTCGAATGACAAATCGAATCTGGGTTGAGCGCATCACCTTTTGAGCCAATTGCAGGCGAGCTGAGTGGGGTGGGGCTTAAGGAGGACATTCTGACCCTGAGTTTGAGAACATCAAGCCATCCATGTGGATTCTCGAGTTTGATACACAGGCTTCGCGCATTTGCGACTCATTGAATGCCCTGGGGAGGAAATGACATTGCTTCAAAAAATCAGATTCTCCGCGTGCTATCTATGCAGAGAAATCGCCCGACCGCTAGGAGTTAAGGCCATGCTGTCACTGATCATGTTGTGAAGACGCTGGATGAGACACACATCCGTGGCTTCACACAATCATTGGTTTCTCTTGGAGATTGCAAGTCAGGCCACATCTTTGTCAAGATCGATTCCCGTTCTTTTCACCTGCCGCTTCTTTTGAGAAGCCACGCAAATGGCTCGCTTGTGTTGCCATTCAATAACCCCTGTGCATTCTGGTGGTTTCCCAATCGAATTGGTGAAGACCGTTCCGGGAAATACTCAACCAAAAGATTTAATATGGACGTCTACATGTTTCCATGTCAGCCTGAAAGGCATCCAAAGGTAACGGCCTTGTGTTTCCAGGTCTTTTGCACTTGTTTTTCTCTGGGCATACCCTATGCTTCCCCTTAAAAGGATAGGATAAAGCTTTCGAATCCATGCTCAGGCCGGCACGGTTCCCTTGGTGCCTGTGGGGCCCCCCGCCTCGCCGGCGGTTTCGCCGGCGCCGGCGGGCCCACGGATGTTGCTTACAGCGCCGGTGGTCACTGCGCCTCCGCCGCCGTCGCTCATGCAGTGCCAAGGCGGTCTACTGAGTGTACCGGGCTCATGATTTTGTGAGACTAGGCATCCCCCCATGTTGAGCCGGGTGAGTCTGACAACTGATAGTTGTAGAATAATTGGGAATTCGGATGTTTCTCAGGGACAGGACGGGAAAGGTTGTTTGGATGGTTTGAAGAGAGGAAGCCAGCAACCTGCAGGGGTCCGGAAGCTCGAAAAGTACTCAAGGCCCAATTGGTTTGCATCTTTGGCTCTGATCTGCCAACATCCAAACTTCGCACAAAACATATTGGAGGGCTTACTCGCAGAACGCACAGGATACTGCAATGTGCGTGCAGCTACCAGTCGCGGCGACTCTTTTCTGCACTTGAGCCCGCTGGACTGCAGTCAGTGGGTCAACCGGACGTTGAATTGCCACGTTTTGCCAACGGAATCCAAATCTCGGCATACTGGACCTTGGTGGCCTTTAGCCGTCCCCTTAGCCTTTTAGGGTGTGGTAGTTTCCATTTCACCCACAAGTCAAACTGAGAGATTTGAGGGCAGCCCAGGGATGTCAGTGTTTTACGTGCCCGCAATGTGCCGCTGCCTGAGCTTGTTTGAGTCCTGACCCAGACCTGGCAAATGCCCAATCTCAAAAGCGAAGTTGGTTCAAACCAAAGAAACCATGTAGAGGAGTATCCTTATTTTAGGGCATGGGGGATCGCTATGTTTTTTGCCTACAGTACTAGAATGAACCAGCTTGGAATATGCAGTTGGGGGGACCTGTAGTGACTCGATTGGCAAAATGGGGGCAAACGGAGACTGCATTGATTTGACACCAAGAGTAGAGCATCGCGAACGAAGAGACCTCTTGAGCGCAGAATCCTGCGAGGTCTGCAAAAGCAATGGCAGCTTTCAACCCTCTCCATGTTCAAGGCCTAAGGTCCCACGGTATCATGTTCACTTGGAAGGGATCCTTGCTGCTTAACGTCGGCGAGTGTTGACAGCCCCTTCTGCAGGCAAACATAATGGAAGTACGTCTCTACATGCACATGGGTGGTTTTCGAAAGGGCTCCCTCCACTGGACGGAACACACCCGGAGTCTGAGGGTACAGGGCCAACATTTCGGCCACATGGCCATGGGTCAGATTCCCGTACCCCCAGTGAACATCCCAATCCCCACTAGAATGGACTAAAATGGGTGGTGCACCTACCCCAAAATGGTACCACTGATTTTGACCCACAGCCACATCTTCTCTGCCTGGGATGATGCTGGCTTGCAAATTTAAATAATAACTCTACTGCAGATAAGCGCGGATTCCGAAAACACATCATTTCAAAGGACTATGGGGGTTCCATGCTAATTTGCAGGGGAGCTGCTTTCGAAGTCAATCAATCCCCATTTGGTTGCACTCAGGAACCGTTCGCTGCTTCACCGCGGGCGCAGGCCGGCCTTGACTTATTCAGAAATTGGCAGAGCATTGGGGGGGTTGTTGATATGGGAGACCTACAAACGGGAGGACCATAGTGCAGGCGTTTGTGCGCGAAAGATCTCCAAAGGAGTTTGCGAATGGACTGTTTTCGCGAAAAACTGAGGTAAGGCTTTCTTTTTTTCTGGAGGCATGCTTGTACGCCTATTTGCCGGCCCCAATTTGGCTGTGACTAAAAAGATGGAACCCGAAACACCCTGGTAAATGGAAACAAAGACTACGTAACCCCTAGCTCGTTTAATTTTGAGCCACACCAGTTTGTTGTAGACAGGGAATTTCGCTGCAGCTTTGATTCCCTGCCTTTGCTGGGAATGGTCCAAAACCAGAACGTTGGCTGGGCAATTCTGCAGCTCGTTTTACGAAAGATCCGCGAAGTACCGGCGATTGCCAATGGAGCTGGTTGCCATGTTCCGCACACTGGGTCCAGGACGCAGCATTCCCGCAAGGTCAAGAGAAAAGGAATGACTGCTTTCCGCAAGAGAAACTCCAACAGCAAAATGCGGCTCCGGGCGCGGTTTTTCGGACTGGCCAAGAGGAGCAATTGGAAAGTGACATGAATGCATTCGTTGATTCCAAGGCTGGGGAGAGCCAGGAAAAATCAGAGGCGGCTTTGTTTTCTTCGGGGGGGGGGGCTAGCCTTGAAGGGGGTTTCCCTTTATGAGCTTGTCAAGTCCTTGTGGTGGTTTTCAACAAATTGTAACAAACAAATGATTGCTGTTTCCGGCTAATTCCTTTTGTGTAATGGCAGCCCTTGAGACTACGAATGCAGTTAGTACCGGCAAAAGTATGGCAATATTTTAAATCACTTGTTTTGGGGATTTGGGGCAGGAAAGGGACACGTTAATCAGAGGGGATTGTGGGAGATGCCAAACAATTTAGCCTGAGACTTCTGTTGGCCAAACCTTGTTGCTGCCTTTAAAGCAGTATTGCTGGCAGTTCACTGGAAGAATCGGGTGTCTTTCATCAGGGGGGGGTTGTCACGGACGTGTCGACATTACATGCAGCTGGAACGTTGCTTGAGAAGTCCCCGGCAGGCTAGGGGATATTCGCTGTCAGTCTATTGAGGAATGATGAAGCGCATTTGGTCTTTGCGTATGAAGTCCTTTCAGATTGCGCGCAAAGGGGCGTATCCCCGATCAAGAGGGTGCAAGAAGGAAACAATGGTAGGGTCGACAAGTATTCAGATCAGTCACAATAGTATGGCAGATGACATCAAATCGCGGCCAGGCAGGCATCCGTAGCACGCGCAGCCTCAGCCCTCTCCGCTGTGCCTTGCCCAGTCACTTTGTTCTTGGAGCCCGGAATGGGGGGGGAGTTCTTCCAATTTCAGCGTCTTTATTGCAGGTCATTGCCCACAAAAGAGAGTGGTTTGCAAGGGGTGCATCGGCATGCAGCACTTCCCGAGGCCTTCCGGTGAGGCATAGTCGCCAGGGCTCGGTCGCCGAGACGGAGGCCGGACTGGGATGGCGAGTGAAGACCAGGTCTTCCATCGGCCGAATGTGGACGGAAGTACTGGCAAATCCACTTCGCACAGCATTCCTAGGGTTTCATCCTGCCAACTGATGCAGGATGTTTGTCTCATCCAGAGTTTGGCGACTCCTTTCTTTTCCCAGTCCGTGTTATATTAAAGGGCATGCACATTACAAATGACTGATTCAATAAGTGTTGCGGCTGGCACTTGGAGCAAACGCAAGTGATGACAATCCGAGTTGGACCGAATCCTTGAGAAGGCCCCCGCCAACTACGCGGAGCTGCTTGCAGAAGCTAAGAGGAGGCTGCAGGAGAAGGAGCGGGCAATGGCTTGCTGGTCAGTCGGGCGCTGGCTTGAGTAATCAATAGCGTTTTGAACCGTGTTGATTCAGAACACATTCTGAACACGCTCATTTCGGGGAAATGTCTACATACCAGTTGTGTTATGTCTTGACCACGGAGCAAATGATTCGGAATCAGGCAAAGATTCGGCAATGCCTTCGAGCATTGACACAATGCGTAGGAGACCTCCATAGTCAAGGCTGACCTTTCGTCTGACTCAGGTGGCCAACAGTTGGGCCGAAACATGCCCACGGCCGTTGTCAAACGCGACAAGCACACGGCTGAACACTCAGACATCAAGCTTGTTGATCAAGGTCAGAGGACACCTTTATGTGTTTTGTGACAACTTAGAACGATAGCGAACACTACTTGCAAAACCCAAGAACCCTTGAAGATCTTTTAAGCTTTGAAAGGGCCTTGGCTGTGCAACCCAACTAGTCAGAGGGCACCAAAGCCCTTTTCAGGCCTTTTCTGCCCGATTTTTTTTGTTGGCAGGGTACTTCAGGGTACCCAGCAAACCCCCGCCATGGCTTCCGGTGGTTCCTGTCTAGGTGGACGCTGCTGTCTCCAGAAGTCTGGCAGCTGGGCAACGGGAGCAATGTGAGGCTGGACATTTGGGGAGGCTCCCGCAGCTCAAATCCAGGAAAATCACACAAACCGTGCGAGGTGCATCTTCCATGCGATTCGTTGGCTGTTTCGACTGTCCCCCTGTGCCAGTCGCGAGCTGACTCTGCGCCACCTTGGGCGCCCAGCGACACGAAGGCGACGAACGGCACACCTTGCGACGTCCGAGACACGCAGATGGAAGCGTCGCCAAGCTCTCGGCTGGAGCCTTTGACGCTGGCAGCTTTCCCTTCCCCGCACGGGGCCCCAGAAATTGGCTCAGCTTTTGTTTGAGGCTCGGGACCCGGTCGGGAAGCCAAAGGGACACCGGGCCCCGCTTGTGAGGGAGACAAGCCCGACAAGGACCATAGAAAAACAGACCCTCATGGGGCTGGGTCACGGACCAAGTGCCAATTGCCGCATATCGCCGGAGGCAGTGTGCATGCAGGCCCTATGAATTTCAAGGGGAACCCCCCAACGTGGAGCCCAGAAGTTTCCTGCCATTTGGTCGCTACGGATTCCTCGTGATCCGAGGTGCGGGGCGCGGCATGAGAGCACCGGGCTGGCCAAGCTGAAGGTGGAGCTGGCGTGGTTCTTGGGAGTTGCTGGTGTCACCTTAAGCCTTGGACGGAAACTAGGAAGACCTGGCCAATTGGCACCAATTGGCGTTCAAATCGTTTTGATTCATAGCCAATTTGAATTGCTTGGGCTATTGCTTGGATCGTGGTTGATCATTCTAGCTGGATGCCGGGGATCCTTTGTCTCAGAAAATTGGCAAAATACCAGGAAACTGGGCATGGTTCGGGGGAAACTCGAGCTCATTAGCTTATACGGTATATGGGGCGAGCCTTTATGGCAATCGCTGGGATGCGAGACTGCTGGTGTTGTTTTAGTCGATGTGGAATGCTTTCTGTAGTTAACGTGTTCGCAAGGTGGGTGAGAAAACATAGTGTACCCAATACAGCAACCGTTGTTGCATCATGAATAAATTCCTTTCGATTGATTTGCTCCACACGGTTTTGCCCTGCTTAGCTCAGCAGGGCTCTTAAACTCGCTTTTGCCGTGGGCTTCCTTCATCGTGTTGGTTTTCCTTCGTCAGGGGGTTGTGCATGCCGCGTCCGCGATGCGATCAGTTTCAGCTCAGAACGCTGAACAAATTGTCTGCGCACCATGCTCTTGCGCGCTGCATGGGCATTGCTGGTGCTGGCCCATGCTGCTCCGATTCGCGGCCCGCGGGCATTTGGTGTGTGGCGACAGGACAGCCCGCCGGGCAGACCCTCCACGGTGAACTGCACTTGGCAAAGCTTCAGGCAACAGATCGACCATTTTGGGTCCAAGAAGGGGACCTTCCCCCAACGCGTTGCACAGTTGCAAAGTGGCTTCCTTTTGTTTTTTTCCCCTCCTTGTTTTTGGTACCGGTCCGGTATTGTCTAAAAAGGAAAACCCACAACCTATGTGGGCCAGTTCCTTTTGCCCCATGTGTTTGTTTGGGCTTCTAAGGTTTGCATCTATTCGCGCTGGTGGAAGGATGCGTCGCAGAGCGGCTTCAACGCGTCTGGCTCACCGGGGCCTATCTTCTTCTATACCGGCAACGAATCTCCGGTGGAGCACTCCGGGCTTGGTGAATTAATCTTTCCCTTGAGTTGCCAAAGGAAAGTGGTTTCCCTTTAGATGTTGTTTTCTGGGGAAAATCGGATTGGACTTTCCAGCCATTGGGAACAGAGGCAATACATCAACAACACCGGGCTGATGTGGGAACTGGCGGAAAAAATGGGCGCCCTGATCGTCTTCGCAGAGCACCGGTATGAGCCTCTGTCCCACCCACGTCTCTGTGGCACAGAGAACTGCGTTGCGTATTGCACCACCGCCCAGGCAGGGGGTGGGGGGTAATGTTGGGGAGTGATTAATAAAGGGCCCCCCCCCTCTCAAACGAATTGGGGGGGTCAATAGCGAGAACCCCCAAAAACAAAATGGGGGTCAGACTGGGACCTGCCTGAGTAGTCTTCCAGTAAGTATGGTTTAGAATTGGTTTAGTATTGGTTTAGTATTCCTTTGAGCTGGCTCACTACGGTTTAGAATTGGTTTATTATTAGTTCAGTATTCTTTTCAGTTGACTCACTACAGTTTAGAATTGGTTTAGTATTGGTTCTTCTTCTTGGCAGGCTGCCCTGGCCAATTTTTTTTCACAATTCCCTACCCTTAAACAAACTGCATTATTGCCTTCCTGGGGGTTCCGTGTGCCACCCCCTTGAAAATTTGTCAGGGTGCATCTTCTAGTAAAGGGATTGATAAGGAATTTGGTGGTTTGGGACAGGAAGCAATCCAGAGATTCTGGACATTTCTGGCTGGACTCAAACGTTTCCACCTCAAAGGCAGTCCATTCTTGGAAGGGGACATATTTTCGGGATGTCGGGCAGACTTTTTTCTGTAATACCTACCCTTTTTGCTTTTCAGGAGAGTGAATAATTTTGAGATTTTCTTCTGTATTCACTCCCGTTTTATTAATCGCTATCTAACATTAAGGGGCATGGGTGGCGTGGCCCGGTAGAATAAACCGAAATATATAGCGACGGAAAGTAAGAAAGAAGAAGCAGAAAGACAGAACGCAATAAGAACGGAAAGCACGGACAGAGCTACGAAAGAAAGACAGAAGGACAGACTGACAGACAGAACTACATCTGACAAAGAACAGGAACAAACAACATAAATAGCTTAAATAGCTGACATAGCGTAAAGATGACACAATAAGGAAATATTTGGAAAGTGAAAGCAACATACATAAATCAATAGATACCTAACTAAAAAAGTAAGGGAGCAAGCAGGAACACAAGCAATTATCTGAAAGGAATCATCGAATAATGGGCCGCATATAAATTTCAAAATATAACAGAAAGAACACACAGAGAACAACGAACAGACCGTACAGAAGGAAGGAACGAAAGAACCACAAAAACAAACAAGGAAAGAAGCACACACACTTTCTCAAGGCTTTGGCGGACTGGGCTGCAATCATCGCAGACCTGCGCAAGCAGCACGTAGCTCGTGCACCCGCCGTGGTCTTCGGGGGCAGCTATGGCGGGATGCTCTCTGGCTGGATGCGGATGAAGTACCCTGAGGCGGAGCAGGGTTGGAGGGGTGTTTAGCCGGAGGCATGTTCGCTTATGTGTGCCATGGTTGTGGAAAGTGGTGGGAAGTTAGGTTGTCACTTTCTGGGATACCAAGGGATTTTGAGTGAAGTAGTCTTAGGACGCTTGTTTTGGTATTAAAGAAAGCTTGGCTGCTTGGGGATTTCTTTGTAGGGATGATTTGGAAGGATGTTTCGACAGCCAGTACAACAGTCCGATTGAGGAATCCATGAACATGATCCGCATAAGGAGTTTGCATCGTGGCACAAGGCTCACGCATGGGCGCGGTGCGGTGTCCTGGCTGTTCGGGTGCGCAGTTTCTGCTTGTATGCATACATGTGTATATATATATATAAATGACTATGGCAGTACCTCAACTCATTGCACATTAAGTAGCTTTCACGTGGCTGCGATTGCTCAACTATGGCTGTGAATCAGCACATGATCCATTGCGGACACCGAGAGAGAGACACACACACACACACACACAGAGACACACGCAAGAACATGCGGAACCGAATTCTTTCTCTTCTTCCGCAAACAAAGTAATCTAATGAACAACATCTTACACCAGGACTCCCAGCTCAGTGTCTTCCGCTTGTCATAGAAAGTGCATATGTGTCACAACGAGGCGCCCATGAGATAGATTCAACGCTAACCAAAGGAAGCCAATCACCTGTAGTCCCAATTCTGAGAGACGCTCATGTGTTTTTTCTTAAATCGTGGACCCCTTGTGGGTTGACCTCAGAATGGTGGACCCTGCAGCCCAATTTGAGGGCGTCCTCTTTTTTTCTTTGAGGAACGCTCCTTTGGCCATGTTTAAGCAAGGAACCTCACCAACAGGACACAGATTACCAGCCATGTCAAAGGGTCCGCGTGCAGGTGGTGGATGGCGCCATCGCCGCCTCGGCACCCATTTGGCAACTGGCCACTACAGTGACGAAGAAATCCCTGGATTGGCCCGCGCGGGCGGTGGCCCGGGGAGTGTCAAAGCCCGGCAAGGCCCCGGACAGGCGGGCGGGGGAGGGGGGAGGGTTGGGCGGAAATTTTCTCACCGCAGATGCAACTTGATGCTTGCAGCTTGATGTTTTGGCCCGACATGTCACCCTGTTGATACCTTTTGTTCATTCCCTTGGTTCCTGGACTTCGTACTTTCTAAGGCAACTTGAGTGGCAAGCTACGAGTTTGGACGTGTTTGGACCAATCCTACTCCGGACTTGAGTTTGTAAAGGGACCTCTTGTTGGTCGCTGTGACTTTCCTTAAGGGACTCCGGGCATGGCCCTGAGTTTCCGGACTTGGCACTCAAAGAGCCAAGCAACTAGGTGGCTCCCCTGGTTTCCCTTCGAAACTCACCAAACCAGGGCTCCCCCGTGATTTTTTATTTTTATTTTTTAAGAAGAAAGAAAGCAGTGAGCATTACTTGCTCTTTTGGTTCCTTCAAGTGACCCACGCAACATTCATGGTGGTTGTAATGATATGCGGGATCCACTCTGGGATTTGATCAATTTGCTCTTGCGAGGTCTTTGGATTCACTGTGCGGATTCCCTTGCAAGGTCCGGTCAACATATTCAGTAGTGGTCCGTTTGGGAGGAACATATGGTGGACTCGCGAATTTCCTCGTGTCCTTTATGCTACACATATTGTGTAGATGGTGTTCAATTGAAGCCAAACAAAAGCAAGCTTACAACTCCCAGCCCCCAAGCCCTCTTGAAGTGCTTGAACGCTCTTGTGCAGGAGCCTCTTATGTCCTCCTGTTTGGGTGGTTCGATGGTCTCCTTTTGGTTGCCAATTCTGTGGGTCTTCTTGCCATAGATAGGTGCATTCAACAGCCGCACTTTTGACTGCACTTTCGATCCTTGAACCATGGGCTTTCCAAGCCCAAAGGCTCATGAGAAACCTCTGGTACGGCGAGCCTTCGCCATTTCCTTCTCTTGAGAGGGAGCTGGCCAAGTGGAATCACTGGGACTGGAATCCCTTGAGGTCCAGGTCCTTTGGGCAGGTCGGGTCGGCTTTGCTCAGACAAACATCCTATACCAGGGTGCCTATTAAGGGAGCCATATCATTTCCCACATAAGAAGTTTTGACCATGTCACAAATGAACTGGTGGAAGAGCGACAGACACCCCCGCTAAGGCGGCCAAGCAACCTTTGAATCACACAATTCTAATAGTTGAATCACCAACGAGTGCAGGATGTCCAGCACGTCAGTGCAAAATCGATGTTGCGTCAAAATCGGGGAGAACTCCTGGGAGAAGGTGGTTTAACCCCTTGGGTTTCCCCCCTGAGCCTCGACTGAGCCACACCGAGCTTTCAGGTGCTTGGCCAACCTCCGTGTGGCCTGGCCCTTGCTCGAGGCGGCTGGATCCTCACAGGAAGCTTTGGAGCTGCTGAGCCAAGAGGCGAAAACGCGCGACGAGGTCGAAACGAGCGCCGGAAACCGACTCCCATTGGTCAAATTGGTCACTTTAGGGGAGTTCGGTTCTGGTTTAATCGGGATAGGGCGACTTGTATAGTATTCTTACCGCAGTGGTACAACCCAAATTAAATGGATTTTGGGGGCTGGATGGGTTGTTTTGAGTTGGTACCCATATTGTGTGTTTGTTTCGTTCAGACCAAAAAAGAGACGCGCCCAGGACCCGCCCACCAGTTCTGTGGGTCCGAATCTGTGAAATAGGGGATGAGGTTTGCTTGGTTGGACCCTTCGTTTGGAGCCTTGGTTGGTTGGTTGGTTGGTTGGTTGGTTGGTTGGTTGGTTGGTTGGTTGGTTGGTTGGGTGGGTGGGTGGGTGGGTGGGTGGGTGGGTGGGTGGGTGGGTGGGTTATGTTGTTTGACCATGTTCCTGGGAGGGGATCTCAGTTCTTCCAGTAAGGATACACAACAACTCGGACCCCACACCTACCCCGAAAGGTTCGAAAGGAAACCCATCGATCAGAGCCACTTTGATCAAAAGGTGTTGCCTTAGCTATCGCTTCCCATTTCGGTATGCTCAAAAAGACAGTTGATGAACAACTCCCCTTTGAAAGACAATCCGGCTTCATGGGCCGACTGCCAACAAACATGTTTGTTTGCATGGAACCCACGCTAAGAACCCAGCAGTCAGCATTGAAGAGAGGGACACTGTCGGCTTCGGCGGCTGTGCCGAGCGCAGGTAAATACCTGCAGACCGCTGAAGAGCGCGAAGAGCTTCACTTCCTGGGCACAACAGCCCTACTTCCTTCTGGCTGAAGGCGCATGAAGTCACGTGGGAGGGGAGCCAGCCGAGGTCTGCTTGATTCGTTTGGCTTCAGGGGTTGTCGATGGTTGTCGTGTTTTTGCCTGGAAACACATGGCATGTTGTTTTCTCCCAGGAGATGGTGGGTGCTCGGTGCTTCTAGGTTTCGGACCACTATTTCATGCATTTCTTGATGCCACGCATGAGGTGGCTGTGGTTGGCAGATGTGGTTTGCTGCGACGCGTCAGAAAACGAGAGCAGCCTATTATGTTGAATAGACATTGTTGCGAAACAGGGCACCCCAGAATGATTGGTGACCTTTTGGCTTCGTGTGATTCTTGTCAGACATCGAACATGGCCCAGAAAGCGATGTTTAAACCCACCCAAAAGTGGAAATCTGTTCTAGTGTTTCTTTCTCCGAATGATCTCCAAGTTGTGTTGCTCTTTGTTTGTAGCGATCTACAGAAATGCTTGCAGGAAGTTAACCCTCCCGTGGGTTTCGGCGCCGTGATTCGATATGTCAGGGAACTACCCCTACCCCTCCACCTACATCACCTTCGCGGTGGGTCCGGGGGACATCCCGCTGCCCGCGTGGCCTATGCGGGAGGCCTGCAAACACCTGGACCGAGACTTCGGGGTGGAGCTGGAGGGCTCGCTGAGCCACTTGGGTCAACACACGCGGCCTTAAGGCCTCAACCGGTTTGGCCGATCCGAAAAAGAGCTTGCAGACTTGTCGTGCGTCGTTTCTGCAGAGTACCCTATTTGGAGTTGGTTTAAAGGAACACCAGAAGCAACAACCTCCATTTCGAGGGACGCCCAAGGCCTAATGAGGCTTTTGAAGGACTGCTGGAGTCTTGTCAATCGCCGAGGTGAGGTGCGTTACAACGCAACCTTGGGTGACCTCAAGGTAACCGTGGATTGGACTCACTTGCAGAGCAATAGCGCCTGGGTTGCACGCCCACAATTCCGAGACTATGGTCAATTTGGGGTTCGGGACATGGGGGACGAGCTCCAAATGTCAACCAAACAAGCCGAGGGATGGAACTCTTATTGTCCCATGTCCGGAAACATACGGAAACCCATGTTGCCGACTGCTGTCGTTGTTAGGTGGACAACAAACACATGTTGTTGGAGTTCAATGACTAGCACAATGCCCTGTGTCGCCAAACCAATAGCTTAAAGGCTGAAAACCATGGATTTCTCTCCAAATGAACGAACCTGGCTTCCCTCGGTTTCGTTTCTTTTTTCTTTGCTCTCGGCAAAAAGAGACGCTCAGAGTTGTATCGCTCGCAAGATTGAAGTGCCCCAAAGTGTTATGCGCGTGTGTCTTCGGGCTCAGTGCTTCACATGCGGACCTGACAAGCTTGTTGGCAGTCTACTGCTGGTTTGTGGAAGACATGGCCCTGGGCACATTGACATGTTATTTCCATTTCTTCGGGGCAAGTGATTAAGATTCAATATCATAAAGCTCTCCCCTTAAACACCGTACAATACCGTACACTTTCCAAAGCTGGATATTGGGACTACCGCCAACCATTCGGCTTCAAGCAATCACAGCGTGAAGTTCAATGGTTCGCGTCTTTGACGGTTTTCATTCCGAATTGGAATGGATGTCTAAAGGACTCAGCTTGCCCAAGGACGATGTGTGGGCGGTTTGGGCTAACTTGCTGCTGAATGTCTAGTACTGGTTGGTTGGTTTGGAGTGCTTCCAGTTACCACTCTAGGTAACAACGGGAATCCAAAACGAGGGCTTTTCAATGGGAACTGGGAGACATTGAACAACGAAGGGAAACGTCCAACTGGTTATCTTTTTTGTACGTCGTTGCCAGGAGGCTTGGGTTTGGTTTTTTGCCTTTGTGTTTTCCTTTTGAAACAACCGGAAAGAAGGCGCCAACTCCAAAAAGACACCCATGTATATATATATATATATGTTTGACTAGTCTGACCACCATATATGGCTGTGGGTCAAAACCAATGGTACCATTTTGGGGTAGGTGAATCATCAATTTTAGTCTATTTTAGTGGGGATTGGGATGTTCACTGAGGGTACGGGCTTTTGACACATGGCCATATGACGTAGTGGTCATGTAAGCAACTCCATAGCTGGGTTGTTCAAGATCAAGCCTTGACCCTTACGCCAGATGGTAGTTGTTTTCCTTGTAACTTGTAGTTGCCATGGATGACGCAGGAAGTTCCATTGGTGAACAACCCAAGTTGTTGGAGGGTACACCTGTTGGGTGGAAAAAGGGAATCCTCGTGGAAACCCGCCATTTTGGGCATCCCCCATTAGATACAGAGTGGCCATTTGGCACAGGGGCTCGGGTTGGATTCTGGTGAGCACTCCAAGCCCATCTCGAACAGAGTCTTGGAGCCAACAAGGGCAACCCTTTGGATTTACCAAAAGGGGCTTCTTGTTGGATATCCCTTTTGTTGGTTTTTGGTGGTATCAAGGGAAACCACCCCGAGTCTTCCAACTGTCCCTGGAACTGGATGGCTAGGCGCCGGGCTTACACTCTCACGGCTCGTTTCCTCCAATCTGCTGGCGCTGGCGCGCGGGGTGGCGAACGCCGCCGGAGTGTGGTACAACGTGTCGGGCACGAAGCGCTGTTGGGACGTTGAGGCGGCGGGGGGGGGTGGATTACTCAATGGGATATTTGTCATTTGTGGGGGTCGTCTCTTTTGGGTGGTTTTGAAGTGAAACCACAAAGATGCAGACCAGTTGGGGGGGGGTGATTTGGGCTGCGGGTTGGGGGTTGGAGGTTGGGGTTGCCAGTTTGGGAATCGGCATGTTTGTTTGCCTAGGATATCGTATTGCCCAGATGCTCGTGACTGGGGCCCAATGCCAAACCATTTTGACCCTTCAACATTCTAAACTCAAAGGAGCCGTCCACCCACGTCCAGAGTCTTTCACCCCAAAACCCCGACCCCCCACTCCCACAAGCCCGAAACTGCAAGCCGAAGGGAGAAGGGACCTGCTCCCAAATCCACAAACATGGAATCCAACAACACACCCCAAAGCCAACCAACAAAAATCACTTTGTATCCCCTTGACCATCAGCCCGCAGGAAACTGTCTTTAAGCTGGCAACGAATGGGGATGGCTTGAGAATGGCAATATTTGGACCGTAAATCCGGAATTGCAAATCGGGTGCAAGAAGGATGAGTTACGGGAAGAGCACAATGCCGGGTTGTCAAACCGTTGGCCACGGCTTGTGTGACTCGGGCAGAAGTCCAAATCGGAGTGGCCAGGAAACCAGCATGGCCACCGAAGAGGTGGAGTCGGCGGAGGCGGGAATGGCGCCTGTGTCCCACCTCTTCGCAGCTTTGGGGCGGATTTCGGACGAGGGGATTTGATTGCGGCAGCATGTGCGAACTGACTGGGGAGTTTTATGGAAGACTAGAAGCTGAGTGCTTGCACGCACCAAGTTGTCGAATGTTCCTTGAAGCGCTCCGATGTAACCAGCTTGATCGAGGCCAAACTTGACACGGCCTTAGGCCAGCCCTGGACTGGAGAGCTCAGCCGACTGCGCAGCTTGTCCACCTTGCCCAGATTGCCCGCCTTGTCCGCTGCAGCGCTGCAACCAATCGGCGGATTCTTGGCAGCCAGTAAGAGGTTCAACAGTGTGGAAAGAGTATCTCCATGTGAGAACTGTTTGTTTGCCTTTGTGCCTCCCAAAAGCAACAAGCCAAAAGGGGATTCCAGTGTTTTGGGTACAACTGAGAAGTTCACCTCACGTTAGCTGAACTTCTCAGGATTTTGCCAGCATTGGCTTTTGAAGGCATGCTCTTTGCGGGCCTGTGTGAACCATCCCAATGTTGGGAAGATGCTGGAAGTGCACAGGGGCATCGCTCGTGTGGTTCTGATGTGCCAGCATGTTGCCGTTGCCCAAGGTGCCTTGCAACTTCACCGGCACTCTGCCCAACACCTTCTCTTGGGATGCCATCACTTGTAATGATGACCTCTCGCAGATAGAAGCCCAAGGCGTGCAAGAGTCCAACTTGGCATGGTAACCATGAATGTGTCATTTTCCAAAAATGATGTCCACTACCGCAATACTGAGCCACTATGAATAGGGCACGGGAACGATTATTTAGCCAAACTGCCCAGTTGTTTGGAGGTAGTGGTTCTGGGGTGGAACCCTCTTAGAATTTCAGGCTGTATTCCGTCCTTCAGGGTTGCTCCCAGCTTCAGAAAGATGATCAAACCACAAGGGTGCAAAAACAACATTCGGTTTTGTAGCTACACTTTGAGTTGCTGTATGGCCCAGTTGCCCTGTGGCGCCCTTTTTTTCCTTTTCTGGGGAAGGGTTCCTCTTTAACCTCAAGCAACAAAAGGATGCCCTTTTCCCATGGCCACTGGGCATCTGAAATAACACCACAGCGCGCTTTGGGTTGTTCAACATTTGGGTTGGGGGAAAAAAGAAAACAACAAAAACAAAAACAAGCCAGTGCCAGAGGCTTGGGCCATGACCTCTACTGGCCCCCCAGCGTTCCATCCCGGAACTTCAGCGTGGCCAGCGTGGTGGGGCCTAAGGGCCTTCGCCCTGGCTGCAGTGGGCGGTTGACGCAGATGGGCCTCCAAGGCGTTTCGGGGTGGGGTTGGGGCGTGGGGGTTGCGGGGTTGGGGCGTGGGGGAGGTTTTGGGCTCCCAGGCCTTGTTTGGAGCAAGATGAGGAGTGGGAGGGTGGGGGTGGATCCTATGGGTCCCGGTCCAATGGCTGTGGGCTGATTCGACCTCTTGCATGGGGTTTGTTAAGCTTCCTGTAGAACATTCCGTTGTGGCATTGATAGAGTTTTGCAAACAGCTTGCATGAATGGAAGAGGCGTCCAACGTTCAACAGGCCACCCTGGACAGGCCCATGGTTAATGGCCATGGGGCCATGGGGTTTTAGGCCCACGTTCTGTGCTACCAAGGAAGCTCCTTTGACATGACGAAGAGGTCGTAAGGATGGCCCATACCGGTCCGGTATCACAGGATGGGATATTTGCACAACCATCAGGGAATTCCGCGGGTGAGGCTGGGCAGCGGCTCATGAGCATTCTTATTTGTTTGTTTTGGGGCCTTTTGAAAGCGGGGTGGTTCGAAGGCCAGTTGTGTCGTTTTCCTTTGAGACGCCTTGTGACCTCTTCTTCCGTGGCTTCAGGTGCGCCAGTCAGCTCAGACCCATGGAGCGGCTGGATGACGGCCTACTACGGGGGCCGCGACGTGTCGCAGCACCGGAACATCGTGTGGAGCAACGGGGCCCTGGATCCCTGGTCCGGGCAGGGGGTGTACCCCCCAGACGGTGGCCCGGAGGGGCCCATGGTGCAGAACATCAGCGAGGCAGGAAGTTGGGATGGGATTTTTTTGGATGGATTCCCAGAAAACGGTTGGAGCTCGCTGACGAAAGCGCGCCACACATGTGTTCTTGTTTGTAGTATTTGAGCCAGAGGAATCTTCGGAGCGCTCTGAAGATGCTTGGGCATCGCGTCGATTGTCCCGAAATGTTGAACAAACACGGCCCAGCAATAGCCCTTTGCAGAAAGCCCCGGCCACGCCAACGCCATTTAGGGAAAATGCAGTGGCTTCTGCTTTGGTGTTTCTGTGTCTGGCTATGTCTGGCAGTTTACTCGTAGCAATATAGAGACCTTCAATTGAGGTGAAAGCTCGTAGGATAAAATACCTCACCAGGGTCACTTGCGCGAACCACAACCGACCGCATACGTCATCCGAGCTTTCCTGAGCCAACCTGACACTAGCCCCTGAAAGACCTCGTTGTCACGCTCAAGATGCTTACAGCACGCCCTACGGAGGCTTCGGGTAAACAACCGAACGGGAACCCTCAAGGCGACAACCCCGCCAGGACTATGCGATGGTTGGCAAATAGCCCCAAAACAGCCATTGGGAGGTCATTCCACAGACCATTTGCCAGCCATTGCGGGGTCCTGGCGTGGCGAATTTTTGTTTTTGTTTTTCTCCTGAGGATGGCTCGCAGATCGCCCTGGTCTTGGACCTGGGGGCGCACCACCTGGATCTCATGTTCTCGGATCCTCGGGACCCTCCCTGCGCCAAAGCCGCGCGCCAGATCGAGGCGCAAAGAATACGCAGCTGGTGCCAGGAGGCCTATGACAGGCACCGATTCACATTGCTGAAACCCCTCTCTTGTTTATTGTGGGGCCAGAGTCTTGTTGTTTAAACTCATTTTGCCCAACCCTGACAGGCAGCAAAGTGCGCCGCTTGCGGCGCGTGAAGGCTTTACCATCTCCATTTGAGACACGCAGGGAAAAGGTCGGAGTGCCGTGTGGCCACGCCTTACTTGGATTCTCAAATTATGCGCTATACGTTTTGCGGCAAAGATGAAGACAAACCAGAGGATAAGCAAGGGCAGCTGCCACGGTAGCATCCAAAAGGCGGAGCGGCACACACGCACACGCACACAGACACAAGCAGTTGGTTGAATTGAATTGCATGCGTTCTGTCGACCTCACCTCCAAGTTCAAGCTCGCTTGGTTACCTTTGATCTATCAGCGAGTAGTCACTGGGCAGGATCATCACCATGCGACTTTGCTACAGTTTGAGGAGTTTCCAAATGCAGGGCCAGCGTTCCCAATGCTTCCAGCTGCCATCATAGAAAACATACAGGGGGATCATTTGTAAAACCTCGCGATGAGACTACCTGGTTACCTTCTATAGTGGTAGCAATAATGATTGGGTTTAGGTTGACGCCTCAGCAGGATTTGTTGGAAGGGCTTCGGTGCACTTGGCTCATGCCACGTGGCTGGGAGGCGTTGCTGGCAGAGAGCAAGCTCGAATCCCCAAGAAGAAGGCTGGGTGCTGTGAGTGAGTGAGTAAGCGAGCGAGCGAGCGAGCGGGGGGGTGAGTGAGTGAGCGAGTGAGCCGGGGGGGTGAGTGAGTGAGTGAGTGAGTGAGTGAGTGAGTGAGTGAGTGAGTGAGTGAGTGAGTGAGTGAGTGAGTGAGTGAGTGAGTGAGTGAGTGAGTGAGTGAGTGAGTGAGTGAGTGAGTGAGTGAGTGTGTGTGTGTGTGAGTGTGTGAGGGTGTGAGGGCGCGAGGTGTGAGGTGTGAGGTGCGAGGTGTGAGCTGTGAGCTGTGAGCTGTGAGCTGTGAGCTGTGAGCTGTGAGCTGTGAGCTGTGAGGTGCGAGGTGCGAGGTGCGAGGTGTGAGGTGAGAGGTGAGAGGTGAGAGGTGAGAGGTGAGGTGAGTGAGTGAGGTGAGTGAGTGAGCGAGCGCGGGTGGGTGAGCGAGTGAGTGAGAGAGAGAGAGAGTCAACTCACTCCCTAAGCTCCTGGAGTTCACACCTTTTGGGAAGACCATGTTAGGGGCAAACAAAAGGTTGCCCCCGAGTGAGTCAAAGGAAGCCAACCAGGCCCAGCGACGGCTTCTCGAGCGCGAGCCGAGCCTCTCAGCAGGCTCCAGAGGGCCCACGCAGTGCGTTCAGTTGGCGTCCACTGCGACGTTTGCTTGTGCCATAGGATTGAGGTTCCTGAAATGGGCCGTTTTATTGGTTTCCCAGAAAAGCCCAAAGAGGATCCAAAAGGGTAGCTCGAAAACAGATCACGTCCACTTTAGCACGATGTGCAAAGACGTTCACACCAAACTTGAGGAGTGCCAGGGGTGCCTTTTTTCACGCAAACACTGTAATTACCGCTGACTTGAAGGTGCGTCGCAAACCTTAAAGGCTCAGAGCACCTTGCCTGGGACTAGGGATTGCATTCACCATTTGAGCAACGGTCAATATTTGCCGTCACCTCCTGTAGTAAAGATGACATTGGGTACATTAAATGGCACTAGGAATCAAGAAATGAGGGCTACTCACCAAATTCTCATGTGAAAGGGGACGCAATGAATTGTGAGCGTAGCTCATTCTGTACCTGCCCGAGGTGCCATGTTGGAGCACAAAGTCTTTCCGCAGCGATTCTCATTTGTGGGGGGGAGACATAATATATTTGTTGCGCCCTCATTTAACAGGACAACTAAAAGGAAAGCCGACTCCTGTTTCAGGCAGGGTTCCCGTATTTGGAGAAACCGGCCGGGCAGGCCGGATCGCTGCCGGATCCCTTGCCGGGCCCTGGTCAGCGCTTCCCTCGGTGACAGATGTCTCAAGCCAGGCCCCTTACGTCGGCAAACCACCCGCACAACAACTGACCCCCTCCCTGGCGGTGTTTTGGTTGGTTGGGTTTTCACGACCTCCACGACTTCTCGAGCCAAGGGAGGGGAGTGTGCTCAGAGAACACCTTGAAAAGAAGAAGTGCGTAAATGAAGGGCTGGGCTGAGTCCCTGAAAAGCGTCGCAAAAGGTGATAACAAGGGTCAGAAAATGTGGTTTCTCGAGTAGCCTTGAGAAAGCAACATTGAGGGGGGAGAGTCCCAGTTTGAACACACAACATGATGACATTTGTACCTGTACAGGGACTCCATCCAAAGCATGATTCATCCAAAATCCAGTATCAAGACCCCCTCCGTGGATGACCTGTTTTGTTTCCAAAACATAATCCACGCCAGGCCCATTAGTGCGGGGGGTATGACAAACCATCGGACTGCCCTCCCCATTTCGTCGCAGGTGTGGACGAGGGTCAGCCTTCCATACTCCGATGCCCTCCTCCTTTTTCACGCCGCGGAGCGCGCCTCAGTGTGCCACGCCGTTTCGGCAAGAGATGCGCATCCTAGCCGCTCGGGTCCAAGTTAGTAAGCTGTTGGGAGGTTAGGTTACAAGCCGATTCTGAGCCCCCCGAAGTGGAATTAGCCCTTGTGGCCAACCACTTGCTAGCTCGGACGAGCATCCAAGTAGGATCATTCAGCTGGCTGGCGGCCGCTCCCTCACGCTCAGTCAATTTGGATTCCCAAACCAGGCCCATCCTTCCCTCTACGACATTGGACATTGGTATGTGTCAAAATTGGGGGACCCCCAATCTGCTTGGTTTTATGTTGGTTTCTCTTTGAACCAGCCTGAGCGGTAGCATTAAACACATACTTAGACTCCCGCAAAACAGAGGGCCAATCAAAGTCAGGAGCGAAATCTCCAGTATTGATATACTAAGCGGCATCGAGTGGAGCCGAGTCCCGCTGGCATCCCAGTTCCCTTCCCATTGGGAATCGTAGCTTTGTTGCACTCGGTAGGTTGCAGATGCCGTTTGCCTCTTCTGCAAGCGGATTGTTCCGGGGTCAAACTGGAACTCAGCACACACACACACAACCGCACCGCGCCACACACACACACACCCACACACGCCCACACGCGCCCCCACACACACACACACACACACACACACGCACACACCCACGCACGCCCACACGCGCCCCCACACACACACACACACCACACACACCACACACACCACACACACGCGCACACGCGCGCACACGCCACCCCCCCCCCCATACACACACACACACACACACACACACACACACACACACACACACACACACACACACACACACACACACACACACACACACACACACACACACACACACACACACACACACACACACACACACACACACACACACACACACACACACACACACACACACACACACACACACACACACACAACACACGCACACACACACGCACACACACGCACACACGCACACACGCACACACGCACACACACACGCACACACACACACGCACACGCACACGCACACACGCACACACGCGCACACGCGCACACACACGCGCACACGCGCACACGCGCACA
The DNA here is from genome assembly GCA_963377175.1 of Effrenium voratum. Classification (NCBI taxonomy): domain Eukaryota; class Dinophyceae; order Suessiales; family Symbiodiniaceae; genus Effrenium; species Effrenium voratum. The sequence goes on along the minus strand of CAUJNA010003505.1, from coordinate 1,241,742 downwards.
CGCGCACACGCGCGCACACGCGCACACACGCACACGCGCGCACGCGCACGCACACGCACGCGCGCACACGCGCACACGCGCACACGCGCACACGCGCGCACGCGCGCACGCGCGCACGCGCGCACGCGCGCACACGCGCACGCGCACACGCGCACACCCGCACACCCGCACACGCACACGCACACGCACACGCACACGCACACGCGCACGCACACGCACGCACGCACGCGCCCACACACACAGACACAAGCAGACACACACATACAGACACACACACACAGGCACACAGGCACACATACACACAGGCACGCACACACACACCCACACCCACACCCACACCCACACCCACACCCACACCACACCCGCACGTGCACGCGCACGCACACACAAACGAGCGCGCGCGCGCCCGCCTGCCCGCCCGCACGCACGCACTTGCACGTACCCGCACGCACCCGCACGCACCCGCACGCACCCGCACGCAGGCACACACACACAGGCACACACACACAACACACACACACATCACAAAACACACAACACAACACACAACACACAAACCACAACACACAACACACAACACACACAACACACACACACAACGCACAACACACACACAACACACACACACACAACACACACACACACACGCACAACACAGAAGCACACACACACAAACAACACACACACAACGCACACACACACACACACCTCACACACACAACACACACACACAACACACACACAACAGACACACAACACACACACACACAACACACACACACAACACACAACACGCACAACACACACACAACACACACACACACAACACACAACACCACAACACACAACGAACACAACACACACACAACACACACACACACACACAACACACATACACAAAACACACACGGAGACAACACACACACACACACACCACGACGCACAAGACACAGCACAAAACACGCACACGCACATAGCACACACACACAACACACACACAACACACACACGCAACGCACACAACGCACACACACACACACACGCGACATACACACAACACACACACACATAAAACACACACACAACACACACAGACACAACATACACACATCACACACACAGCACACACACACAACACACGCACACACACAACGCACACACACACACAACACACACACACAACAAACACACACACACCACAACACACAAGACACAACACAAAACACGCACAACACGCACAACACGCACATAGCACACACACACACACAACACACACAACACACACACACACAACACACACACACACAACGCACACAACGCACACACGCACACACAACACACACACACTACACAACGCCCCGCGCCCGCACCCGTGCCTGTGCCCGCTGCACACGCCTGCGCCTTCTCAGACGCTCGCAGGCGCACGCGCACTTGCAGGCGCGCACGCCCTGCACCGCTCGCACACACACACACACACACCCACACGCACACGCGCAAGCGCAAGCGCAAGCGCATGCGCCCGCGCGCGCGCGCCACACGAACGCGCACGCAAACCGCGGGCGCGACCTGTTCCCTTGGCGGGCACAAGGGGAATTACTTTCGGAGCAAGTCGGTTGGAGCCTCTTCTGATTTTTGTTGCCAGGTCAGGTTTCGCCGCAGGATTTCAATTTCGATCGAGGCAGTTGGACGCTCGCACCAGCGATAGTCCGAGGCAGGGGGAACCGACAGATCGCAATGCCCAGCACAGGGAACTGTTTCGGGATCACCGTGCTTGACCATCCTTGCTGCAAAACGACATGGCCCCCCGTTTCTTTGGGCCATGGGTATCAGTCAGGAATCCGTCCATGTTCAGCCAGGCTAATCTAAAAAGAAAATCGTGGCCAACCTCCATTCGATTACGAAAGCCTGGAACCCTGCGTGGTCGGGCTTGAGCTACTAAGCGTTTAACCCTAAAACCCAATATGCAAAACAAAACGCTACGGGTGCAGCCAAAGCTCTCGGACCACACCACGGGAAGTACACCTGGAAATGTTGGGCGCCATTTGCGCATTGAGCCCAAAAGAAACAGACTCCAGGCAAGATCATCTCGATGCATATCATACAGTGTTACTTATTCTCAGATGGCTGAAAGCAAGGTGCGGCTGCAGGCAGAGACTCAGAGTCGCACGTGGTGCTTTTGCCGGGCGCTGCAGGCCGAGACGGTGCTGCTGCAAAGTGTGGTTGCAAAGCGCTGCAGCGGGACTCAGAGTTTGACAGGGTGCTGCAGCATGATGCTGCTGCACGCAAAAACTCTTGCAGGCAAACAGGGTGCTGTCGCAGGCTGCAGGCTGAGACTCAGAGTTGCGCAGGGTGCTTTTGCAGCTTCCTGTTGTGCGGCAGAGCGCTTTTGCGGAGTGCTGCAGCAGGCCAAGACTCAAAGTTGCGCGGGGTGCTTTTGCAGGTGCTGCTGCAGGCTCTTGCAGGGTGCTGCTGCAGGCCGAGACTCAGAGCGCGCAGGGCGCTGCTGCAAGGCCGCCGCCCGGCGCTGTTGCAAAGTGCTGCTGCAGGCTCAGGCCGAGGCTCAGGGTTGCCCAGGGTGCTGTTGCAGCCGGGGCGCTGCGTCCCACCGCGCCCGGCGCCGTAGTCTTCCCGCAGTCTTCCCGTTTGTTTTTTCCTGCCTATCATCTTGCGCTGGCCAAGCCATTTTAAAGGCGAAGCGCCGGCGCAATCTGTTGTGAGAATTATGTTGGCCGCTCTGCCAGGTGGCATGGAAAGTTATTGGAATGAACTTTTGCTAAACTTACATCTTGCCCAACATGGTGATTGCCTTTCGCATGAAGGGAGGGAATATGAGTGCTTTATTTTCTCGCACCCGCTTGACAGCCAACCGTTTTGTGCGGAAGCAGACTCTGCACCGTTACCCAGTTGTTATGTATATTGAGCGCCGAATGAGTCGTTTGCCATGGGGCTGGGTTCGACAGAATGCCCGTTCTAATTGGACACGGCGCTTTGCCCCAACCCTGAAAAGACAAGCAGTGGGTCAACCGCCAGAAGCGCCAGAAGAGAGCAGGAAGGCTTCGGTCGGCGGCCTTTAAATCCAGGGACTCAATCTTAGTTTTTTGTTCATCGGTTGACGACCTTTTCGCTCAGAAATTCAGAGGCTCAATGTCTTAGCGGTGTTCGCTCGCCCCCCTGTTGGTTGACAATGCTGGATTCCACCCCTGCTAAGAAATTCAGGGCTGAATTCTCTATATGTATAAGATTATCGCGGCTCAGCTGGGCAAAGTACAACCAGTTCACCTGGGGGTGAAACGAATTCACCTGCGCAAAGGTCCCTCGGGTGTTCTCTTGTTTCCTGCTTGTAAATAAACATGTAATTTGCTCAGATCCAGCTGACCAAGTTGGTTTGTGCAGCGATGCCACACGTTCAGCGCTGCAGGGGCGCTGTGTTGGACAATCTGACGGAGGTGCGGGCAGTCCGCGTTGAAGGTGTTGGTTGATTGAGCTGATTTGTTGCATGAATCTTGCCAAACATTGCGACGCCGCAAAGGGGCAGCGACATCGCCTCACTTCAAGTTTTTTTTTTTTTTTTTTTTTTTTTTTTTTTAAAAAAATATATATATATTTTTTTACTTTTTTTTTTAATTTTATTTTTTTTTTTATGCAGGCCCCTTGCTTTTGGTTTGCTACAACCTAGCTGTTCATTCTGTCTGCAACATTCAGGACGGTTCTCCATTCATTGGCCTTCACGTCTTCCGTTGTGTGTGTGTGAGAGCGCGTGCACGCATGCGTCTGTCTGTGTGTGTGTGTGTGTTGGTGCGCGCGTGTGTCGGTCGTTTTTGTTTGGGTGTTGCTGTGTGTGTGTGTGTGTTGTGTGGTGTGGTGTGGTGTGGTGTGGTGTGGTGTGTTGTGTTGTGGTGTGGTGTGGTGTGGTGTGGTGTGGTGTGGTGTGGTGTTGTGTTGTGTATGTGTGTATGTGCGTATGTGCGTATGTATGTGTATGTGTATGTGTATGTGTATGTGTATGTGTATGTGTGAGTGGGAACGGGTGTGAGTGTCTGGTGTGTCTGCTTGTGCGTGTCCGTGTTTGTGTGTGTGGGTGTGTGTGGGCCCGTGCGTGTGTGCGTGCAAGCGTGCAATAGCCTGGAGTCAGGCTGGTGCTTTCTCACTACGGACCAACATGCGACCACCTGTGTTTGACACTGTGAGGACCGGGTGCTTCACTCCAGGTCTTGGAACGAGAGCAGGCGCGTGGCATGGTTCCTTCGGTCGTGTTGAGGGCCGGCCAAGAGGTCTCAGGATGCTGCTGGTCAGCTTGACGTCGGATGCAGGGACTGGCAGAGCGCTGTTGGTCAGCGTGACGCACGATGGGCCTTGCTGCGCGCTGTTTGGTAAGGTTGCCGCAGGATGCACTGTCGGGCGTGCTGCTTGTCAGACCGCAAGCAGTTGGACAGTGCTGTTCGGCGGTGTCGCTGGTGAGTGTGACGCAGGGCGCAAGGAGTTGCAGGGTGCTGTTCTTGCTGGTCAGCTGAATGCAGGGCCTTTCAGGGTGATGTTTGGCGCTGCCTTTACGTGGTTTGAAGTTGTTTTGTGAATACCGCCTTGCATGTTAGTTGGTCTTCAGCGGAGCGAGTTGCGCTTTGTTTCTTCGCCAGGATGAGTGTGGTCTCCTGGCCATCGGAGTATTTCGAGGCTTGGGTTTTTGTTGGACGAGTTTTTGTCACACCCCTCTTTGAAAAAACCCAAGTACACCACCCCACCCCAACATATTTGATTGGGGGAAGGCTAAAGCAGACCAAAACAGGCAGTGGGCTTGCGCGGTGATGAGCAGTTTTAGGACTTTGTCTCCGAGTGCAGACATGTCTTGCCTCAAGTTTGCTTGGTGGGAAAATCAGCCACTTCTTCATTTGAGATGAAATTGGTGTGTCGCTTTTGTTGAGGTCTGCCCGAAGCTGCCACTGAAATTCCCTCATGCACTTGTTTGCGCTATCCCACGTTCGGACGTTTTTGAGCCAACGTTGTAGAGCCATCTAGAGCAGATACGATATGTTTGGGATTCGCAATTCTCAAAAACAACAAACAGTTAAACAGACAGACAGATGCAGCGGATGGCAGAGGAAGAACGCAAAACATGTTTGTTGAGCCGATACATATAGCTGCAACCGCTCAAACAAATCAGTTTCATGCACTTTGGCACGGTGGAAGGAACACTTAAGATGTGTATAGAAAACTGTATATTCAAATGCTCCAAACGCATCGGGCAGTTCATCCAAGTGCTCCGCATGTTGCAACCCTTATTTTCCAAGGAAGTTGTGAGTGGAATGTGTGCATTGTTTGTCCCGAACGCAGAAAAGCCCCCTTTGGTTTGACATGTTTGTGCCGTGAGGACCGGAGGCTTCCTTCCAAATGCGAGAGCAGGCGAACGGGAGGAGTTTGCGGAAACCTAGGCCCCATGTGAGGCTTTGGTTGAGCAGCGGACATTGCCAGGGTCGGTTTTGGACTGGCCATGTCCTTTTGGTTTTGCAGATGGGTATCGGTTTTGGGTGGCCTCTATCGGTTTGTACAGTTGCCGGATGTTCGCAGTTTCCCAAAAGGTATTGCTTTTTGTGAATAGCAGGAGAGGGTACCACCTAGCAACCTGTTGCCTGTTGCATGTTGGCTTCGAGCTCCAGGCTCATGGAAAGACAAGTGGCGGACCTCCACTCCAAACTCCATCCTAGGGAGTCTCCTTTCGGGAAAGGCTCTTGGGGATGGTAACTTGCAGGGGAGTTGTATGTCACCAGAGGATGGTTACAAGTCACAAGGGATGGTAACCATCTTGCTTTCTTGTATTCGTGTCCAAGTCACAAGAAAGCAATACATGCCAAACTTGGCAGGCCGAGTGTCGTGTCGGACTATCCGGAGGCTGGGGGCTGGACTGGTCGGCCAGGTTAATTTGTCCCACGTGGTTTTGCATGTTGCTTTATGAAGAGCTTTGGTTGGCGGTCATCAATTGAGAGTTGCTTTTACCCGGAAATGATTGGGGTGTGAGGGAGCTATTGTTCTGTGGTGTATTGGGCATTCACAATGCATGTAGCTGGTCTCTCCTGATTTGAACCAGAGTAAGTGTTGCAATATGCTTTCCTATCACGTGGTAATTTGGTTCTAACAGTATTTCAATTATTTAGTCCCTTGTGGGTAGGAGTCAAATCTAACAATTATGCGTTGTCTGTCTCAAAAACACAAACCCTGGGAGTATTGCATTGTGGGAAAGTCGGGTGCACAGGACTGTTCCTGACTCCCGCTATCGCTTCTTTGGGTGGTAAATAGTCCACAACGTTTACACATATTTTTTAGAGAAAGCTAAACTACGTTGTTTGCTAGACCCCTTATTTAGCATCCAGTTCTATGAAGACAAGTGAGTCGTTGGGCTAGGTGAGATCAGGTTGGTCAGATTATGCCAGTGAGATCAATCTGTTTGTTTCTTACACACCTAGGGACCCCACCCAAGGTCGCTTTGTGTTGGCTTCAACGTCATTCAGAAGGGTCCATAACTATGTTGGGATGCCTGCAAAGGGCCATTACGGCTGTTGACATGTGTTGTTGGTTTGTAAATTAAGAAGCAAATAAATGAACACATTATATATATATACATGTATACTACAACCAGTCTTTTCTGCCTGTGAGATGGAAGTTGGCTTGCTTGAGGCTCTGCATTTGATCTGTCCATTCAAGATTCTCAGGACTCTTATTTTGAATATTGCATCCAGCACAGCAGGATTTTAAAGCGGTTTGAGCATCCTGCTCAAATGCATGGGCAGAACAATGCATAACAGGACGAACCTGAGCACATTAGTCGTCTGGTTGTAGTTAAGCATAGATGATTTTCTTGTACCGAACCCTCAATCTATGCTAGACGATCGAAAGTCCTGTGTTTGCCATCATAGTATTTTAGCCTTGTTGGGAAACTCTGAAATCAATGCCAAACAAGCATTCTGAAATCACTAAACATAGATAAAACAACCAAAGAGAGAAACAGAAAACACCTGACCCCAGACGAAAGGTCTGGCAACTCCATCTCTGTGCAGAAACTGTGTAGTTTTCTTCGGGTTGTTTTTGTTGTGTTGCCCGGTGTTGTTTTTCTTCTTGTTTCCGGTTCTGGAAAGGGATCGACAGGGATCTTTCTGGGAGCAGAGCGCAAACTGGAAAGCCCGAACAGACACCATAAAACACAACCTGAAGTGGGTCTGGGCTGTGCTTTATGCAGTTGTGCGTGTATGTATTGTTTTCTTCTGGTCTTCCATTGGAATTCTCCCTTTGGCATTTTCCTATTGGACTTTTCCCTGTGGAGTTCCCCCATCAAAATGTTACCCGCTGGATTTGTCCGTTTTTTTCTCTTACACTTGTCCATTCAGAATTTCCCTTTGGCAATTTCTCGTTGGAAGTGTGCCTTTGCAAGTTTCCCATTGGGTTTTTGCTTCGACCAGTTTCCCTCTATAATTGCCCCTTTGGCAATGTCCCATCGGAAGTTTGCCATTGCAAGGCTTGTGTTGGAGCTTTCCTTTTGGAATTGCCCCTTCGAACATTTTCCCTTTGGAAAGGCTTACGTGCAACATCAGCGATTGCTAACAAGTGCATTTGTTTTGCATTTGTTCTTCCATTGGGACGGTCAGATTTTCAGCCATTGATATTTTCATATGTTTAGCCATCATTATTTTAAATCGTTAAGCCACTAAGGTTTTCAGATTTTAATACGCTACGATTTTTAGATTTTAAGCCAGTAATGTTTTCAGCCATTGAAATTCTTATTTGAAGCCCTTGGTATTAACATATGTTAAGCCATTGAGATGTTAAGACTTTGAGCCATGCAGATATTCATGTCAAACCCCTAAGATTCAAACTGTTATTCCACTAATATTCTATTGCTTGGAGCCATCAAGATTAGAAGATGTTAAGCCATTTAGATGTTGTTGCAATTAAGGGTATTTACACGTTAAGCCGCAAATATTTTAAGAATGTGAGTCATTCAGATTCTTTAGAGTTTAATCCATTTAGATGTCCAGGTTTCAGCCATCAATATTGTAGTATTAGATGTTCAGACTTTACGCTAGCAATATTTTAGCAAGTGAAGCCGCCAATATTTTCAGTTTGTAAGTGCCGTAAATGAAGGGATTTGATGTGGCCCGTGGCCCGTGGGGAGGGGTAAGGGGCGGGGCAACAGGTAAAGAAGTAAGACGCATTTCTTATGTCCAACACGCCGGCGGACTTCCATAATTGTGCGCGAGTTTTGCAGAATGTAGCCGCTTGGCCACTTGTTCCCCTTGTCCGCTTGGTCTACTTGGTGCGCTTTCCCTTGGTCCACATGTCCGCTATGTCTGCTCGAAGGACTTGTCCACTTGTCCACTTGGTTCGGCAGGGGCAGTTGGACATGTGGCCGTGGCTACTTGGACCACTTGGTTGGTCCACTTGTCCACTTGGTCGACTTGGTCCACTTGCTCCACTTGCCCACTTTGTCCACTTGTCCGCAAATTCACTGTGTCTGCTCGGCCGGGCCAAGTGGACAATTCACTGTGTCTGCTCGGGCGGGGCACGGCCACTTGTCCACTTGTCCACTCGGTCCACTCGGTCCACTTGGCACTTGGCCCCCGAGCAAATGGCCGAAGCCATTGTCCACTTGCCCAAGCAAGTGGCCAAGTGGACCGAGCGTCCGAAGCCATTGTCCACTTGCTCCCCAAGCAAGTGGACAAGGTGGCCAAGTGTCCGTCAGCGATTACTGCCCCGGATTCCGCGCGCCCTGCAGTAGAATTAAATCTCCCCCCCTTCCTTGCAGCTTGCTTCGGCGTTCTCACCGCATCCCCCCCAGCCTTAGAAAACATATAAATTAATCAAGCGCCTCCCCGTTGCTTCAGCGTCGCTTCAGCGTTGTGACTGCTGCAGTCCCCACCCCTCTCGGCAAAAAACACCTAATAGTAAAGCTCCCCCCCCCCCCCGCTTCCTTTCCCCGTTGCCTTTCCTTGAGTTTTCGGAGTGCCAAATGACTGTGCCCCCCCCGCCAGGCTTTGGAAAGTGGCTTCGCGTGCGGCCTCAACAAAAACAAGTTTTTGAAGGTCGCCCCCCCCCCTGAAAGTCCGCAGAGGGTTGAGCGAGGTTTGCTCGAGCTAAGTGAAAATCGTAAAACAAGTACACGCTTTTGAGTGTCGACCTACGCAAAGTGCGCAGAGGCTTCACTGATTAAGGGCTGCGAAGCATGGTCCCGCCACGGGAACGCTCCGAACCTGCTCCCGAACCACCTCCGCCAGGCATTGCAACCGAGGTGGCTTGCACACATACGGCAAAGCCAAATTCATGTACAGGGAAATCTGCATCTTGCTATTCCCCGTTCGCGCGATGTGTTGCATTGTCCTAGCATTTTCGCGAGTTATGCATGCATTTTTTCGAGTTTCTTGTTTTTTTTGTCGTGGCTGTTTCATGCTTATCGCACGCATTTGTTAGAGAGGGCTAGCCTCAATTTGTTCCAGTACTAAGTATGGAAGTTCTTGTCAAACGACCCTTGATGCTGGGAATCTAATATTATGCCCTGGCAACACTAAGCTTGGTATTGTTGATACGAAATTAAGTACTGGAAACCTATGGAAAGCAAATTTTAAGCCTTGGTAATACCAAACATGGATTTGGCAAGCCTAAGTGAAGCACTGGGAATCTGAGTTAAAGTATTGGCAATATTATTTTTAGCATTGGCAATATTAGAACAAGGATTGGCAAATCCAAGTCTAACCCAGACCCCTCAATTTGTGCACGAAGATGGTCAACACGAGTGCTTGCCCTGTTCAGAGGGGGGGTGAGGGACGCAGGACATTATACCGTTTGGGAACATAGGAGGCGATGGTTCAAGTGACCAAATTGTTCGCTTCTGTCGCCTGATGCTCTAATCTTCTCCCCCGGAATCGTGTTTGTTTGCGTCGACCCATGCACACACTACGTGACAGCGTGTGTTGAACAAGTCGCTAACATCGAAGTGACACATGCGTTTGCGAAGGACGTAGGCCATCGGCGATCCCAGGACTGGGAAAGCAAAGGTGAAGGTTTGAGGACAGTCCAATCATACATCGGTGCGGCCCATTGTTTGTGTCACGACATGCGGAATCAATGTTTGCCATCATTTGCAGGGGGATTATTAGGACATGGGAGTTGCTCACCAAGTTCCCATGCTGGGAATTGTAATGAATATATTATATTGATTGTGGACCACTTTGACTCGACGGGAAAAGCTGATGGCACGTTTGGCAAGGTGCCACGCTTTCATTTTGTGCTATGCACTGAAGTTGGGTAAGTAGGAATTCTTTATATATATATATATATATGAGCGACTAACTTTATTTACGTTGATGGAAACATGCAAGGGGCTGGAACCATTTTTTTGAAATGTGCATATTTAGCCGCAGAACGAGTTGGGGAACACCCCGAAAACGAGATAGGGCAAACAAGCATGATAACATGGATTAGGATTACATTTTGGCAAGTGCAGCCTGGCAGAGCGTCTTGGGTTCAAGGTTGTTAGATGTGGAGTAGACGACCTACGTCGCATGGTCCGTGGCAACTTCCCACAGACTTTCCGGGGCAAGTGCTGGCCAACCCTACGATGCCTAACTGCAAAAGGGTGTGAAGCAAACTTGCGAAGAAGCAGCGTAGCTGGTTTGTTCAAGATTTGCCCCTGGGCAATTTTCAGCCGTCCAAAAGCGGGCCATGTTAAAACGAGTTCCAAAACGAGTTCAAAACGAGTTCAGAACGAGTCCCCTACAGCGTCCAAGTGAGTATTGGCCCAGTTCCTCCTCTCAAGTATCACTTTTCAACAAATTGTGTAGCAGCAGTTTGCTTAGCGAAAGGTTGTGCGGCATGAACGAAGGAGACAAAGGAGGCGGCAAGCTAGCCAAAGCTCGTTTACTTCTTAAAGCTCCTCTTCTTCAAGCTCTACAGAACTTTGAGCCAGATAAAACGAGCGCGGTGTTGGAAAACGAGATAGGGGGCTGCGACCCAGCGCGGGGTTGGAAAACGAGTCAGGAACACCCGTCCATTACGCCATGTAACAAATAAAAGCCGTTGCTCATATATATGTATACATATATATATATATATTAGCTGGCATGCCCACGTCAGGACCCGCTGCAGTCCAGATCTCGGAACGAGAGCAGGCACATGGTGGCACGGGCATCTATTGTTGTTGGCTATGTCACTTTTGAAGGCACGGCAAGCAGGTGTTCGCAGGGTCTAGCGGAAAGGGAGACTTCCTAGTAATAAAGGACCCCCAAACAAGAGTAAAAATGACTCCAAACAAGAGTCCAGGCCGTGAATACTAAATTTAGAATTCAGAAACTCGAGCCGTGGTAGGGGTTTCCCCCCCAATCCTTCCCTTTCAGAATACTGAAACAACAGAGCCCGAAAATGGCTAGTTTTATTGTGTTTTGTTTGAATTGTGCATGTAACAAATTGCATTTTGGATGCTTCGTTGCGCCTCAAACATGCACCCGCCAACCTGCCTGCCAGCGCGCTTGAAATATGCACACCTACCAACCTGCTTGCCTGATTGTACAGTTACTCGACCTCAGTGGAAACAGAACAATACGAGAAGTCTGAACCATGAACAGAAGTTGCATTCTGTGAGCGAGGAAGTGTACTTTGTGCTACCACTCAAACTACTCCCTGCCACGGCCCCCAGTGTTGTTTTTGCTTTTTGCGGAAATATATGTTTGTGTTTTCCGGGGGGGGGGGACAAATTGGATATGAGGGGGAAGGGATTTCTCGACTTTTGCCTTGGTTTTCCCAGCCAGGCCCAGCGTGGTGTCTTGGCCTTCGGATTCTGAGGCTCGGAACCGGTTAGATTCTGACAAGTCTTTCTAGAGGGAACCAATGGAACCGGCCTTTAATAACCAAAAGGAAAATACCTGGTTACCTACTATATGAAGAAATGGGATCTGCTGGGACAGGTTTGGTCGAATATCCCATCAAGGCGACGAACAAAATGTCCCATTAGACCTTGGGTGGCTCAGTCAAAAGCTTTTCCCGTCTATTGCGAACGCGCACATGTTGACTGCGGCTTGCTTTTGCGCCACATTGACATCGCACTGTATGGCTTAAGACCCAGCCTGCCGAAAAATGAGCCAGCTTGTCGAATGGGGTCCATATATATGGCATCATTTGGCGCAATGAACGAGTGGGCGCTTATTTCGCCACCGCTGCCCGAGGAGATTCCCTTGCCGCAGTTTGTATTGGTTGAATTACACAGGGTCGGCAAATGCATTCCTTGCGTTCCTTACTTCTCCAAGTGGCATTCTGGATACTGCAAGGGCAGAGCCTGTCATCATTGTCACTTGTGCACACCTCGGGAAGCGAACACTCGGCATCGGCAGATGGAGACGCGGAAGTCTGGAGAACGTGGCAAGCGCGAAAAGAGCTTCAGGCTGTGAAGGTGTGGAATTTGTCCTGCAGAGTGCAACTCTGGTTCTGCTGGCCATCGGCCTCGCATCAAGCCGCGCTTTGTCTACCGATGACAATGTGTTGATGGTACAGTGCCGCTACAATCTGAGATGTGTCCCGCGGTCACGTAAGGTTTCATCCTGAGAGAAAAGAATAGTGCACGTCGGGTGCCTTGAGTACTGTCGTACACAGTGCAGTGTGTTTTGTTGTGAATCGGGTGAAATGGATGTTCTCCAATGCGGATTGCAGGTAGTGAGCACCAAGCTATTCTTTGTCGGACTTTGGAATCTGTTATGGCTGCAGAATTGGAGTTGCCAGCATTTTAGGGTAGGAAGCTTTGCCAAGCTCGATGCAAGCCAAGCAGCGCCCCAAACCTCTATTGGGCTGCTTGAGCAGGTGGTGAATCGGGGTATAGATCATGATTATAGCTCCAAACATGTAATTGCCATCTTGGTCGACCCACAAGTCAATGGGTTTGCCTCGCAATTGGGTCAAGCTTGCAGCAGTCTCGCCTTTTGGCTTTCAAGTGAGGCCTGCGGCATGGGCTTTTCAGTTTCATGGCTTCTTGCTGCTTTGACCAAAGCCAGTTTGCCTTTCTTTTCTTTAGTTTGGACGGGGGGAGCCCAAGGCTACACCTGGATTCAGAAAGCACCTGCCACCACTTCGGGCTCAAGTGGATTTTCCGACGGAAATTCCACGAACCATTTAAGTAAATCAATTTGGTGCCTTATGTTTCCACCCAGAAACACACAAGAAGGTGATGCTGCACTTTCACGTTTGTGGGAGGGTACCAGTTGGCCTCCATATCTTTCCCGAGGGCTCATTCCTGGCACTCTCCACTGGGCGCGGGACGTTGCTGAAAGGGTGATGCCTTGTTAGAAGGTCGGTTCCCGCTCGTTTGGGGGTAGTGAATTCTTGGAATTTGTGCGCTTCAAACCTCACATGTCAATGGACGGTGAGTTGACTTTGAAGTAACATATTATTCACCATTCCCGCCAGGATACGATCCAAGCCCAAGCCTGATGCCTAATTTCTGCGGCCTCAACTTGTTTCTGGCCGTTCTTTCTTTCTTTTTTTTCCTGGGCTGTCCTTTGGCCATGGCCCAAATGAGGTCACTGCGCACGGCTTTTGATTGTTGGAGAGGGTTTCTGGGGTGGGGGGCGTTTTTGAATGGATCTCGAAGTGAATGTTGCACATCACTCCGCCAGGCGTTTCAGGCGCCGGAAATGCAGGCTTCCAGGAGTCCAGTGGACTAGTGCCATCCGCTTCGACCGATTGGAGGGTTGACCACGAGCTGGCCATGAATAAGATCTTTCAAAGGGGGATTCCAAGGCTGGAAAAAGAAAAGGGTCCGGTTTCAACGATCCTTCAAAACCAGGTTTACCTGTGGGATTGTCTTGAAGTGGGGTGATGTTGAAAGGGACTCTGCTGCGTTCGCAGGGCACTTGTCCGATTCTGGACTATTAGATTGATCCCCGATATTCATTTTCCGATTGGAAGCCATGCTGCTCCGCCTCCCGGCCCGCCATGCATTTGCCATGTTCTCGGGGGAGGGGTCCATCGGTTTGCAAATACGGGACAAGGGCCTCACAACCCAAAATGCAACACTCCACATGGACTTCACACTCGAGCAAGGCTTCATCTATCGAGAAACATGCATGCCGGTGATTGGTGAAACAGCATGCCGGGCTCGGAGTATGTGGTGCTGCGCATGTGTCCGAGAATGGGGGCATTGCCATTGACACGCTGCATACAACTGGCGCTACTACGACTACGACGACTACTGCAACTGCTGCTACTACTGCTGCTGCTACTGCTGCTGCTACTACTACTGCTACCAGCGAGAAATGCCACTGCTCCTGCTTCTATTGCAATGTATACACATAGAATCAACCGAGCAAACTGCCTGCATGCCTTGCTGTGGCACCCAAGGGGGTTCACAAGGGACCCTTCTGCGTGCCAGGTACATACTTGCATGGTTTCTGCAGGAAGCCCACCAAATAGCATCATACAGCCACACCCGCAAACTCAGGATGTTTCGAAAGCTCTCAATATGTTGGATTAGGTTTTGTTGCCATCTTCAGGATTCCACCTTCCTTCTGTCCATCAAAGCATAGACTGGGAGAACGGCTGGTTGAAACAAAGGGTGGATGAAAGAAGCTGACAATCACCCCAGCAGTTGTGTTTTCCTTTGACCTCATCACTGGCCATCGTGTCACAGTGTCCGTAGGAGCCTTTCGCGACTGGAGGCCCATTTGGCAGAGCAGGCGTCGATTGCCGGGTGGACAGATGGCGGGTGCGGGGTGCTCTCGTTTTCCTTTGCCGACAATGTTTCTGCTCTTGGGTCTTTGCAGCAGCCCTGAGCCCTGCAATCTTTCATGGGCTGGGCTTTCCTCAGAGGGTTGTAACTTTAGGAGTCCAGGGCCACCCAAACCCCTCTTTCAAAGCGCTCGTGATTCTTAAGACGGTCTGCAGCATATCGCAAACTGAAATCCGCAACTTCTTACACCACTTGGCGTTTGAATGTTCCCAGCTTAAATGGACCATAATCTACCAAAAAAAAAAGTTATGGGGCAAAGGCCGAGGTAGATATTGGGGTTCCTTTGACAGGATTTTTTCGGTGGCACCGGGTTTCCTTGGAGTTTTGTGTTGGAACCCTCCCAAAATGCTTGCTAATTTGACACACATCCTTGGCCCATTTGAGGCTCAGAAACCCGCCAAGGACAGATCCGATTGCGAATTCGCTCGCGCAGGGCTCACGAGAGGAGGCAGAGCCCAGAGGCATCGGCTTGGGCTGATGCTGTTTCAACTGAATTTTGTGGGGTGATTTAGACGATACGGTATGTCATGAAGGTAGGATAGTCACTTGTGTAGTTATTTAGCCCCTTACACTATGTCTCGACATTAGGCACCGTTCCCTCCAGGTGGTTGATTCCTTTGTGTGTCCCTTTTGAAACCTGTCATCTGTACAGACAGACCTCGTTTGGCATTCAGTTTCTCATGACCTATGTCATGCTGCAACCTGCCCACGCAGTCACAGCAGTTTCAACGGTGCCAAGTTTCATTCTGCCAAGTCTGGCAGGGACTGAGTACGTGTTCCATTTTTGGACCAACGGCCCGATTTGATCTGCCACTTATCGATGGAGTGGAAGCACGCACAGGAGTTTCTTCAATGCCTGTTGGTCGAACGGGCAACCAAACAAAGACCAAGCATTTGGGTGCCGTGGTTTAGAAAGCCGTATTTCACATAGTACTTAATACTAGCATGACTTTACTTCGCGCCGATGTCCATTATGTAATTCCTGTCAGCAAATGAAGTGGGATTCACCCTTCTTGCAATGGAGGGACAGCGCAGGCGTTTTGACCGCACGGTTGGCTCGTCACCGGCCAGGTGCTGGGGACGTAGCTGGTGGCTCGCGTGCAAAGGACTGGAGGGGAGATCTCGGAAGCTCAAGAGGAGCTACCTTCACATTGGACATGTCCCTTTTGCGGGTAAGCACACCGGGATTTGTTAGGGAGGACAGAAAAACCTGGGGTCAGTGTGTAAATGGAGGATCAGCCAAAGGCAATTGCAATTTTCGGGTCCTGGAAGATCAATGACAGGGAGATTAGTGCTCCGCAAAAACTCAGCCTGTAAGAGTTTCTGACATGCAGGGCGAGAACAGTGATTCAATGTTGTAGATGATAGATTTCGTGGCACTCCCATTGACTTTTCAACAGCTACTCGCCAGAGTCAAAAGATCCTGCGACCTTTAGATGTGGGATTTTATGCGACCCTGAATCGGGTTCCTAAGGGAACCATAAAGGGAACCATGACGTCATGGCCATGGGATCGGCTCACTTGACACTCTGAGTGAGGACGCGCAGGACTTCCAACTGAAGCTCAGTGAGTGGGATGGTTCAATCAACCCGCGAGCGGCCGATTTTTCTTCACCGTCGGTGTTTGGGTAGGGCCCGCGTCCTCGGCCGGATTCGTTTCGCGGAGTGACCCGTCTGTTTGAGCGTCTGCGTTTCGCGATGCAGACGAAATGGCCGGGAAGGGGTCGCTACCCGGTTGTAGGCAGTGGGGAAGTTTGCCAGCGGTTTACGAAGAGCCAAGCCTCAAGGCTTCAAACTCGACCATGCAGCAACCTGCTCAGCAGTCAGGGTACCCTAAACAGGTTCCAATAAACAGGTTTCAGCTTGCATCAAAGGACAATCTGTGCATATCTGTGTAGCATCCGAAAGGGACCCGTTTGATCGAATTAGAATACGGTTAGGATCACCCAAAGCAGGTGCATGTCAGTTGGTGCATGACCTATGCCGCTTGGGGCCAGCTTTGCGGGAGCCTCGCCTTGCTGACTCGAAGTGTGTGCCAGAATCTCGAACAATTGTCCGAGCTTAATTTCTTGGTGTGCCAAGAGCTCGCAATTGTTGCAACAATTGCTGGAGGAGGGCCATTTTTTTTAGGAATTTTTTTCGTTTTTTTTTAGGAATTATTTTTGTTTTTCAGGGTCGGCGGCTTTTCGGCTTTTTGGCTTTTGTGGCTTTTACGTGGGTTTTTGTGGCTTTCGTGGCTTTTCATTTCGCATCATCTGCATTCACAGTTCCTCTCTTTTCGCATCCTCTGCATTGCCAGTTCCGCTGCGGCAGGTGGCTTTTTTGCTTTTTGGCTTTGGCCTTTTGGCTTTTGGCGGCTTTCTGGCTTTGGCTTTTCGCATCCTGATGCTTTTCCAGTTGGCTTCCTGCATCCTCAGCATCGCAAGTTCCTCTCTGGGCCCCCCGCCACCCCCCTGTCGATTAAAATGCACGCCTATTTGAATCATCACTTTTTCGATCATCATGCGACAGCTACTTTTTAGATTCTTTGCCCCTATTTTTTCGATCATCATGGGGGGGGGTGCCGTTTTACAGGGATTAGTTTGCCCGTATTTGAATCCTCACTTGTACCATGAGGCCTTGCCGCAGAGGAACTGATGACCCCCCTGCTGTTTTTTTTTCTTTTTGTTTGGCCCTAATTGAATCATCACTTTTTCAATCATCATGGGGGGGGGCTGCCGCCCCCCCCAACCCCCCCGCAATTTTTTAGACTTTTTTGATTGAATCATCACTTTTTTCGATCATCATGCGACCGCTACTTTTTAGATTCTTTTAATAGATTCTTTGCCCCTAATTTTTCGATCATCATGGGGGGCTGCCGCCCCCCCCCCAACCCCCCCGCTATTTTTTAGACTTTTTGCCCCTGATTGAATCATCACTTTTTCGATCATCATGGGGGGGCTGCCGCCCCCCCCCCAACCCCCTCCCCACGCCTTTAATTGAATCATCACTTTTTCAATCATCATGGAGGGAATTGCCGCCCCCCCCCGGCTGCGTTTTAGGTGTTTTACAGGGATTAGTTTGCCCGTGTTTGAATCCTCACTTGTACCATGAGGCCTTGCCGCAGAGGAACTGATGACCCCCGGCTGTTTTTTTTTTTTGGTTGGCCCTTTTGAATCATCACTTCTTCAATCATCATGGGGGGGCTGCCGCCCCCCCCAACCCCCCCGCTATTTGTTGGACTTTTTGCCCCTAATTGAATCATCACTTGTTCGATCATCATGCGACCGCTCCTTTTTAGATTCTTTGCCCTTAATTTTTTGATCATCATGGGGGGGGCTGCCGCCCCCCCCCAACCCCCCCGCTATTTTTTAGACTTTTTGCCCCTGATTGAATCATCACTTTTTCGATCTACAGGGATTAGTTTGCCCGTATTTGAATCCTCACTTGTACCATGAGGCCTTGCCGTAGTGGAACTGTTCACCCCCCCGCTGCTTTTTATATATATTTTTTGGCCCTAACTACGTTTTAGGTGTTTTACAGGGATTAGTTTGCCCGTATTTGAATCCTCACTTGTACCATGAGGCCTTGCCGCAGAGGAACTGATGACCCCCCGCTGCTTTTTTATATATATTTTTTGTCCCTATTTGAATCATCACTTTTTCAATCATCGTGGGGGGGGCTGCCGCCCCCCCCAACCCCCCCGCTATTTTTTGGACTTTTTGCCCCTATTTGAATCATCACTTTTTCGTCATCATGCGACCGCTACTTTTTAGATTCTTTGCCCCTAATTGTTCGATCATCATGGGGGGGGCGGCGGCAGCCCCCCCCCAACCCCACTTGTACCATGAGGGCTTGGCGCAGAGGCACTGATGCCCCCCCGCTGCTTGTTTTTTAATATTTTTGTTGGCCCTAATTGAATCATCACTTTTTCGATCATCGTGGGGGGGGCTGCCGCCCCCCCCAACCCCCCCGCTATTTTTTGGACTTTTTGCCCCTGATGGAATCATCACTTTTTCGATCTGCAGGGATTAGTTTGCCCGTATTTGAACCCTCACTTGTACCATGAGGCCTCGGCGCAGAGGCACTGATGCCACCCCCGCTGCTTTTTTTTATATTTGGTTTGCCCTAATTGAATCATCACTTTTTCAATCATCGTGGGGGGGGCTGCCGCCCCCCCCAACCCCCCCGCTTTTTTGGACTTTTTGCCCCTATTTGAATCATCACTTTTTCGATCATCATGCGACCGCTACTTTTTAGATTCTTTGCCCCTAATTGTTCGATCATCATGGGGGGGCTGCCGCCCCCCCCAACCCCCCCGCTATTTTTAGACTCTTTGCCCCTGATTGAATCATCACTTTTTCGATCATCATGGGGGGGCTGCCGCCCGCCCCAACACCCCCGCGCCTCCAGTTGAATCATTACTTTTTCAATCATCATGGGGGGGGGCCCCCCCCCCAAAAGGCTGCCGCCCCCCCCAACCCCCCTGCGCCTTTAATTGAATCCTCACTTTTACCATGAGATGCGATTTGCTGGTGATGCTGGCGATGTTGGCTGGACATGCGGGGGATGTTGAAAACGATGCTGATGATGTTGACGGACTAGCGTAAAATACGTACATTTCGCGAGAAAATGCTGTAAATTACAGCATTTTAGTAGCCAGGACGGAAAACAAAAAAAATTCTTAAAATAAAACAAAAAAAAATCCCAAATTAAATCTCGACCCATTGCTGGAAGGTCTTTGATACGATGGAAACGCTAGGCATTGCTTAGTTGCAGTGTACGTCTTTGGCATTGATCTGCTGTTCGATGGAGAGATTTGCCACTAGTTTGAGATTATTTGGTGCTATATTGCTACAAGTGCAGCCAATGTGTCCACGAGCGTCGCTGGAGCCTGAAAAGAAACCGTGCAATGGATGCCTTGAATACTCCAAGTAAGGGAACCAGGGAACCCATGTATTTAATTTAAATACTCCTTTTGCCATGGCTTTGTGGTTGGACATGGTCTATCCACTTGCAACATATTGGGCATCCATATCAATCACATTCGACTCCAAAGCTATGCTTGGCCATCAGCTGCAGCTGAGATCGCAGCATGCGGAGTTCTCCACAACTCACTCGCTGGGTTCCGGACTTTGCACTTGTTGGGCAGTAAGCAGTATATTTGTTTGGCCAATCCACTCAGGAAGTCAGATAATGAATATACTCACAGCCAAGAGGTTGAATCCAAAAAGCCCATGCTGGGGTGAACCTACTATCATGCCGATGGAGCAGGGGTTTGCAAGCACAGTTTGCTTATCCCACTTGGACCGTATCGGCTGAAGAAGAGAGCCACGGACAATGCCGGGCCTTTGAGCACAAGGTCGGGAGGTTTGTTTGCTACGTGCTTGACGCTATCAGGATTCCATTGTTTTATTACCCCAAGGTCGACTTAAACTTACCGGTACCCCTTGTGGGGAAATCAACCACCCCAAGATGTAAGTTCAGCTTGTCGCAATCAACACGTGGAACCCTGCAGACATTGCCTCATCCTTGAGCAGGTTTTCCACATGGGCATGTGTTAATATGTGTGGCTTAAAGATAAGTACATGTACCAGGGATCCTGACCTTGACGCGTTCCCAATTCTGTCAAGCGTCCCAAATCTCGCGATGATTCCCGCAATGCGAGTTGCACAGTGCTGATTGGGGAGGATGGTCATGGACGAAGCAAAGAACATGGGTTGGGTGATGGCAGCATGCCCCACTGGCGCAGAGTTGGCCACTAGTCATTCAGAATCATGCACTTTAGCGGCGGTATTACCTAGGGCACAAACACAGGTGACACAGTACTTCACCTTCCTGGGAAGATGCTGCAGTTGTTTTCCTGACCGCAAGTAAACCGACAACTCAACTCGCTAAATTGCGTGCCTTGGTCCCCTGCTCCCTGTTTGCAACATCTTGAATACTCAGCAAGTGAGCCGTTTTCCTTTTGAGGGTCTTATGGACTGATGAAACAGAAATGATAATGTGTGTCTTCTCGCCCTTTGAGAACACTTGGAAGTTCTTACAGCTTACATCAGATGGCTCACCAATGGTAAATCAGCCAACACAAATCCAACTATTACTATTGCTTTTGTTGCGTATTTGGCATGTTGTGCACTGCTCGTTTTTTGTTTATGACCGTGGCGGTGGATGAAGGCCCGGTGCCGCTGAAATCAATCCTTGGCATGTCTCATTGGTACACGAGTTACACTGGCGTGCGGTGCTGTTTGATTTTGTGTTGAACATGTTGAACTCAATCTATGTGTTTGCATCATGTTGTGCAGTCTTCAATGCTCACACACATATATATATATATATATGTATGACTGAAACACTCGGCTCCGCAGGGACCGTGCGGCGACGCAATGGGTGGGCAACCTATTTGTACCTGCCATGCAATGGGCGCATCATTTGCCACAGTTCCCTTGGTTTGACGTGAGTTTAGCCAGCACCTGTTTCGTATACGATTGCACTACCAGATGTTATGGTTGTTTATCATCCTCAATAATGATGATTACGAATGAATGAGTTCATGCATGCGTGGCTGCTTAGGCGCGTTGAGATTGACTTGAGGTGCGAGCCTTTGCGCGCCGCCCGACAGCCCAAAGCATGAGTTCAAGGACTGATATGCTTGCACTTGAGTTCTGTAGAAGATCTTCGAGAGTTGAGCCATGGCCACAAGAACCCTTTACCTACACTGATGGTCAAGAAGCTTTTATGCTCGCTCTCTCTCTCCCTCTCTGTATCGGATTGTCACGAGGATACTAGTGGCCTGGTTTACCGTCCTGATGCAGGTGGGCCTCAGTTCGACGTTGGTTGACGTCGCTGGCTTCTCGGGCACTGCCGTGGGAGTCCTTTATAAATCGGGGCTGAATCAGATGGCTCCCACCGGTTTTCCTCTCCTTTCCCTGTGGCAGGATCCTAAACGGGTTCCAATAGACCGGTTCCAGCTTGCGCCAAGGGACAATTTGTGTAGAAGCCGGAAGGAACCCATTTGTTCGAATCCGTCTCAACGGGTCGCCCAATATCTGCCCAAAACGACTTGGGCTTCGAGCCTCGCCTCGAGGTGTCTCAGCGACCGCGTTCAATGGCAAAGGCCACGGACCTAGGTCGAAGTTTGGCACTGAAGTTTGGCATTGAAACGGTACCCTCCAAGGGTTGGCATTGAAAAAGTACCGTGACCCCAATGGTTTGGCTTTTTTTTTGGGGGGGGGCCGTGATATGATTCACTTTCGAGGTCCCCGACTTTCAGACAAATCCATGGCCTGCGCTCAGGGGGGCACTACACGATTGGGGCCAGGGGCTCGAATCGCCATCGGCCCTTTGGGTCGGTGAAGAATTGGCTTTAACATGAAGGACAAGCCTCTTCAATTAAGTCGGGGATTATTAATCCTGCGTGCACTCTTGGGAATGACCCAACATAATAATTTGGAAACAAGGAACAATTTGGAAGTATCCCAAAAGGAGATCATAGTTTTCAGCAATGCTGCAGTGTGTTTCAAGAACCCGTACACACAACCCTGAAGTCCCAACAGAGCTGTGCATCTGCCGTGAGACACGGCCATAGGCGAAGGCTGCTTCCGCCCCGCGCCCCGAGCCAGCCGTGGCCGCGGCCAGAGCTGCTCCGTCGGGGGAGCGGACTCTTCCCCCGCCCGCGCAGCTGCCTCCACAGGCTGGGGGCATTGGGCAAGTCTGACATTGTTTGAAGGTGCTTTACATGACCACTGGTCCAGAATCAAGCATATGTGTTGGGGCTGATCGCCCTGCTATTTCCGCTTTTGGTGCTGGGTGTGTGTGTGTGTGTGTGTGGGTGTGCATATGTGACCATATGTGTGTAGATGTGTGTAGATGTGTGTAGATGTGTGTAGATGTGTGTAGATGTGTGTAGATGTGTGTAGATTGGTTGACAGGGAAGGTAGGACGCTACATCCAACAAGGTAGTCTTGAGGTAGTCCGGAAGGACCGCCTGGCCTGGGAACCCAAAACCAGGCAGCGATGCCTCCAACTGCTTGATTGTGAGGAATCTCATCGCCTCCCCCCAACACGGCGTTGATTGGATGGTTCCCAGCCGAAATTTACAGGGCGGCCTTTCCCGTTTCCCGGCCGCTTCTGGTGCACAGAAGGGGGCGCCCCATGGATCGAAGTGAAATCCACCGAAAACCCTCTGAAAAGGGAAAGTGGGATAAATAAACCACTCATCAACTGGTGCTGAATTTTGTTCATCCGGAGTAAGACCGTGCCAGAGCCGAGCTGTGTCTCATTTTGTCATCATCTCCATCATCATTAATAGGATCGCAGTAATTTTCAGGGCAAATTCTTTCAGACGGCGATTTCATGCTTCCCGAGCCGCGAGGATACACGCCTGGCACTGAGGGCTGTTGACTTGAAAGTTGCCGACCAACCAAAAGGGGCAGTGGGACTTTGGATAGAAAGCCGGTGTTAGGCGTGGCGAGGCTTGGAGCAATGTACACTCAACGTCGTAGCCCTCTGAAAATGATGGCTCTTTGGAGCAGTTAGTCCAGGGAAAAAAATAGGGATGCGACCTTCATGGTGCCACTGGAGCTTTTGATGTACGCCATGAGACTGGGGCTGGCACTGAGGGCCCGTGGATGGCATTGTGGACACTGGCGAGCGCCGGAGTCGCTCAGACCCCATCAGGCGTGCTGTGTCTGCCAACCGCCAAAACGGAAAATCGATCCTCCATGTTTAGGGGACATGTCGAGGTTCCAGGTATAGATGGGGGGCTCTTTGAGTCGAAAGGAACCGCCCAGTTTTGGGTGACAGACAGATCTTCCCGGGCTTCATGGCGTGTGACTTGTCTTGTGACCGACTGTGTATCATACGGTCCCAAGCCCCCTGTGGTTTCCTCTCAGGCCTCATCAGGGAAGGGAGAGTGGGGCTTGAGGAAGTGTTGCACACGTTTGGCCCCGTGTTGGCGCGACCACCCAAACCCGCTCGTCATCCCGCCTTCTCGCGTGATTCTGTCGATTGCCAGGAAGATGAGAGTGGAGGCCGAGAGCTTTGCATCCGCTGTTTGCCGGTTTGTTGCTTTTGAATGCTTTGGTGTTTTTCCCCAAATAGCTGAAAGCTGTAGGAGTTCATGCTAAGGGGCATGTAGTTTGCAGGTGCTGTTTGGGTGTCGTTTGAGGTGCTGGTGACGGTGCGGGCGCATTTTTGCAAGATTGACGGTAGGGTGCTAGGGGGCATACAGTTTGGGATGCTGCTGCAGGTGGTTTTGGGATGCTGTTTGGGGTGCTGCTTGAGGTGCTGGTGATGGTGCGGGTGCATGTTTGTGAGATTGACGGCTGGGTGCTGTTTGGGGCGCTCCGGGGCTGCTGTTGGAGGTGCTGTGCAATAATTTGCATGTTCGCGATTGGGGGTCTACGCTTGAGTACTTTTCTTGGAGTTGGCATTCTGTGGTTTGTAAAGGAAGCCAAGAAAAGGCACGGATCCAAATCGGAGAGCAATCGTTGTGGTTCATAATCCTCGCTGTTGCTGCTGCGATTTTGGGACTGCGCTTCAAAATGAATGGTCGAGCCATGTTACGCAGTATTCCAGCTGACTAGAAACCGTGGTCAAGCTAATGAAAAAAGTATTGTGACAGGAGTCCACACGGGAAACATGCAAGTCGCCATAGCTTTCTTCTGTACATAATTTCCTGAAATGTTATTGCGCATGCTCTTCAAAGCCCTGCGGAAAGAGCTTCCGCACAAGATTTCTTCGAGGGAAGCTCTACCAATGTGTCTGTAGAAAGTCTTGCACAAGATTGCAGGATCTTTTGATGGGATCTCTTGGCAATCTGTGCGCAGGATGTCCGAGAGAATCCTCTACAAGTGCGTTCTTCAGGATCTGTAGAGAGAACCCTCTACAAGATAGTTCGAAATGAAATCTTTGCGAGTCCTGCGCAAGATCTGCTGCGGGGATCTCCATAAAGGATCAGCTCAAGGTATCTTCAGAGGGATCTTTGCAGAATCTTTTCACAAAATGACATTTTGTTTGCAGAATCTCTCACAAGATCTCTTGAAAGGATCTCTTGGCAAGATCTGTGCGCAGGATCCATTGCGACGGCGATTCAACACACGGAGAGTGTTCATTTGCGATTCAGTTGAGACGCTCAAAACGCACACCCCTCCGCAGCCAGACCAATCCGACCCACCTATTCAACCCTCCGCAGAGGCTGCGGTACCACCTTTGCGAAATTCGTACGGCGCCACAGTGCCCCTGGAAGACAACAAATTGGTCCCGCACTTCGTGCCAGCCCGCGCAATCAAAATGCACACATGAACATCTCACAATGGAACTTTTGTATGCCCCCCTGACCGCAAGAACACTTAGTGTAGAGACATACTGTTTGGGGAAAAAATACTGCCCTCCACCCGACGTTTGCGGCCAGATCGCAGAGATGAACTACAAGATGCGTAACATGTGGCAAGTGCCGGCGTGCCGGTACGTTGCCTTCAACGACATTGTGAAGGTCAACAAGTCCCAGGCTGACTGCGTATTGTCGCCGCCGAACCCGGCTTGAAATATGGGACATGTGGATCTATAATGGTTTCGCTATGTTTCGCTGAAACGCCTTGTAGTTGCCCTTCAAAGCTCCAGAAAAAAGGGTTCCATCAAAGAATGTGCGCCCGCGTGGCTTTGCAAGGGGGCCTTTTGAAAAAACTGGTTAGGTCCCAAAATTGTGTGAAATTTGCAACATGTGCAGTTTTCCCAGACATTTCACAATGTCCTGTAGTGTATGGTCAATGTGGGGCAGACATAGGGAACTCGCTAGATTTCCCACGCCTGGCACAGTTTGACCATGGCTCGCATGGGTTGCGAGTTTGCTTACTGAACGCATGCCAGGTTTCTCCCCTTGTCAAGGTGCCAAAAGCGGCGCCCTCAAAGCAGGGAGGGCGTTAAGGGGTGTCGGGTTACAGTAGTAGGGATGCCCATGGACCCCTTTATTTATGTATATATATATATTATAATAGGGAATTTGGATTCCACCTAATTAAAGACCATGGCCAAAAATAGAGAGCTGTGGCCATGGCACGCATGGCGGCACAATTTGTGTTCGCACCAGTTTTGCCAGCATGGAGGAATGCGTGACTTTGCGGTCGGTACTCAAGCAGGCCATCTTCGTCCAACCGAATCTCTGAACTGCGAAGCTGTGTGCCTATCTACACTATTCCTTGCGCCACAAAACAGCGTACTACACTGGCACCAACGGCTTTTTTGCTGATGCAGGGTCTGTCGCAAGGCTTGTTGATGGCCAGTATGTCCGGGGTTGGATGAGGCGTTCATGCGT
>CAUJNA010003505.1:1198201-1210701 GCA_963377175.1 Effrenium voratum | reverse complement strand
CGTGTCAGTTTTGTTTGGCTTGTTTGCTTGCTTTTTTGCCTGCTTTGTTGCTCCCTGGTGTTCTGTGTTGTTGCATGTTCTTGTGTGTCTATGATCCGTCGGTGCGTTTGCTGCGTGTCTGGGAGTGCGTCCGTGCATGTGCGCACACGTGTGTGTATGTGTTGCGTGTGTGTGTGTGTGTGGGTGCGTGCGTGCGTGCGTGCATGAGTCCGTGTTTGAGTGCGTGTGTTTTTTAGTTTTGTGTGTGTGCTCGCGCATGCGCAACAATTATTATTGAATCTATCAGATAGTTTGTCTTGAAAGCACTACGAACATGAATTTGCTTTTTGAGCAGGGGGCAGGCAGAAATTATGTCTACTTGTACGATGGAAGATCCTGGATTTATTAGTTTGATTATAAGGCCGAAGTGTTCGTGTGTGTGTGTGTGTGTGTGTGTTTTCGACTGAGGATGGTCTGTATCCCTTTGGCCCTTGCACGTGCCGGACAACGGACGCTCGCCCGCAATGATGTGGCATTGTTTCTTGCGTTGTTCTAGAGGTCCAACAGACGGGATGGCACCCGTTTTGGGTGGCTTGAAAAGGAAAACCAAAGACATGCTACCAAGCTTGGTTCCAACGCAGAGGCATGGTCACATGCCTGTGGTACCGACGAGAACGGACGCCGATCCTGCCGCCGCAGGATCGGCCAGAGAAGTACTCGGACCTGCTCTTCACCAGCGATCTGGTGCGCGAGTTTCACTGCGGGGGGGTGCGATGGATGGACAAAATCATGAGTTTTCTGACAGTATCGTTTTCACTTTGATGTAGAGGGGGCATGCAAACATCAACACTGTTCTGATTTGGGGACTTTCTTCTGGTTGCTTCAAAAGCAAGCTGGAATGAGCCCGCCACTTTGGGTTTTTAAGAGACACGCTCAATTTGGGCACGAATTTGTTTGTTGTTCCTTTGGGTTTCCCTTTACACAACCTGAGAAGGGAACCCTCAAAAACACACATGTCGCACCGGGCATGGGGTGTCCTCCAGCTTTTTCCACGTCCAGGTGGTGGCGCGAAAGTCAGAGGAGAAGGGCTTCGAAGTGCTGCCGCCAGAACAGCAGGCCTGGCGGGAGCCTCCAGCAACCCCTCTGCCGCTTGTTGGGCAAGCACTTGGGGGTTTTTGGGCATGGGAAAAAACGGTGGTCGGAGTCGGGGGGGTTGCCGGCTGCAAGTTATGGAAGCCCTGGAGTCTTTGCCTTTTTCTCCAAGACGTAGAATCAACGGCAGCCTTCAGGTCCCACAATGCAAGGGCCTGTTCGGTGAGCAGCTCCAAAATATTTCCATGGAAGGAAATCAGCCGAGCAGCGGCCAACACCCTTTGAGCTTTGGTACCAAGAAGGCGATACAGGCTTAGGCCTGACTGCCATGCCCCTAAACCAAAAGTAGAACCCCTCCGATGGTTTGCCATGATTCATTGGCACCAGGGCTGCATGAGTCAACATGCAGTCAAGTCTAACCAAGTCTGCCAAATGAGACTTGATCGCTTTTGAGCTCTGAACATCGGCGACCCGTTTGACAAACAAAGGGCCCACCCTCAACCCTCTGGCTGGTGAACCCAAGGCAACACGGATTCCCAATACAAGTACACCAAACACGCTCAAACAAACAACCGGTTAGGCCAGGTCCTAAACCAAAAGGTCGATCTGGCTCTGACAGGGGTCACAGGAGTTCGCTTTTGATTGATTGGTGGGTTTACTGCCTCCGTGTGGAGGTCCAAAGTGACGAAAGACTGGGGGATTCTGGTCCCTTTCCCTTTATGTGTGGTGGGCTGCTCAAGAAAAGTGGTCAACTAAAGGGCTCCGTTTTCCAGTCCCCGGAAAACCGGGGGACCCTGTCCCGCAATCAGACACATCGCGCTCTGGCGAGCGCAGGTTCATGTCTCCTTGATCACAGCTGCCGCCAGGTCCCCGGCAGCTACTGGTTCAATTGGGATTGTAGACATCCAAAGCTGCACAACCATCGAACCACACGTCAATGGGTGTTGGGCTCTGCTGCAAGTCATTGCTCGGCTTGTCGGTTCGGCCTTTGGGCCTTTGACTTGTGGAAAATGGCGGCCTGCTCAAGTGTCAACCAGGCTGGATTCTACAGTCCCACCGAACACAGGGTTCTGAGACATCTGAGACGAGTTTCCTCTAAAATCGAACCTTTGGTGACTTTGGTGGGTGCGTGTTAGGTCGTGGGAGTCTATGTTCTGAATGACGTTGGTGACACTCCCCCAGCCGTGGCAGCTACGCTCACCTTGATAGCTGCTGGCTCCTGCTCCTGAAGTGTTCGAGCTGCACACAAGACAGGCGAAGCCAAGTAGGCAGCGCCTTTGCCGGCAAACACGCTTGAACACATTGATCTGCGAGACGCGGATCCGCGCAAGCTGTTCTGCGCTCGCCCAGTGATCCGCTGCGCCCATTTTGTATTGCTTTTGAGTGTAGGTTGGTTTAAGTGGGAGACCAGAAGTGAAGCCGCCGTCCTGTTTTTCCTTGGGTGATGGTTTCAGCGGCCCTCGCTTCGCGGCCCCGAGGCTCCCAACGTGAACTTCGCGCGGGAGATCTACGACCTCCGGCTGATGCGAAACACCATCCGAGCCGTGTTCCTCGCGCCCAGGGTGATGAGGCCATGCTTTTTGCCCGGGCTTCTCAAAATAGATCAATGTAGGGATCCATGTTGCTAAATCGGGTGGATATTGTTAGTAATTATTCTTTTGGCTTCCCCAATGTCAATTGAAAGGGAGTTCACTGAAATCCGGTGTCGCTAAGAAGGGGAGCATCAGCCAAATGGGTGGGTTGCCTTTTTTTTGAATCGACAACAAAATGCGACCTCAACAAAAAAGCATCGGTCTTTGTTTGGGTCTCAGGATAGTGCTTTTTCCGGGTGCTTGACTGGAAACCACAGTCAAACCACCCCTTTTTGAGGCAAGCCCTCGTGTGCCACGGTCTAAGGACCTGTTTGCTTGGGGTTGCTACGGATAGTTGTCCACCCTTCACCCTTGAATAGAGATGGTTGCGTAGTTATTGATACTGAGGGAATTCGGTCATGATCCGGTCAGATGTTGTTGGTGCCATTGGCATGAAGGGTACTTGGAGTTATTTCATTCTTGCCATATCCGATAGCTGAAAGGTTGTTGGTTGTGATTCCTTGTCGATGCTGTCCTGATGATGTTCCTTCTGAGTTGCCTTGTTTGTTCTTCACTCAAAGTAAAACACCGAAGTCCTGATACTCGTAACCACTTGCAATTGCGGTAGGCACCTCGAGTGAACACCCTTGCACTTGTTTGCATGCTGAACAAGGCTTTGTCAATTCAGAATCTATTTGCTCAACGCAATTTGTTCTAAACCACTCTGAGCGTGGCCCCACAGTGCATAAATTAAACCGCGGATTGAACGTGCAGTTCCGGAAAGCCTGGCAATTGATGCAGTGGTTAGTTAGTTAGTTAGTTAGTTAGTCAGTTAGTCAGTTCTACAGTGATTTTTTTGTTTGCTTGTTTGTTTGTTTGTTTGTTTGTTTATTTATTTATTTATTGTTTGTTTGCTTTGTCACCAAGCTTGCTTGATGTTTCTTTTCTGTGGCGATCCCCACCCCAAAAAAGCGAAAGGAAGCCATCGGATAGGTGAGGCAAAGAGCTGTACGGCTGTTGCAAGAACCGCTGCCAAACAGGCCGGACACCAACACGCTGATCCTGGGCGCTTGGGGTTGCAACTCGGTGAACTGTGGGACTGGGCGGCATATGTGTCATATCCTGAGCCAATGCCCGCAAATCCATTGGGAGCCCATCAATGAACGCGTTTTGAGTCATGACAATTTCACTCAGCTCGGCACAAAGAGGAGTCTTGTTTGCTGACCGGGTGCAGAGCTTTGCAGAAGTTTGCACACACCGGCTGTGACTCAAAATGTGGAGACAATGAACTTCCAAGCCGATGAGGAGAAACAAAGACCGACAGCACATTGAAGTAGGAGGTGTGAATCCGGAATGGTTTGCATCACTATTGCAATTATCGGGCTGGTGTTGTTGTGCAGGTCCTAACCGGGCCTTCCCAGTTAGCGACAACAGCCAAGATCAGGCACTTTGCTCACGGACACTTGTCCTGGAACAGATGTAGTCGACCTTAGCCGAAAGAATCCGCCAGCAAGCCTTTTAGCAAGTCGTGGTTGGCTGAGGGGAGTGGTACCATGCAAGGCTTCGGGTTGGGCCCATGACAAATCGATACCCCGATCAGGAAATGTCCTCCCCGCACTTGCCGCCCCAAATCTTTCCATGAATCATGAAGGGGTCAGGGGGGGTAAAGGCTATGACCCTTCAATTAACGCGGCATTTGTTCAGCAAAAGCCAACCACAATCAACATGCGAATGCCTTAAAGGCCAACAACACCGGCCCTCCAGCGACGGTTTGTCCGCTGCCGGCCCTTAGGCGGGGCTTTTGGGGGTAACCCCCACGACATCAGCGAGCTCTTTGCCGCGGTTCTGGCGGATGAGGGCCTCGGGACCGAGAACGCGGGTTCCGTTGAAGGGTTCCACTTCATCCGTTCCCGTTGCTCTGAGTCTCAGTGGTTCAAAGCCGACCTGACCTTTTGATGTTGGGCCATCTTTAGTGGTCCCAAAAGCTTCACCTTTCGTTTCTGGGTCCTACATCCCGGTCCCAGGGAGCTAGCTTCAGAACTTCAGGCCCTGATAGATCAAGGGCTCAAGATTTGCCCCTTTGAAGTGCGCAACAGCCCATTTTCCTTCGGACAGCAGTCTTGCCAAAAGGGTTTGGTCACCTCCAGGTCTGTTGGTGGGGGATGGCTAGTCAAGACCGAGCTTAGGGAAAGCCAAGAACGTGGCAATCTCATCAGGTGGGACAAGGAGACAAGCCGCAAGGTTGTCCGTTTGCACCCTGTTCCGCTTTTAGCTTGATGTCAAGCTCGGATTAATCCGGAGGAAGGCATGCAGCCGAAGGGAGGCCAAGTTGCGGAGTTTCTGGGTTTTAGGTTGCCATTGTTGGTGATACCAGTGGGGATTTGTTGAGTTCACAAGGATAGGAATTCCATTGTATCACAAGACGTATTTCCCGCAACCAAGGAGGTAGCACACACCTGGACTGGGGCTTCAACCGCCAACACCAAGCCCCCCACTAACGCCACCGCAGCGATGCAAAGCTCATGGCTTTGGCCAGGACTCTTTACCAGGAGGTGCACTTCGCCATTCCAGGGCGCGCAACCGCGAAGTTACCCGGAGGGTCTGAAAGTTTTTTTGTTGGGCCCAGACACCATGATTTATGAACATGACCCTTGTACAGATTGCGTTGAGCTGTTCGAAGGAATGGAATGTGAAAAGGTTACCCGAGGGTTACCAAGTTGGATCCCCCAAAGGTTTGCCAATTGGCAAATGTCGTTTCAGCCCAGCAGGGCGCGGGGCTAGTGATCTCCACTTCGGGCACTTTGAATATGCGCATCCCAGAAATTTTGTGTGCCCCAGGCATGGGAAGTCTTTACCTCCTCACATTCACGTGGTCCCCCCGCCCCAAAGAAAAAGAACAACGCACAAATACATAACATGGAGGAACACTTTGACTGACGTATTTTCGGGTTCCAGGCGAATTTCGGCGGAATCAATGCGGACTGGGTTTATTCTTCGAAAACCAGTGCGTCTTGGTCGCCAGGGGCAGGTACGACACCACCAACGGCAAAGTCTTTTGGGAGACCCTCAGAAAGAAGGTCGACGTCCAGGCCGGATGTAGTGAACGAGTGTCTCCTTTGTTGGGGGAAATCGCTGGACGCAGGTTCACTGTCCCACCTTGTCAATGTTTGTAAATGTGTCAATTGGGCTTTGGACATTATATCATTATATCGATGAATAATGAAAATGTGCTGTGCGCGTGTAGAACCCAGACTATGGTCCAAGTGAGCAATCAACGCTTTGCTTAGAAACTTAATCAGGCTGATGCCAAAACGAGATTCGTGGCAGGGAAGCCCGAGGAAGAATCCGTGCAGGTTGTAATGGTTGATGCCGGGGAAGGCCGCGGAAGCTTCTTTGATTCTGCAAACACAGCAGACCGCCCAATATTCCCGACATATCCCGACAATTCATAATTCCAAAAGGAAATCGCTTTCCAAGGGGTGGTGTTTAAGATCACCCGGAAAGGGAAATATAAGGCCCGCTTCCAAGTAGGGAAACTATCAAGTGTTCCATCCGAACTATCCTTGTACGGCACCCTCCAGAACATGCCCACTCGTCGGCTCAAGCATGGCGCAAATTTAACGTCATCAGAACCGTCTTGGTTAAACCTCACCGCAGGAAGTTCCAAGCGCTGATCCCTGGGTTTGGTTAGAAGACTGACCACTCATGGACTGTCTTGCGCCTTGACAGGGCCAACAAACAGGAACATGTCATTGCCATCTCAGAATCGCTGGTATGGGCAAAACAATTCCCGTTCTTCGTCCTTTCCCATTGAGTGGGCGGTCAGACAAGTACCGACCAAAAGCTGATAGGTCGGGGCCAAACAAACGGCGTGTGCTTTTCCCTGCCTGTCAGATTCCTGACCAGCCAAATCGCAAGCAAAATGCATGGTCCGGTTTTGCGGCCAAACAGGCCATATTAAGTCTGCCTACCGCATGGCGAGCTCACCAATTCGTGGTAAGGCAATCTCACCGTGATGTAGGTTCTTCACTTGTGTATGCCGTGTTTTTCCAGTATGCGATGTGTTCTTGGATTGCCGATTTTCAGGTTTGGACTCATGGTAACTTACTCTACTTCGAACAAGCAACACTTAAGACGTTTGATTGACCCCGCGAGACTGCAACCACACAGGCACCGCAAGGTCAATTCGACTGCATGCTGGGCCTCAAGACTGCGTGCCGGGCCTCAAGCAATGCTGCTGGCTGAAAGAAACTGATTGAACCCAAGTGTAAGCAAGGCAGCGCCGACCCCAACCAACAGCAGCCTTTAGCTGTTACCGTAATCATGCTTGCCTTTATTTAGGGCGCCCCGGTTCATCCAGGGCATCCCTGCTGGTGAACCTTTACCATGGGTGTTGGGAGACCACTTCAAGGATTTGATTGCGACTCACATGACATCGATGATTGCAGCCAGGGGTTCGCATGTGCCAGGAGATCAGTTGTTGATGGATCTTCACCGCTACTCGTACCTGGCGAAGAGCAGCTCGCATGAGCCACTTGCCCCCAAGCCATTTTGGATTCCGCTGTATGGGTTTGTCTCGTAGGGGTACCCTCGACATAGGCGGCTTGAAAAGAACAGCCCCATCAGACACACTATGGTTTTGTGTTTTTGGAGGGTACCTTGTTTGCCTTGGTTCAAAAGGAAACCAAGAGGCATTCCACCATTTTGCTGCCCCCCTATGTTCACACCCATACGGCTGGAGATCCCATATATCCCAAGAGTCAATGTGCTTTGCCGGTCGGAAGTGCCAAGTGCTTTCTCAAGACCAGCACGGCACTCCTGCGATCAGAGCAGGGAGAGCTTTTGACGAAAGCGACCTCCCGGAGCTTGGAAGTCCAACAGAGTTGTGGTGAGACCCTGCTGTCCAAGACAGCTTGGGAGACAAAAGCTGCCGACCGCCACGAATTGCCGGCGCGTGTTCTGGCAGGGATAAGGCGGATTCCCCGAAATATTGCAAGTGAACTTAAGCGACCACAACCGGTAAATGAGCTTTTTCCCGTCTTCCCCTACGTCACTAGCATGGAAATTCTGGGCTGCGAAGTCGTGAGACATGAGCCTGGCTCTCATTCGGATTTTCGCTTTCCGCTCTTTGCCGGACGGCTCAAACGGCGGTAATGGAGGGCTGGAGATGGCGCGAAAGCCGGCGTGAGGCGCGTTCCGAACGCGAAAGGAGCCCTGGCGTTTCTCAAAACGGGGGGTCCCCCGATTTGTCCCCTGAAATGGTTGGCTTTCTTTGGGCTTCCCTAGCAAATGCCAAGCAAAAGGGACTTACTTTGAGAAAATTCCCAGATGCTGCAGAGTCGCGAGGGGACTCATTGCAGTCTACGTAGTAGACTGAAATATAGATACGAACAGTTAACCCGAAACAAGTGACATGCACTGAGAGTGCGGGACATTTCAGGGTTCGCATCTCACAAGAAGCAATTCACTGCTTGTCATTTTCCAATTGGCTGGATGTGGCATCCAAGTAGCAGCGGATTTTGAACAGCCCCAAACTACAGGAGACCAAGGGATGGAGGCTATCACCCGCATGTTATACCAGAGCCGGCGAAATCGGCTGGAAGATTCAATCACATAAGAAGAACAGTCATCCAGAGCGCCTTGTTTTTCTCTCAAACCCTTTGTTTCTCTTATTGCCCTTTCTCTTCCTGTGTCTCTTTCTCTTTCCCTTTCTCTTTCGCTTGTTTTGCTTTCCCAATCGCTTTCTTTTTATGTTTTCCTTATTCTTACTCCTTATCGTTTGTTTATTTATCCATGCGTCTCTTTTTGTCTGTCACTGTATGTTGTCCTTTCCTCTTTATCTTGAACTATCATCATTGTTGTCTTCATATTTGTTATTCTGTATTTGTCTGAATTGTGGTTTCGCCTTTAGTACGTCTTATTTGGTTGTATATATATATATGTGTATTTGTTGTGTCTTATTGACTTGGTAATATGCCTTATGTGTTGTCTATATATTTCTATCTTAAGCGATATGTTGTGGTATTGATTATGCATTATTTATTATGTATTATGTCGCATGTTGTATTTGTCATTCCTTGTTTCGTCTTTAATCATCTCTCTTCTCTCTGCACTATAATATGTTATTACTGGTTGAAATTAAAGTTCTTCTTTAGCATGCATGATTTGTATGGTTTTGTATGCATATGTGTTCTTTTTTTTATCTTATCTCTTCGCAACTATATTATGTATTGTTTCTTCCGTCTTAGGCCTTATTCATGATTAAACTGTATTGTGTTGTCCTCTATTTTCCTTTTTTCCCCATGTTGTCTTCTGTCTTATTTCGTGTTTCTCATTTGTTCTTTGTTCTCTATTATTCCGTCGTGTGTCCTTCTTTCTCATTGTTTGCTTCATTTGTTTATCTTCCACGTTCGTCTTGTTCTTCCTTTTTTTTGTTTGTATTGCTTCTTATTTCTTTTTTCCATGTGTCTTTCTTCTTCTCTCTTGTTTCTTACGTATATATTCATTATTGTTCTTTCTGTTCTGTGTACCTGGCCTTGCGAAAGTGCTGCGCCCGCCGAAGTGCTGCGCCTTTCACACAAGCTGATGTCGCAAGAAGTGCGCGCCTGCGTTCATGCCAATGGGCCGGGATCCAAGACCGTTCCTCACCCGTTCCAAGACCGCTCCGCACCCGTGCCGCACCTGTTCCGCACCCGTTTCAAATGGCCGGACAAGCCAAAACCCGCGGAGGGCGACGCGTTTTTCGAGTTGACATCCCGGGCCGCACGCCCACGCATGTTTTCTCGCATGCGTTTGTTTTTTGATTGATCTCATCTTTGCGCAGCTACCCATCAGTTCATTTTCGCAAGAAGGAAGCGCCTTGTAAGCTTTCTTGGATACTGACTAGAGGGATGCCCCCTAGGAATCCGGGCCTCCATTTTGGAGTTTCGTACAATGGTGGACCTCCTTTTTGGTTGGTTTTAATCTGAAACAACAGGAAGTAAGCCATTTTCGGGTCAGCCATTTTCGGGGACCCATCACGATTTTTTCAGTCGACCCATTTCAGCACTGCGTAGGTCGCCAGCTCCACCCATGGAGCTGCCTGGCGGAAGAGGCTGGAGACGGGTATGTCAACCCTTAACCAAGATTGAGGTATTTACTATGGGGTTTTCAAAAACATACACAACAAGCGTGTTTTTCTTTGCCACGGCACCAAAAGGGTGTGTGTGTGGGGTTCCTTGTGGCTTTCCTTGAGAAGCCACAAACAAGTACCTTCAAAAAATACCAACTCAAAAGGGTCCTCACAAATACTCCGCATCACCAGTATTTTGGAATGCTCCTTTGACTCGCAATTCATTGCAGGCGGCACTGCAGCCCGAAGAAATGCAAACAGCAATGACTCACCGTACTGGTCAATCTCCGCATATAGGCAGGCATAAGGCAGGCAGGTCGGCGGCCGGATAAAGCCGGCCACACCGGTGTGAGATGCATGTTTGACTGTCCGTTGTTCATTACAAAGCATAGTGTTCAAGGCTCAGCCCCAGGTGTTCCTTTCATGTAAGGGACTAAACAGAACACACCATTCTCCTGCGATCCTTCTGTGCGCGGGTTTTAATAATAATATCATCCCACAATCTATTGCACTTTTGTAGGCCCCCGGAACCCCACCCCCTACCCCCCAAAAGGTTCCACGGGAACCGCTGTGAACATGGAACCGAGCAGAGGGAATCCATGAGCCTCCAGTCCAGTGCGATATGTATACCTTGAGTGGAGCTGTGGAAGCCAGGCAGTGGGTTTTCGGCCCCCCCCCGAACTGCTTGCTGGCAGGGGTCGCTGATCCGATGGATCCGCCTCCACCCACCTGCCTGCGGGGAACTCAGCGCCGGAGGCTTTTGAGCAGGGCGCCAGAAATGAGCAGCTGTGGTCATTTTCAAGATATGATCTTTTCCACCCGTCCAAAACGGACCAAAAGGAATGTACCATAAGAACCCGAGTGAAAGGGATGGGAAGCCTGAATCGCTTTAGTGCATATTGCTTGTTCAATCTTGCAAGATATGGGAATGTGTCAAAATTGGCCACCCTCCAGAGTGGGTGGTGTCCAGTTGTTTGTCCATGAAACCAGCACGAGGGTACCCTCGACTCAGAAAGACACACTCTGATATTGGAACCAGTGAAACAGTGGTAGATGTTGGGAGTCAAACAAAAGCTACCAACAATCATTCATAGAGCAGGTAGGCTCTCCGCGCCTTGAATCGAAGAGCCTTTCCACATCTTTTGTTCTACCATCCCCGGTAGATGTGATTCTTCCATAATCTCTTGACTTTTGTCTAAATCACATCCGCCAAAGTGGCCCTTGGAACCTTCGACGTTGCTTTCTCTAGGCAAGACACGGACATAGTCCAAAGTCCGTGTACTCTTTGCCACGGCAGGTTTGCACACTTCTCACCTGTTCTGAACTTGCATGCATTCTTGGTCTTAGCCAGAACTCCCCAAGTAATGTTTGAATCTGCAGATTGTAGGACGCTCGAGATATTGGTGTTTTCTAAACAAGTAGCTTCTTGTTGGTTGAGTTTGAAGGAAGCAAACGTTTGTGGACCCACTAAATCGGGGGAAGCTCCCGTACATCGGGGATGTGAGAGGGGCCATCATTCTGAAATCTCCAGGATAGCTCGCTGGTTGCGCATGTTGCGCAAAAAACACATCTTTGGCCTGCAGAACATAGTTTCACTTCTGCTCTTGGGGGGTGCAATCTGCGACTGTTTGCTTTGGTATTGGATGGGCTTCCACTGTCGGACACTGAATCAACAAGGTTCCTTGTTGTTAGAGCCTAAGGGGCTATAATTGGGGAGAGGCAAATTTGATCGTTCAGGCCCCCTACCCCCCAAGCAAAAGTTCCCTTCCTTCTAAGAGCCTCTTCCATCAGAAGGTTTATTCAGAAGCTTGGCTGGGGGGTGGCATTGGGGGCTTTGGTTTCTTTTCTACTGTACAAGGAAAACGACTGCAAGAAGGGTCCACTAAGAAAGACCGACAAGTGCGCGCAGTACTCCCCCTCCAATTTCGCACGGCATCGAGGCCGGGGGCCGAAGCCAAAGTCAGAGCGACCGGCGCCAAGAGCAGACGCGGACAAGAAACGGACCGCATCGTGGACATCACTGCATGTCAATTTGCGCAGACACGTGTGTATGTAGAATCAAAATATTGTATGCAACATATAGTTATCAGACACATGTATCCATGTATGGTTTATCTACAGTAGACCACAAACAAGTCTGACTACTGCGACCACTTTCGCAATCCGAGTTTGGTCCTGGCGCCGCCGCCACCCACGGATTTTCCGCCCACCCGGCTTGGCTTGTGTCGCGCAAAATGCAGTTTTAGATTTTAGACGACAAACCGGCGTTCGAAGTGGTTGCATTTCGAGCGGTTCTCATTTCTCAAAAATACTTCTTTGAGGTGGTTTCCCTGCAGGATGATTTTGATGACGTGAGGGGCTCTCGACAATGCATTTGGGGGGTGGTGTCCCCCGGGTCATTTGAATCAATTTGAAGGATGTCACTTTAATGGACCCCGTTTTCGTTTTGGAAAATAGGAAGCTGCCCCGCTTTGGGGCCACAAACTTTGTCAATGGGGAAATGTAGAGAATTTAATTGTAGCGATGTTTTCTTGGAAGCAAGCCCAATGAGTCCCTAAAGAGGTGGCTTCAGAAAATACTGGGAGCTCAGGAGCAGAATCCCTTGGCTGACGACTTTCGAGGGTGCCCTTTTTTCAAAAGGGGATCTTTTGCTTTTGGGAGTAACATTCGATTCTACCGGAAGCGGGGGAGTCTTATGCCTTTTGAAAGTGCAGCTGGGACTTCTCCAAATAGTTGATTCTTTCCAT
>CAUJNA010003505.1:1185701-1188201 GCA_963377175.1 Effrenium voratum | reverse complement strand
TCGATACTCTGTGTGAATTGGGTCTCAATTGTGAACTGGTTTCCCCAACCTTCCAACGCAACCAAACAACTGGCTGCGGGTCCAAGTGGATTAGGTGGGCCCGGCGTCAACAAGCCCAAGCACGCTTGGTCCGTTTTTGGCGGCCTTATGGTGGCGCCTGCCTTTGACGCCCGGCTTGTTTTCAGCAGTTTGTCTCTATTCAAAAGAACCCCCACATGTTGCCCCTTGCATGAAAAACACGCTGCCCACCACTGACCACAGCTTTCTTTTCATTTCTTGGAGTGGAACAGGCGGCTTTCTACAGCCTGAGGTGTGCACACCGGCGGCTAGCCTGTTGGGTACACAGATGATGCTGATGCTGGTCTTGGTCGGCATGATGGGCGCTGCCCTGCTTTTTGATCTGCGAGGGGATCGCTTAGAAGTCTCGCGATACACTGTGTGCGGAATGCTGCTTTTGCTTGCGGCGGTTGTAATGCAGATGGTTGATGCAGCACCACAAGTGCAGCTTAGCTTGAAGTTATGGAGTATGAACATTGATTCAGGCGGCTCTCTATCGCTTTTGTAGGTTGATGGGTAATTATCGGAGTGTATCGGTTTTGTGTGGTCCGTATTGGTTGATTGTTGTAGCATAGGTTGTTGCTCATGTGGGTGCGATTGTGTTCTTGTAACTTGATTGGTTTGTAGCTGCCTCAAGCAACACGCTCACTTGTGTAAATAAGTTGCTGCCTGATAGGTGTGTCAACTGCCTATCAGCTTGGACTCAGGCATGGCAATGATCTTCTGGTAGTGTTCTACATGGGGGGCGCCTTGGTTACTGGCATTTGCTACAGCATACAGGCTGGAAGTGGGAGTCG
Organism: Effrenium voratum; assembly: GCA_963377175.1. Taxonomy (NCBI): domain Eukaryota; class Dinophyceae; order Suessiales; family Symbiodiniaceae; genus Effrenium; species Effrenium voratum. Next base: position 1,187,347 of record CAUJNA010003505.1, on the reverse strand, counting down.
CAAGAATCTCGCCCTGAAGACATACCTAGCACCATCCCATCGGAGGCTGACATCCCGTCAGTGGGACACTAGGGTGAAAGTAGTTGGCACTATTCCCCAAGCAAACAGGACGAAAAACCTAAGTAGGACGACTGTAAGCGCATTTCGGTGTTTCGGTCGGAACTTCCAGCGGTCCCTATAGATCTTCCACTGGGAACGTGAAATGGTTTGTAGACGTCCTAGAAGGTTGCGGCTTCGCTTTCCATTGATGGAATGCTTCAGGGGAAACTAGCCAAAATGTGGGCGCGATTCGCTTCCTTTGTACGGAGGGTCATGAACCCTTTAGCAGCCTTAAGCAATGTGTGGATCCACAAGTAGCCAAACTGGCCGCAAGGGCAAGTGGGTATTATCTCCGCCATCTCCTTCGTTGGATTTCAGTGCGGATCACAAAAGAGGGGAGTGCTGCAGGAGGTTGCAATGATCAGCTCGCCTGAGTGGGGGCCTGCCTAAGGGGCGCACCTGGTACCCATATTTGGATCTGATGCCTAGTGCTTGAGCAACATACCCATTCTGCCCCTGGCAGTTCCAATTGGAGGCAGCAATGCGTCAGGGCTTCAGTGATTTGGATCAGCGGGCTAGGGCCTGAAGGTGAGCAGCGGGTTGTTGTTGGGGGATGCCAGAGTTACTAGAGCTTGTGTTCTCCTCAGAAAAAGAAATGTTTTCTTGTTTTTCTTTCAAGTATGTGTGAACATGTTGGTTTTTCGGTGCACCAAGTCTTGGACATGTTTTCTCTCAGAGGGAAATGGAGTTGGACCCCAAGTTGAGAACCTCTCCTTCGAGTCTTCTGGGGTAGACGTAGGATACTTTAGAGCCTCCGGCTCAGTCCGCCGACATTGTCCTCTCCCTTTTCTCCTTCTTCCTCTCTCCCTTGTCTCCCTGGTGTGTTCTGTCGTCCTCTCTCCCTCCCTCCGCTCCCCATCCTCCCCATCCCCCCAAGCCACTCTCTCCCCAATCTCCCTCTCTCGTATGTATGTATGTATGCATGTATATATGTATGTATGTAATGCATGCATGCATGTATGTAATGTAATGTAATGTAATGTAATGTAATGTAATGTAATGTCATGTAATGTAATGTAATGTAATGTATGTATGTATGTATGTATGTATGTATGTATGTATGTATGTATGTAATGTATGTATGTATGTATGTATGTATGTATGTATGTATGTATGTATGTATGTATGTATGTATGTATGTATGTATGTATGTATGTATGTATGTATGTATGTATGTATGTATGTATGTATGTATGTATGTATGTATGTATGTATGTATGTATGTATGTATGTATGTATGTATGTATGTATGTATGTATGTATGTATGTATGTATGTATGTATGTATGTATGTATGTATGTATGTATGTATGTATGTATGTATGTATGTATGTATGTATGTATGTATGTATGTATGTATGTATGTATGTATGTATGTATGTATGTATGTATGTATGTATGTATGTATGTATGTATGTATGTATGTATGTATGTATGTATGTATGTATGTATGTATGTATGTATGTATGTATGTATGTATGTATGTATGTATGTATGTATGTATGTATGTATGTATGTATGTATGTATGTATGTATGTATGTATGTAT
>CAUJNA010003505.1:1113201-1180701 GCA_963377175.1 Effrenium voratum | reverse complement strand
ATTGGTGCATTTTGGGGTGCTGACACAGGTGCTCAAGATTGACGGCTGGGGGGCGTGCAGTTCGTGGTGCTGGGGCAGAGTCTGTTTGAGGTGCTGGTGACGGCGCAAGCGCTTTTTTTGCGAGATTGACGGCCGGGCGTGCAGGTGCTCAAGATTGACGGCAGGCTGCTAGGGGACGCGCAGTTTGGGGTGCTTGCGCAGGTGCTGTTTGTGCAGTTCGGGGTGCTGATGCAGGCGCTGCTGTTGGGGGTAGTGTTTGGGATGCTGATTGCGGCGCTTGCGAGATTGACGGTGGGTGCTGCATGCAGTTTGGGGTGGTGGGGCAAGTGCTGTTTTGGGTTGCTGTTTGAGGTTCTAGTGCCCGGCGTGGGCGCTTATTTCCAGATAGCTGAAAACCATAGGGGTTCTCACTTTTAATGAAGAGGGGAGCTTGGTTTGCAAGACCGGTGGCTTGAAGCGAGGGGGCATGCACTTGGTGCGGTTTTGAGGTGCTGTTCGGTTGAGGTGCTGGTGAGAGCACAGGCGATCAACGGCAGGGTGCTCGGGGACATGTCTGGTGCTGGCGCAGGTGCTGCAGCGGGGAGCTCTTGTTTCGACGCGCATTTGGACGGCAGGGTGCTACGGCGAGTGCTGTTTGGGATAACCTTCGGGTTGCTGTTGGAGAGTCTGGTGACGGTGCAGGTGCATTTTGGCGAGGTTGATGGCGCAGGCTGCTAGGGGGGTGCAGGTTCGTGGTTGTGGCATCATCATGATGTTGTCCGCATCATCATGATGCTGTTGAACCCATTCGGACCTTGTTGCTGCTCTAACAGTCGTGGGTTATGGTTCGCGGGTGTGGTAGCACCATGATGCTGTCAACATCATGATGATTATGCTGAATTTCATGATGCTGCTTTCACCATCACCGTGCTGCTGCCCGCATCATCATGATGCTGTTCGCGTCACCATGATGCTGTTCGCATCATCATGATGCTGTTGAACTCATCAGGGCGTCGTCTGTGCCAGTTTTTGGACCGATATGTAGCGCGGAATCGTCCGTGGCTGGTGCATCAGCATGATGCTGTGAGCATCATCATGATCATTATGACGCTGCGTCATGGTACGTAGCCGTGGTATGCTATTTGGGGTCTATGCTGGCGTAATTCCCCAGATAGCTGAAAGCTATGGGGGTTCTAAATTCTAATCAAGAGGGCAAGGTGATTTGCGAGACTGAGGTCCGTGTGTGTGCAGCTTGGGGTGCTGGTGAAGGTGCTGTTTTGGGTGCTACAGGGCATGCAGCTCAGCCGGTTGCTGGGGGGCGGCATGCAGCTTGGGGTGCTCACTTGCGGGACTGAAAGCCGGGTGCTGTCTGCATCACGGTGGCGCTGCCGGTATCGGTATTATGCTTTGGGCATTCTCATGTTGCTTTGTTTGGTGCCGCCAGCATGGTCAAGGCTTTGTAGGTAACAAGTGGATTCACCAACGCCCCAAGCCCAAAAGGGAAGTTGCGAAACTCTGATGAGTGGATTTAAAGATTCAAGATCTAAAGTTCAATCCTAGCAATCGGTTGCCTTTTGCTGTCTAACGCAGATTCCCTTTTTTCCGCTGTGAAGCGGTTTCAGCCAGATGCGTCACTTCACAGTTTTCTTGTTCACCAAATAGCTGAAAGCTATGAGGGTTCTAACTTGTGATTTGCAAGATGGACGGCAGGGCGCTAGGGAGCAGGCAGTTTGGGTTGCTGGCGCAGGTGCTGTTTGAAGGTGACGGCGCGGGCGCATTTTGCGAGATTGGTGCATTTTGGGGTGCTGACACAGGTGCTCAAGATTGACGGCGGTGCTGTTCGGTTGAGGGGCTGGTGAGAGTACGGGCGATTGACGGCAGAGTGCTCGAGGACATGTCTGGTGCTGGCGCAGGTGCTGCAGCGGGGTGCTGTTGGAACTGCTGTTTCGACGCGCATTTGGACGGCAGGGTGCTAGGGCGTTTCTGTTTGGGTACTCTTCGGGGTGCTGTTGGAGAGTCTGGTGACGATGCGGATGCATTTTGGGAGATTGACGGCAGGCTGCAAGGGGGGTGCTGGTTCGTGCTTGCGGCATCATCATGGTGTTGTCCGCATCATCATGATGCTGTTGAACCCATTCGGACCTCGTTGCTGCTCCAACAGTCGCGCGTAATGGTTCGTAGGTATCATCACGATGTTGTCGGCCGCGTCATGGTGCTGCTGGAATCACTGCGATGCGGCGTTATGGTTCGCAGGTGTGGTAGCACCATGATGCTGTCAACACCATGATGATGCTGAATTTTATGATGCTGCCTTCACGATCACCATGATGCTGTTCGCGTCACCATGATGCTGTTAGCATCATCATGATGCTGTCGAACTCATCAGGGCGTCGTCTCTGCCTGTCTTTCTGCCCGACATGTAGCCCGTGGCTGGTGTATCATCAACATCATCATGATGCTGTCAACATGAGCGTGATGCCGCGGCAACCATTATGATGCTGCGTCATGGTACGTGGCCGTGGTATGCTATCTGGGGTCTATGCTGGCGTAATTTGTGTGTGTGTGTGTGTTTGTTGTTTGTTTGTTGCGTGCGCCTTTATGTGTTTGAGTGATTGATTGTTTCCTTGTTTACTTTATTGCTCTCATTTTGTGGGTGTTGCTTGCTTGCTTGCCTTCTTGCTTGCTTGTTTGTTTGTTTGTTTGCTTGTTTGTTTTTTGTTTGTTTGCCTGTTTGCTTTTTTGTGTGTCTGCTTGTGTGTTGTTTCATTGATTGAGTGTTTGTTTGTTTGTGTGTATGTTGTTGTTTTTTTTTGCTTGTTTGTTTGGTCATTCATTTGTTGTTTGTTTATGCAGTTTGTTTTATGTGCTTGCTTGAGTGTTTGTTTGTTTGCTTGATTGTTTGTTTGCGTGTGTGGCGCGCTTGTTTTTTGTTTGGTTTGATTGTTGGGTGCTTGGTTCATGTTGGCGTGTCTGTTGTTTGTTTGTTTCTTGTTGCGTGCTGTGTTTGTTTGCTTGATAGTTTCCGTGTACAGCACTTCTTTTCTTTGTTTGATTGTTGAGAGCTTGGCTTTTGTTTGTTTGTTTGTTTGTTTGTAGTGTGTTTGTTTGTTGTTTGTTTGTTTGTTTGTTTTTTTTTGGGGGGGGGGTGTTTATTTGTTGGTTTGCTTGTTTGTTAGGTGCTTGGCATGAAATACATTTTGCCTTCTTTGGCTGCAATTTTGGTGGCAACCCTTCTAATGTTACGTATATAGAAGAGTCTCTTTTGCTGAGGATCCTTGAACGTTAGACGGTATGAAGCCTTAGCTACATGTGGACTGATGTTGCCCTTGAGAATCAGAATGTGCTGCGCTGGTTGCGTTTTTGGGTAAACAAGCTAAGTGTTTTATTGAGTGCCCGATGTTGAGCCCGAGAGCGGTTAGGAAGATGATCTCACTTGCCCAAAGCCGATCTTGTGACCTCTTGGTTCATCAGGGCAAGGTTGATGTTTTATTTCCTGTTCCTTTACGTAAGCAAGTTCTTGTCCCAGGAGTCTGCTCAAGTTCCGTTTGATTTCGTAGCCGATGATTGGTGGATATGGTTGCTGTCCGGCCTGCAAAGCGCCTTCTATACTTACTCACTGGCTGAGCTGCCCAAGATGATTGGCTACTCTGCGGTTTTCATCCTTGTGCTGGCAGGCGACACAGTGCGGGGCAGTTGAGCAAGTTGAAGCACACACACGGCCGTAATCTTGGAATCGGGTTGCTTCAGCAAACGAATCAAACACGGTCCGGGTTCAGACCTGCTGAGCTCGAGCTCCTTATTGTGCATGCTGTACTCAGCCAGGCTCAAAAGAAGAGCAAATGCGGGCTTGAGCAAATGATGCCGGGACTGGGCTGAGCAGCGTGGTGGGCTGCAGGGGAGAGTGAATGCTAGGAAGTTGAACTCAAGTTGGCGGGTGCTAGGGGCTGGGCTGGCCGCATTGCGGGCGGGGGAGGCGGGAGACGGGGGTGGGGGGCTGCGACAAACCCGTGAAACTTGGGCAGGTTGCGGTTGCTAGGTCGCAGGCTGGGGGCTCTGTCAGGGCAGTTAGAGCATGGACTTTGAGGGCATGACGTGGGCGGCACAGTTTGTCGTCATGCACAAGACAGCAAGTTGCAAACGAGACGGAACTCATCCTTTCAGTGGCATCTGCGAGCGCGAACCCTGTTGCGGACAGCGGCAAACCTAGGGTGAAGTGACCCGTTCATCCACGTCAAACGAACATCCAACGAGAAAGGAGGTTGTGCAAAGGAACCATCAGCCGGGAGACATAAGCGAAAGTAGTGCGGAAGCAACAGGTCGGCGGAAGCTGCCTGGAGGGCGGGTCCAGCCGAAGGAGCTGCGTAATTGAGAATGAGGATGCTTTGTGGGTGATTGCTTTACAGAAATTTGGGCCCTCAGCTGTTTCAATTTAGATGAGCGCCCGGACCTTGCGTGGGAAACTCCGTGCCTTCCCTCGAAACAGGAGGCCCGGGGCTGGTTGTCCAATTTGCAGAACTCGGTGATTTCTCACCACGGGCCGCAGGCAAGTTGGGCACGGCGGCCGTGGCCGATACCTTTGGCTTCTTCTCGCAGCCACTGCCGGTGTCGCCCTGGAGATATGCCTCCGTGGCCCCAGCCTTAGAAACGAAGGCCTTACCTGCCCCCCAAAAAGAGCTCGCAATATGTCCCAGGCACCTTTTCACAGCGCGGGTTAACATGAAACATGGGCCCCCAAAAACGGCTTCGCGTTTCCCTTTCATCTCGCCCCAGAATGGTTCCAAGTCAAACATGCGCATCCTAAAAGATGATGGTTGTTTGCGTTCCTTGGCAGTCTGCAGGAGTGTGGTACCCTCCGCTTGGACCTTTCGCCTTTGGAAGCTAAGGGACCATGAAGGTACTCTTTCGTGGTTTATATACTATAACTCGAGGGTATGAGAGGGAATGCTTTGTATATATATATATATTATTATTATTATTATTATGTTTCTTTTTTTGTTTTGTTCTGGAGGACCCTTTTGGGCTGTGTTGAGCCAAACGGCAACCAGCCTCGAGTTCCAAATCCGATTTGTAAAGCCCCATGCGGCCTTTCGCTTGGCCGTGGCTTGCGCGCGCACACACACACACGCACATTCGCACTACAGCAGTCTTCTAACGGCCCAACATTTTTGGCATCCAGATGCTTTCCAGTATCCCCAACCTGCATGTCATATTATGATTTTCATTTTTTCTCGGCCATGAGCACTCGCAACCTCGTATCAATCAAACCCAAATGATCGGGGTCCCTCTTCATTCTTTCGAGGCGCCCAGAAATCAATCGAACACATTCACGCTAGGATTCATCCAGCTCACTCTCTTTGGGTGCTCACAAGACAGGTTCTCCTTAGAAAACGGAAGGGAACAAACCTGCACCCGCAATCATGTTTGTTGGACGGGAGGCATTGCTACACGGGTATGTGTTTTGTTGAGGGTATATGGGTTTGTCTTTTTTTGGTGTGTTGAGTTGCTTCAAAAGGCAGAAGGTGGGACCTTCCCGAATCATACCCCCGAATCATACCCCCGAATCATACCCCGAATCATACCCCCGAATCATACCCCTTTAAAACGTATGCTGCAAGATGCTACTGCTCTTCTACCACCAGCGCTACCCAATACTACCACTGCCACTGCCACTACTACTACTACTACTACTACTACTACTACTACTACTACTACTACCAATACTACTACTACTACTACTACTACTACTACTACTACTACTACTACTACTACTACTACTACAATTACTGCTACTACTGCTACTACCACTACTACTACTACTACTATTACTACTACTACTACTACTACTACTACTACTACTACTGCTACTACCGCGACTACGAGTAATACAACTACCACCGCTACTACCGCTGCTACTACTACTCTACTGCTTCTACTTCTGCTTCTGCTACCCTTACTACTAACTACTACTACTCCAATTACTAATTACTACTACTACTGCTACTACCACTACTACTACTACTACTACTACTACTACTACTACTCCAAGTACTACTACTACTTTTACCACGACTACTACTACTACTACTACTACTACTACTATTACTAATATTACTGCTACTACCGCGACTACGAGTGTTACTACCACTACCACCGCCACTACCGCTGCTACTGCTACTCTACTGCTTCTACTTCTGCTTCTGCTACCCTTACTACTAACTACTACGACTACAACCTTGACTTCTACTACTACTATTACTACTACGACTACAACCTTGACTACTACTACTATTGCTACTACTTCTACTACTACTACTACTACTATTCCTGCTTCTGCTGCTGCTACTACTCACTACTACCACATACATCATTCTGAGTCTGTAATCAGTGCCGGTTTGCACCTAGCCGAATCATACCCGCGAATCATACCCGAATCATACCCGGACAATGAGCTTCCCCTCCCTAGGCTAGTGCTAAGTCTTTTTCACAGCGTCCGCACCACTACAGCCGCTGCTGCTTATGCTACAGCTGCTACCACTACTTCTGCAACTGCTACTACTACTACTACTACCACTACTACTGCTACTACTACTACTACTACCACAGCTACTACGAGTTTGTAATCAGTGCCGTTTTGCTCCTAGCCGAATCATACCCGCGAATCATACCCGAATCATACCCGCGCAATGAACTTGCCTTGCCAAGGCCAGCGCCAAGTCTTTTCAAAGCTTCCGCGCCACTACAGTCGCTGCTTCTACTGTTACTACTACTACTACTACTACTACTACTACTACGACTACTAGTGCTACTACTACTACTACTACTACTGCTGCTGCTACTACTATTTACTACTACTCCTACTACTGCTACAACTACAACAACAACAACTACTACTACTACTACTACTACTATTGTTACTACTACAATATTACTACTAGTACTACTACTTCGGCGACTACTGCCACTACTACTACTGCTGCTGCTGCTGCTTCCGCGAATCATACCCGCGAATCATACCTGCGAATCATACCCCGTACTCAAACCTTCCTGCCCGGCCACCCTAAAAAAATACAAACCCATATGTTCCTTTCGAAGCTGGCTTCTTGACTTAAAGGGGAACGAAGAGGGGAACAAATTACCATTTTGCGGGGCGGGGGGGCAATATTCTCGAGACACACGCACACCATTCTGAGTTGACTGTTCTATGTGCCAGGCGGCGACATGCGGCGTTCTCAGTGTTTGTTTTCACGTTTGGTGCCCACCCTGAACGTCCCCTGGGTGTCTTGACGGTCCGGGATTGTACCCCCAATACACACCCCTTGATGCCTTTCGGCAATGTATCAACACGGGGCCATTGGCAACTTTGCAAATTCCTGCCTTCGACAATTCCGTAATGGCGGCTTATTTGGACCCCCCTTCATGAATTACAAGGGATAAACAATTGCACAATATACTCTCATGGTGACAATATGGTTTAAGGTGCCCCCCTCCTCCCAGCACCCCCCAACTACTTGTTTGACAGCACTTGGGGTTTTGGACACGGAAGTCGTTGGGGGTGCTGTTCTTTTTTTGCTTTTCGGGCACTCGCGCAGGGGACCACGCTGCTTGGAGCCGAGCCTTGGCAGTTCGGGGATGGATTTGGCGGTTGACGTGGCTGTTGCTTCGCGACCGGAACTCATGCAGCTTCCTGTCTTGCTTCGGGTGGGTGAAGTAGACATCATTGTGAATATGGGTCGAAACTCACTGGGCAGACCCAGACAGATTGCGGAGAAGCCACACCATTGCAGCTCTGATTTTGCCTTTGGGCAGATGGCATGATGCTTTGGACTGGTACAGGTTGGTCACTGAGAGTGTCCAGAGTCACAGATCACAGCAAATTGTCTCACACAGTCATGGAAGCTTCTGAACAAACGATCCCAATAGATGCAAAATGGGGGCCCATGGTCTTTTTCGTGATTTCCAGGGGGTTGCTCAAACGTCGGGATCCGGGGGGACGGTTGTTCCCTTTTCGGAACAAACTGGGGGTTGGAGGGATTCGTCAGCCACGGCCATTTGCAGCCGGGCTTGAGGTGGTGTTCAGCTACAGCACTGTGCAAGACCCAGCTCAGGCGAGGCCACGTGCCGTCAGAGCAACTGCACGAATGAATTTCAGGTTTGAACATCCCAAGAGAAGAGGCCTTTCGTTTCTAAATTGTTTTCTGAGCTTGGAACAAGCCAAGGAAGAGTGGAACGATTGAGACAGGCTCACAGTTGGATTCAAAGAATGGCACGGGGCCCCCATTGGTTTGAACAGCCTCAAAGCTGTGTCTTGGGGTTCATTTCTCGCATCAGCCTGCATGGTACTTGTAGCAATCCAACGTGGGCTTGCTCATGCTGAGTCGTGCTTTGGGGTCTAACATTCGACTCACTGGCAACACTGCTTGGTCAACATGCATACTTCATCCATGTTGAATATCTGTTGGTTCAACGGGAAACAAGGTTGTGGGGAAGATGCCAGATGTTGCTCCTTGCCAGGTTTTCCGTGGTACAAGTGTGCGGGATGTGCAGCAAGAGACGGCGCAATCGACGGACGCGTCATGCGATCCGGACCTACAAGAGCGCCTGTCAACTGCTTAGAACCCGAGTGCTTGAGACAAACATGGGGCCAGGGGGCAGGCGAATCTGCAAACTGTTCCGCAAATGATTCTCTGAAGTTTGCCAGTTCTGCAAAGTGAGGCCTTCAAGAGTGATAACTTGCAAGGATTACATACCGAGTGTATCCAACACATGACCTACATGTTTGTCTCAGAAGCGCAACCACGGCCCTGGTTGTGAGTTGCAGGCTCTTTCCCTACAAATCGCCAAAAGGTTGAGCCACATGCTTTCCCATGCAATCATTGTAGGAATATATATATATATATCATATGATATGTATACCAGCATTTTGACCCATATCAGGTGGGTTGGGTTTTGGCGACGGAGGCCCTGGCAGTATTGCACGTGGATCCACAATGTAGCCGATTGCGCAGCCTGTTTGAGCTTGTCCAAAAGTTGTAAGCCTTATTTTGTGCAAATGCGTTGCCCACTTTCCTGAGGCACTATGCATAATCGGAGGGTTCTCAAAATGGCAGACCCTTTGCGGGTGGTTTCCCGTTTTGGACTTTGCCTATTTTGAGAAGGACCCATATTGCGATTGTATACGATTGTGGTGCTTGCTTAGCCTGCCTGACTTTGCACCCGATGGCTGCTGTGCGGCAATCCCAAAATGGGAATTGCGCCTTTGAAGAAGTGTTAGCTGTTTCGAACAAGGCCAAGCTGCTGTGTTCGAATATCGCAGGTAGATCTTTCCTGGAGGCAGTGAGCCTTGGGAAACGAGCTGCAATCTTTGGGTTCCCTGTCCTGTCAGTCGGACACCCGAGATCAAAGAGGCGAGCGACAAAGATGGCCCGGGACATTCGAACCTGGCCGGGTCACGATTCATACCATGCAAAATGGGTTTGACATGTAAGAGGTGTAAGAGTTGGTTGCAAGCAGCACACGGACAGCATGTCTCGTGTACTTCAGACAGTCTGAAACCTGCATGACAGCTTGGCAGTCCCAAGCACTCTTTGGGAACAAGCAACTAGCACGTAGACGTAGCACGGCATAGTTTGAGTCTTGATCACAGGTGGAAAAGGAGGCCAGGGGCGATCAACTGGAGCCTGGAGGAAGGCTGCTAGGTCTGGGATCGCCATCGGGGATCAAGGGCCGCACAGAGGAGGTCAGCCGGCATTCGCGTGTGGTGTCTATTGGATTTGACTTGTTAGAGTTAAACATGGAGGTGCACAGACTCCTTCTGGAAGACGGTTTGGGTTTGGAGAGGGAGGATTCCTGCGCACCAAGCCACGTATTGGCGGTTCAGCCGCCGGCTTCGCGACGAGGTGGCGCTGCCTGGAGCATCACCTTGGCCGCACGGAGTCGCAGCTGTCGGTTTCGGATCTGCCATATGCCATGCTGGAGAATACGTTCCAAAGTCCGGGACCACTCAAATGACGATGTTCATCTGATTTCCCCTTCCTTACAAAGGCTACCCTCAAGCAGAGATGCCCATACCGATGCCCAAAGCGACGCCCAGTTGTGTGGCACTGGGTTGTCCATGTTCTCGCGTTGTTTCACGGACAACTCTGTGTTCCATAGCCTTTTATTACCAAAGCAAGAGTCCAGAGTTTTCTGGCCAGACAGCTAAGACCCTTGTCGACTGGAATGAAATTCATGGACTAGTCTTAAGCATTGTTTTAGAATCCACCGCGAGCCTCCACCCAATGTTGCGTCCACGCTATGCTTGAGTACTGTTGCAGATGGAGCAATAGCATGAGCACTCGTGGTTTGGCAGTCAGTGCACAGTTGCATGGGCAATCAACGAAGCTCTCTCTCTCTCACACACGCAATTGATGCAGTTTGTAGGTGCATGTAGGTATATAATACTCGCCGACGCTTGACCATTGGAGGGTCAATGTGGATGGCGACTTTTGTTCCACTGGGGCCGCATGGCAGCCGCGATGTGTGTTGTGATTGGGCATCACTCGTCACCCAATGCATCGAACAAACAAAATAAAAGAAGTTGGATTTGGACCCCCTTTAAACACCAACAAAGACATGTTACACGTCAAGTTGACGGAAGATTGACCAATACACAATAGACCACATCATGCATGTGTTCGACTAAAGGCAGGTAGGTTGCCCATGGTGTTGCACCAGAATCTGCACATGTTTTGTGGGCAACAGCTCGTGTTGAGTAGGCGACCATTGCTTGTTTTTTTTTGGCTCCCGAGGCCGCCTCCACAGAAGCTGCCGGGACGCGCGCGGACCTCAACGAGTCCCCGAAAGCGGCTAGGACATGGATTGGGAAGCCAAAGGAAAAAAGGTCCGTTTGGGTGGTCCAAGCAGACCAAGCCTTTTTTGGAGACAACCCCAGTTTTAGGGGTCGGACCAGCCTCAAAATGGTGGAAGGACAAAGGTGACTATATGCAAATGGGCTCCAGCAAAGGGCCCGTTGCCACTGGCAGTTCATGGCCAACGTGCGGCCCTCCGACTGGTTTTCCCAGTTCAGTTGCACCCTCATCGATCCAACAGGTTTTTTGCCTGAAAAGTCGGCAACTCACTCCAAGTGCCTGAAGTCAACATCCGCTGGCGGAATTGTTAAGCCATTGATATGGGCGTGGGTCAAAATTAAACCAGGGGACAGGTTTTAGTCATTGGTTCCATGTACCAGGGTTCCATTTTGGGTAGCTATTTTTGACCCACAGCCATTGCCATTGCCTGTCCTCCGAGTCCCCGATGCCCCGATGTCAGTACCCCCAGCTTTGGCCCCGAGGCGCGAGAGGTCGCGCTGGAAGGAGACGAGGCGAATGAGGCGAATGAGGCGAAGCGGAGAGATGGGTTTCAGGATATGAGGGGTTTTAGGATATATTTTTTTTATTTTTTTTTTGAGCGTCCCTCCCCAGAAATGGCTGCTTGACGTTTGTTGAAATTGAAATGCATCCTGACGCATGTTTTACCCTCGCACAGAAACCTTGGGACTGGGACGATATCTTGACGACTCTCATACGTCTCATACGTACCTTCCACCAACAAACTATGGAAATGATCGAAAGACAGGGTTCCCCATTTTACACCCATCCTTCGGTTCAGCATCAATTTCGCCTCAATTTTCTGAAGAGAAGTGTCCCTGAACGGGGAGGGCACGACTACATTACATATTTGATGGGAGATTTCTGCTTCATATTTAAGAGATTCCTGACTATGACCCGCGTGCAGTGTCTTCACCCCGGCATGCATCGGAACCGAAGATGGGGGTCCTGTTTGAGGCGAGGGAAAAGAGGACCACGTCGACAGCCACAACATGCTAGTGTTCGAGTCAAACATGGAGTGCGAGATTGTGCCATGTTTCCGACAATCATGGAAACTGACGGAAGGGGTTTGGAAGAGGAGAAGGCGCCCTTTCTAGTGCCAGGCGCAAAAAAGTGTTGCTTCTAATACCTGAAGGTGTCTGGGATTTGGCCTCAGACATGTCAGCTGTTGCAAACTCAGAGCCATATCCTTCACTGGGATTCGGATGTGATCCGCTGGTTCGGTACAACCGAATCAATCGAGTCCTGATGTTTGGCGCGTGAAAGGCCAGCGAGCCCGAGGGGTCGGCGTCCGGCGAGGATGGCCGATGTTTTTCGTACGGCTGTTCTTGGGTGGCTTGTATGTTGCCTTTTGGTTTGGTTTGTGTTCCAGTTGTGTGATGAGTCATGAGCTGATTGAAACTCTCGGTAGTTTCTTCTTTGGGGTTCTTCTGTTGCCAGCAACCATGGAAGTGGACGAGGTCCTTTTCAAGGGGATGGTACTCTTGTAAAATCCTCCTGTCTCATTGGAAAGAGGGTATTCTTCTGTTTGCTTCTGTGTGGGGTTGTGCTGGTTTCTTCTGACAAATCCACGGAGATCTACATTTCGAGGCATACTCAAAATTTATGACTCTATGACGGAGCTTTGCATAAGAAGCAACCAGTGCTCAGCGTCAATTTGGGTGATTGCTGGTGACCTCGTAAGTCACAACCGTGCAATGCCTCAGCTCACGTTGTTTTTGCTGACCCACCCAGATCTTCCTTCGCAACATTCAAACTCAAGCCTGGTTCTTCTTGCTGCTTTTGCACCGCTTGCTTGCTGAGGGCATTCACCATGCGCAGGACTCCGACGTGTCGGCTCAAGCCAACTTGGAAAGGCGCAGTGCTTCAGTGGGGTTCAGGGATTCTTCGAGCTGCTGTCGGGGAATGATTTCTGGGCAAATCATAGCCTGCTCAAATGAGTCAAACGAGCTCCCATGATGAAGATCCTGTAACGGGGTATTTCCTGTTTGGTAATTAAAGTAGTCTGCCCAGATGAATTCGCGCGGTATTGCATGGAGTTGCCAAGCTAATAGTGTACTTGGACCCTCAAACAGTCCACCCCATAATTCAATATCCATGTTTGAAGGGCAGTGCGAGGTTCCATATAAAGCCACTTCTGCCAATTTGAAAGCGGCTGTCTGGTCAAACGTGAAGCCAACTGAGAGCTTCTATCGGGAGCAAGTCGTGAGACGCAAGCGAGATGTCAACCCGGGGGTTTGGGACCGACTCCATGGTCCATGGATTGTGGGACGTGTGTCTAGTGTTAACCTTCAACGGGGATTTAGGGCAACTTGGGAGTTTTGATGCAGGCACAGGAACGACATGGACGTGTTGCTGGCGCATAACTCCTCGCTTCTCGGACCAAGTTGGGTTGCCGTGGACCTGTGTTGGGCATGAGCCTCCACCAGTTGTCATTTGTGCACAATGCGGAATATAAGTCCCAGACCAAGATGAACCGAACCTAGCGCAATCATGTTCATAGTCCCCATGAGCCCGAAGCTTTCAGTGATTCAGGGCTACATCTCCAATGTGGGGGTTATTCTTGAGCACTCTATAGAATATTGGCCTAACAACCCTCCAAAGGGGTCAAAGTGGTGTACATTCCCTGCACGGTTGTGTGTGGGATCGATGGCAACCGCCCAGGGTGATGCGAACTTCCAGGCACGGTCTTGCGGATGCTGAGGCGGGCGAGAACCCCATCCAGTGAGCCTGTCCGGTAGGGCGTGTGTTGGAGGGTAACCTTTTCAGTTTGATTTGACGAGAATCTACTATAAGGATCACAATCTTTTTTTGGGCTTTTACATACCTTGTGGCCCCTGCCCAGTGCAAACAAAGTCAGCTTTTCTATTAAGTGGACCAGCCAAATGGACCAGAAGGAAAGTGCCGGTTTTTGACCTTGCCTAAGGGACCTCCATGTTGCTTTTCTGTCGCGTCTACTGATTGGCCACCGCTGCTTGCTTCTACCACGCCCTCCCGCCTGCCTGAACACATACTGACATACTGAAAGTTCAATCCTGCCCCTTGTCTTCGGAATTTGGTCTCTTTCACATGTGACCAGCCTCTCATGTGACATACCTAGTAGCTTCCAGTGCGGTCTGCAACAAGAGGATCAGCAGAGCAAAGATATGTTTTTCCAATGGCAACATCTGGGAGGAAAACGAGCTCACCATGATGTTGGTCCTTCACTCGCGGAACCCTTATTTCAGGTTAGGAACGCGTGCAACATTTGGAGACAGATGCGAAGCGATGCATCCATGAGTACATCGGTATCAAAGGAGTTCGAGAGGACCGAGGGTTTGCACATGTGATAGCCCTTGGAAGATGCTGGCACACACGCTTTTCGGCTCATTGCCAACAAAGCTTGCTATTTGCACCTGAAGGCAAAGCAAACGACAGCTTTCGTGGAGATCACAAAACAAATAGAAGCCTACATGCCCCAGAGGTGGAAATTATTCCATCAGGACAGCCTTTGAAGGTGCTGGTTGCGGAGAGATGCTTATTTTGCATGCAACGTGGCAGGAGCTTCCAGTGAGCGCGCACGAGCTCGCGCGGAAGCAGCGGTCAGAGGATGCCGAGGCGGGTCCGCGAATTTGGCACTGCTCAGTTGGTGGACCTTGTGTTTCAGCGGCCATGGACGGTGGACTGTGGACCCAGTGTTTCACCTTGTTTTTTGTGTGTTGGTGCCATGGCTCGCTAGAAGCCTCTAGCCTATGATGAGATCATCCTGAACATAGTGAAATAAAGGGCTGAATCATCACTGGTCTCTTGCATGGAAATGGCCCCAGCAAGAGAAAGCAAAACATGCAGCACATAGCCTGTGTGCCCAGGCTCAGCACAAGGAGTGTCACACAAAGGGGCTGATATGATGGTTAACATGTTCATGTTTAAAGCGAGCCCCTATCCAGCATCCAGTGGATGTAGTTAGTCTTGTCCTTGCGACTGGCTTCGTAGGGAAATCCTGCCACCTGGCCATTGGCGCCTGCTTGCATCTTCTTGAAGCCTGTTATAAAGCAAAGGTTGTGCTCGGTCGAGATCCCCTGGGTCTCCTTCCTTTGATTCTTCCAGGACTTGGCGCAAACTCTCTAGAGAGATCTCATTTCCTTCCTGTTGTCCTCATGTTCTGATTTCTTGCCCCCCTTCTTCCTCATCTGTTGAGTAGTGGCTGGTGCGGCTCATGTTTGCTTCCTTCCTTTTGGCTTTTCGGACTCGCAGTGTGGGCTCAAAGAGCCATCTTTGCGGATAGGTGTTTCCATCATCATTGTTTCGGCTGGTGCTTCTGAGATTCTGCCTTTGCGCTTCTGAATTTGTTGTGGTCGATGGTGGCGAACCCGTGTTGCTGTCGTCCTCTCCTTCGAACCTGTTTCAACATCTATTACATTGTTTATGGTTCAAGCTGTGCATGCTTGCAAGCGGGTCAGACGCTTCGGGCCCTCCAAGTGCTTCTGGTTTCAACTCACGAAGCGCTGGCAGCACTTCATGGGTGATCTTCAAAAGGGGCTTGCGCGAATGGATGCAAACGGTTGGTTCCGTGTTCGTCGGGGGATCGCAACATGCGGAATCCCCGAACACTGATTTGCAAATGACAAGGAATCCACGTTCATGCTGTAGCATGATATTTGCCTGTACAACATTTGTTCTCAAACGCACCCTTGCATAGCCTCGGCATAAGGATTCATATGATGTTCCTGCTGGCAGGATGTAGATCGCAAGCAGCCCGAGAGGCAGTTCCGAGCTCGGACGAGTCACACTTGAACCAGTGTGTTCCAGGCATCCCTCGGTTTCTCTACCTCTGAAAGCGGCAGTCAGAGGAAATACATCCGGTGGGATTTTGTTTCGACATAGCATGATTTCGTGCTGCCTCAAAAACTGTAATTAGGTGACAGTTTCATTGGAACCCACCAGCAGAAAGCTTTGCCGTTAACTTGGGACCTGCTGCAAAACTGCTGCAACAATGGCTGTGTTGCGCATGTCTTTCGCCAGCCATTTTGGAGTCTTGGAGGCCAGCCTTTTGGGGTTGGTGAAAAGGGGAACCAAAAGGAAACAACCCAGTTTGGGGGGTTCCACCATTCGGAGAAACACTCACACGAACAAATGCGCGAATCGGAGCTGAAGTGATTGCCTTGAGCCCTGTCTGAGATCGCTTCTGAACCGCTTGGTGCTGCCAACATGTCTTGAAGCATGTCGTGTGCGTCCTGCAGGAGGGACCCCCCCAAAACCAAGAAAGGTGGTCTCTTCTTTCGCTTGCCATCAGTCCCATAGGGTCGGCCAGCATGTCATCTACGGTTTCTTTCATGGATTGGGACACACTTACCTTTTGGCATGAGTCATGGGTAAGCCAAGGCCTTCCTCCCACTATGCCCGTAAGGTGTTCTGCTGTCCCTTGACTTGGTATTTCTTCACCTCGAACCTCATGCAAATCGGCGCCCAAACAACATCAGCAAACATGGGAGTGCCGTGGAAAAAACTACAGGACCCCCAAAGATTTCGAGTTTGTCCTTTGGCTCTCCCAATAACATCATCCCAGAAAGGATTCCCTTTTTAACACCAAGCGCGACAAACATCCGCCTGCTCTCTGCCAGTCGCACTGGCTGGGGAACAATACATCAAAGTATGTCGAAATGGAGGTTACTCACTCACATCCCTTTTGGGCGTCCCCAAGTTCAGATTTTTTCCCAATTCAGCTGCCACGCCAGTTTCGCTCCGGCAGCTCCGTGACGGAAGGCGGACGACATGTTTGGGCTCCAGCTTGCCAATCCCACTCTATGGAGTGGTTAGTTACCCACAGCTACCCTCCAAATGGGTCAACTGTTGGTGACATATTCAATATACAGTATAAATATCATTGTTATGTGTTTGTTATCATGATTATTATTATGTGTATAATAATAATAATTATTATTATTATCATCATTATTATTATTAGTATTATTATTATTATTATTATTATTATTATTATTATTATTATTATTATTATTATATTATTATTAGTATTATTATTATTATTATTATTATTATTATTATTATTATTATTATTATTATTATTATTATTATTCTTATTTAGTTTTGTCATTATAAGTATGACTATCATGTATGATTCTTATTATGTACAACTTGTGTTTTTCCTTACTATGATTATACTCTCCTCCTCCTCCTCATCATCATCATCATCATCATCATCATCATCATCATCATCATCATCATCATCATGTATATTGTTCTATATCACATGCATGGATTGTGCGGGCTTTGGCACTTTGCAGGCCGCAGGGAAAGCATCCTCAACCAGGAGTGGGCTTCGGGCGGTGCCTGGCCGGAGGTCTGGGAAAAGCTCATGTGTTTACATGTGCCAAGCCTCGGCCCCCTCTGTGGACAAAATCCGCGCCAGGCACCAGGTGGTTGATTCCACGTTTTCATCCATTCCTGGTGCGACGTGGATTTTACCCATCCGCATATTTTTGGTGAAAGCCCTAAGCTGTGAGAACTTACTTTGCCGGCCGGTACAGAAAGCCTGCGAAGATTAGACCTGGGTGTAAGGCTTCATAAGTGTTCCTTCTCAAAGTTATTTCCCGCAAACATCGGAGACTACAACTTTGTTACAAATAGCATAGAGAAAGTCGGAGTTTTCAATGTCATTGTTTGAGGGGGGAAACTACCACACCACACATCTGTTTGCGCGCCTGAAAGTTCAAATCACTCCCCGGTACTGAGTTTGCTCTCCTGGAATATAGAAAGCGCCCCCGGAATCATTCGCCCCACACACACATGTCCTTTTTTCAACGTATGACACATGGCTGTCAGGTACCCCGGAGACCAAACAACGGGGACTTCAGTTGCAGAGCCGTGAAGGGAGGAAGACAGCAGACTGTTTCTAGTCAAATCTCCAGGTTTCAGGTTTCTGGTGTGTGCGCAGTTGATCTGTTGCCAGTTTCAAGCCGCAGCTTACCCCGAATAAAGAAACACGCTTTTTGCGGACCTAAAACCCAGGGCAAAAAGCAGCCGGAAACGAGCCAAGATCAGGCAAACATGTGCAAACATTCGCACATCCTGGAAAGAACGGAATTCCGTTGTTTCCGGAGAATTGGGAATACACGCAATTCTTGACCAGTTTCGGATATTTTCGGATCATGCGTGAGATAATTGGAGGCTGATTATTTGAGTGTATTCCTGGTTGTTAGAAAGAGCTCCTTCAAGGTTTGCGCCTGAATATCTACAGCCGCTCCAGCTTTTAAGCTACTGCACCTCGCTTTCATCGTTCAGTCAAGAATCGCTGGAAACGCCCTCTTTTTCACAAAAGCACAGAGAGCGTAAATAAGTTGGATTTGGAAGGTCCAGGGAGAAAGAAAATTCCCAAGGGGAAGTCCAAGGGGAACAAAGCACCAGGCTGAGGGCAAAACACATCCAGGAAGAATGCAATCCGAGGGAAAGTCCCACAGAACAGCAAAGCAGAGGGAACGTGTCCAGAAAAAGGAACAAGGAAAGGCATCCAGGAAGCAAACACCAGAGAGCCTGATGTGGGTATGAAAATTCAAGAGCTGGGGTTACGCGGGTATTGGTCTTTGAAGGTGCCATTTTGATACCACTTTTTTGAGCCACATCCATATTTTGTTTTCTTCCCGGCAGGACATCAGCGGCCTGGAGGAGCCATGGCTCCGGCGGTGGTCCGAGATGTTGGAAGAGGAGGGCCTGCCCTGCACCAAGGCCGATCAGTCGGTTTCTCAACTCCAATCTCGTGAGGGGACCCGGGGTTCTGTTTGTTTATTACCCCAAGGTGGACTTCAATCCAGGGTTGGTTAAGACAACCCGGCTCTGTTCCTTCTTAAGGGAAGCCAAAAGGAGGTGGTTTCAGTAGATGTTAAAACCAAGGTGCTAAGACAGGGGGTTGGCCCAACTCCGGTTTCTTCGACGAATCTCCCGGACCAGCCCCAAGGTGGACGTCACGGGCGTGGCTGCGTTCCAAACCGAAAAGGGAGCCAAAGGGTTTGAGTCGGTGAACAGCGAAGCCTGGATGGGCCAGTTCGGGTCAAGGACAACCATGTTCCAATTATCGCGGAAGTGGACCGTAGACTGTCCAGTTTTATGATTGTTGGAAGTCGATATCTTAGATTCTAGGGAAAGCTTTGCAAGGCCTTCCAACCGGATGTTGTTTGCCGCAGCCAGGAAACCAGTGAGTGGGCGTGTTTCCCAGAAGTTTCCAGCCATCAGGGAGCTCCTTTTGGGCAAGCTCCCAATTCCACTTTAGTTAGATACTCTCCCACCCCCGCCCCCCCCCCGAACATGGTATGGTGTCTCCTTGGTTTGTTTTCAATCAACCCAAAACAGGGTCCCCTCAAAGAGGAAGCCGTTGCCTTCGCAGGTTGCCACCAATGGGAAGCCGTACGAGCGCCGGATACATGTGGATAGCAGGCTGGATCGGTGAAGCTGCTTGTCAAGGGAGTCGAATGCTGGAACCTTTGGTAGCCTACAGCAGAATGGCACTGCAGCTGAGTGATTTTGGGGGGCTTGTGTGACAATTACGAATTTCCCAAAATATGTGGTTCCCAAATCCGAGTTGGCACGCTGTTTGGGTGTGTGTCAAAATAGGTGCTCCCCGAAACGGCGTTTGTTTCGTCTGGCATTCCTTACCTTACCCTCACCACTGCGCAGACTTGTTTGTCTCTCACAGGAACATGATGGTCGAAGTCCATCAAGGCGTGGGACCTTCGGCTTTAGCGCGGATCGCATAAACTCATTTGCATGGAGACTTGCAGCAAGGCCGTGCGTGTTCCCTCTTGGTATTGTCACAGAGTGAATGTCATATATAAATGTGATATTTTTAAGGTTGACATGTGAAACATGTTATGTTTGTTGGACCCCGACGATCAGCTTCACCGCAGTGACTGTGTTGACTTCATTATCTTATTTTTCCCAGTGTTCCCCAAGAGAGCATGCCTGGCGCAAGCAGGGACAAACACCGTCCCCCACTTTTTCATCCTGGCTTGCTCGCTTCAGACGAATAGGGTTTCCACTACCCCAAACCACTACTCCCAAGGGACACATGGGGTATACAACCACTATATAATGAGCATAGTCTCCGTTTCGCTTGGGATGTTGATGGACGAACTCCCCTTCGCACGAGTTGATACTGTAGGCGGTTTGCCCAATTCATAGGGTTTCATGCAAAGACTCCGAGATGGTAGCCGGAATTTTCGTCCAGCCGGCAGTGAAACACCTCCCAGGGCGGAATGGCACAGTCGGCATCTCCCTGGATGACTTGGTCGACCTTTGCAAGGCACCGGTACACTCGCCGTTCCCTCCACCCAGTACTTGTTGCCATGTGAAGCGGTGTTGCGGAGCCAAAGGGCTACGGGTTGTAGGTGTTGTTTTGGTTTCCCTTGAAAACTGCCCAACGGAGGTCCGTTTTTGCATTTTTAGGAACACGAGTTTGTTAATTGCCTTTCCAGCAAGAAGAGCCACTCTAGCCACCGGCTGGAAGTTTTGGCCAAAACTGCGCCGTGCAACGGGGGCCGGACGGGCAGGATCTCGAGAGCCGCGAGTTCAAAAAGTTCCGGCAAAGGCGTGGCGACTATCGGCATCCCAAGGCTTCCCAAAAAAAAGGTCCCGTGACTTCGGGGTCAATGGATCAATTGAGATGGGGCCCAATCCAAGGCACAAGGCCAAATGTCCCGCAAAAAGTCTCGCCAGGCACAAGGACCCGGATTTGTCCCGCAGGGTGCGGCGCTCAAGCGGCAGGTTTGGCCAAGCGGTTGAATCCTCCTGTGGATGATTTCTAGTGCCTCGCTGTGTCCACAGAGAGACAGAGTGTGTGAGTGAGTGAGTGAGTGAGTGAGTGAGTGAGCGAGCGAGCGAGCGAGCGAGCAAGCGAGAGAGTGAGTGAGTGAGTGAGTGAGTGAGTGAGTGAGTGAGTGAGTGAGTGAGTGAGTGAGTGAGTGAGAGAGAGAGAGAGTGTGTGTGAGTGAGTGAGTGAGTGAGTGAGTGAGTGAGTGAGTGTGTGAGTGAGTGAGTGGGTGGGTGGGTGGGTGGGTGGGTGGGTGGGTGGGTTGGTTGGTGGGTGGGAGTGAGTGAGTGAGTGAGTGAGTGAGTGAGTGAGTGAGTGAGTGAGTGAGTGAGTGAGTGAGTGAGTGAGTGAGTGAGTGAGGGAGTGAGGGAGTGAGGGAGTGAGGGAGTGAGGGAGTGAGGGAGAATGAGTGAGTGAGTGAGTGAGGGAGTGAGGGAGAATGAGTGAGTGAGTGAGTGAGTGAGTGAGGGAGTGAGTGAGGGAGAATGAGTGAGGGAGAATGAGTGAGGGAGAACGAGTGGGTGGGTGGGTTGTGAGTGAGGGAGGGGAGAGAGTGTGCGAGAGAGCGCGGTGGCGCACCACTTCCGGAGGCATTGATCATGCACACGCCCGTCCGCTCCTTTTCCTTCCTGTTCCAGAACGGTGCGCCACCCGGGGCGGGGGGCCAGGGTGGCATGTAGATGCAGTGCCAAACCAGCCATGGTGAGCTCATCACCGACAAATCCTTGGATGATAGCACCCCCTTTGACATGTCAGGTTTTACTTACTCAATATGGACCGGGCACTCCCCCTGAGAAATTCATCCTTTGGTTAAACATGGACTAGCACCGGAAAGGGGCCATTTGATTGCAGTTGGCCGGCAAAAGCGGCGGCAAACTTTTGAGTCGTGCATAGCTGCGTAGTCGTGGACGCGTTTCCTCCGGCAAGAAGCTTGTGTATAGCCGCTTTGGGGAAGCTCTGCAGTGTGATAGCTAGCGCGAATCGCGAGCGTAGGGGGGAAAACTTTGGTATTTTCTTGGGCCCCAATCTTTTTGCTTGCGCCTCGCAGCTTCCCAGCGGGACGGCATGGGCCAGTTCCTGGTGTATTTGCTCACGAGCAAGCAGCGGGGCGTCATGGCGCGCCCGGCGATTTGGAAGGGGCTGACAAATGTCCCATGGGCAAAAGATCCAGGATAAGGGAAGCATGATGGCCCACAGAAAGTCTTTTGACCAGGGGATGAAGTGGTCTTGTGAAACCAGTCCCAAGTCATTGAGACGTGTGTCATGGTCACATTACCCCATTTGTGGAAGGTTTATGAGCATGCTCAGGAACCATTTGATAGCTTTGGATGTGGAATGGTCATGGCTTGCACCACATCTTCCCTTGACTGGTTTCAAGGACATCGAATTCGGACGTTTGGGGCAACGGTGACTCGCCAGCTGTCCGAATTTGCGCCAGCTCGGAGCAACAGCCATACGACTATCTACATGATCGCGGTAGAATTGGCATGAGTTGTCTCCAAAACCATATTGAATGGGCCCTTCCGCCATGGGTGTGCAGTGTTCCCCGTTTTGCGGGACTTTGTTTCCAGATGTGTTGGGTGGTACTGAAGGGAAGGGAAAGCCTCAAATGAGCCACACCCCACATTGGCATTTCACTAGATGGCTTTGCCACCTACTTTCATCCGGATTGTAGCAAGTCCTATATGATACGAATATGTTCAACTTAGATGTTGGCAGCATTAGTAGTTGGCTTTGCCGCCTACTTTCATCCGGATTGTAGCAAGTCCTATATGATACGAACATTTTCAACTTAAGGGTAGGAGCATCAATAGTTGGCAATGCCGCCTACTTTCATCCGGATTGTAGCAAGTCCTATAGGATACGAACATTTTCAACTTAAGGGTAGCAGCATCAGTAGTTGGCTTTGCCGCCTACTTTCATCCGGATTGTAGCAAGTCACTCATGATACGAACATGTTCAACTGAATTAAGGGTGGCAGCATTAGTAGATGGCTTTGCCGCTTACTTTCATGCGGATTCTAGCAAGTCCTATATGAGACGAACATTTTCAACTTAATGGTGGCAGCATTAGTAGTTGGCTTTGCCGCCTACTTTCATCCGGATTGTAGCAAGTCCTATATGATACGAACATTTTCAAGTTAATGGTGGCAGCATTACTACTTGGCTTTGCCGCCTACTTTCATCCGGATTGTAGCAAGTCCTATATGATACGAACATGTTCAACTTAATTAAGGGTGGCAGCATTAGTAGTTGGCTTTGCCGCCTACTTTCATCCGGATTGTAGCAAGTCACTCATGATACGAACATGTTCAACTGAATTAAGGGTGGCAGCATTAGTAGATGGCTTTGCCGCCTACTTTCATGCGGATTCTAGCAAGTCCTATATGAGACGAACATTTTCAACTTAATGGTGGCAGCATTAGTAGATGGCTTTGCCGCCTACTTTCATCCGGATTGTCGCAAGTCCTATCTGATACAAACATTTTCAACTTAATGGTGGCAGCATTAGTAGTTGGCTTTGCCGCCTACTTTCATCCGGATTGTAGCAAGTCCTATATGATACGAACATTTTCAAGTTAATGGTGGCAGCATTAGTAGTTGGCTTTGCCGCCTACTGTCATCCGGATTGTAGCAAGTTCTATATGATACGAACATTTTCAACTTAATGGTGGCAGCATTAGTAGTTGGCTTTGCCGCCTACTTTCATCCGGATTGTAGCAAGTCCTATATGATACGAACATTTTCAACTTAAGGGTAGCAGCATCAGTAGTTGGCTTTGCCGCCTACTTTCATTCGGATTGTAGCAAGTCCTAAATGATACGAACATTTTCCACTTAATGGTGGCAGCATTAGTAGTTGGCTTTGCCGCCTACTTTCATGCGAATTCTCGCAAGTCCTAAATGATACGAACATTTGCATCTTACTGCTGGCAGCATTAGTAGTTGACTTTGCCGCCTACTTTGATTCGGATTGTAGCAAGTCCTATATGATACGAACATTTTCAATTTAACTAAGGGTGGCAGCATTAGCAGTTGGCTTTGCCGCCTACTTTCATCCGGATTGTAGCAAGTGACTCATGATACGAACATGTTCAGCTCAATTGAGGGTGGCAGCATTAGTAGTTGGCTTTGCCGCCTACGTTCATCCGGATTGTAGCAAGTCCTATATGATGCCAACATGTTCAAGTTAATGGTGGCAGCATATTAGTAGTTTGATTTGCCGCCTACTTTCATCCGGATTGTAGCAAGTCCTATATGATACGAACATGTTCAACTTAATTGAGGGTGGCAGCATTAGTAGTTGGCTTTGCCGCCTACTTTCATCCGGCTTGTAGCAAGTCACTCATGATACGAACATGTTCAACTTAATTCAGGGTGGCAGCATTAGTAGATGGCTTTGCCGCCTACTTTCATCCGGATTGTAGCAAGTCCTATATGATACGAACAATTTCAACTTAAGGGTGGCAGCATTAGTAGATGGCTTTGCCGCCTACTTTCATCCGGATTGTAGCAAGTCCTATATGATACGAGCATGTTCAACTTAATGGTGGCAGCATTAGTAGTTGGCTTTGCCGCCTACTTTCATCCGGTAGCAAGTCCTATATGATACGAACATGTTCAAGTTAATGGTGGCAGCATTAGTAGTTGGCTTTGCCGCCTACTTTCATCCGGATTGTAGCAAGTCCTATATGATACGAACATTTTCAACTTAATGGTGGCAGCGGCTTTGCCGCCTACTTTCATTCGGATTGTAGTAAGTCCTATATGATAGGAAGATGTTCAACTTAGATGTTGGCAGCATTAGTAGTTGGCTTTGCCGCCTACTTTCATCCGGATTGTGGCAAGTCCTATATGATACGAGCATTTTCAAGTTAATGGTGGCAGCATTAGTAGTTGGCTTTGCCGCCTACTTTCATTCGGATTGTAGTAAATCCTATATGATAGGAACATGCTCAACTTAATGGTGGCAGCATTAGTAGTTGGCTTTGCCGCCTACTTTCATCCGGATTGTAGCAAGTCCTATATGATACGAACATTTTCAACTTAAGGGTAGCAGCATCAGTAGTTGGCTTTGCCGCCTACTTTCATCCGGATTGTAGCAAGTCCTATATGATACGACCATTTTCAACTTAATGGTGGCAGCATTAGTAGTTGGCTTTGCCGCCTACTTTCATCCGGATTGTAGCAAGTCCTATATGATACGACCATTTTCAACTTAATGGTGTCAGCATTAGTAGTTGGCTTTGCCGCCTACTTTCATCCGCATTGTAGCAAGTCCTTTATGATACGAACGTAGTTGTCTTTGCCGCCTACTTTGATTCGGATTGTAGCAAGTCCTATATGATACGAACATTTTCAACTTAAGGGTGGCAGCATTAGTAGACCGGATTGTAGCAAGTCCTATATAATAGGATTATGATACGAACATATTCAACTAAATGGTTATTAGTAGTTGGCTTTGCCGCCTACTTTCATCCGGATTGTAGCAAGTCCTATATGATACGAACATTTTCAACTTAAGGGTGGCAGCATTAGTAGCTGGCTTTGCCGACTACTTTCATCCGGATTGTAGCAAGTCCCATATGATACGAACATTGTCCACTGAATGGTAGGCAACATTAGCAGTTGGCTTTGCCGCCTACTTTCATCCGGATAGTAGCAAGTCCTATATGATACGAACATGTTCAACTTAATTCAGGGTGGCAGCATTAGTAGATGGCTTTGCCGCCTACTTTCATCCGGATTGTAGCAAGTCCTATATAATGCGAACATTTTCAACTTCATGGTGGCAGCATTGAGTAGTTGTCTTTGCCGCCTACTTTCATCCGGATTGTAGTAAGTCCTATATGATAGGAAGATGTTCAACTTAGATGTTGGCAGCATTAGTAGTTGGCTTTGCCGCCTACTTTCATCCGGATTGTGGCAAGTCCTATATG
Source organism: Effrenium voratum (assembly GCA_963377175.1). Lineage (NCBI taxonomy): Eukaryota > Dinophyceae > Suessiales > Symbiodiniaceae > Effrenium > Effrenium voratum. The sequence continues at coordinate 1,155,123 of CAUJNA010003505.1, read as the reverse complement.
ATACGAGCATTTTCAAGTTAATGGTGGCAGCATTAGTAGTTGGCTTTGCCGCCTACTTTCATTCGGATTGTAGTAAATCCTATATGATAGGAACATGCTCAACTTAATGGTGGCAGCATTAGTAGTTGGCTTTGCCGCCTACTTTCATCCGGATTGTAGCAAGTCCTATGATACGAACATTGTCAACTTAATGGTGGCAGCATTAGTAGTTGGCTTTGCCGCCTACGTTCATCCGGATTGTAGCAAGTCCTATATGATACGAACATTTTCAACTTAATTAAGGGTGGCAGCATTAGTAGTTGGCTTTGCCGCCTACTTTCATCCGGATTGTAGCACGTCCTATGTGATACGAACATTTTCAACTTAAGGGTGGCAGCATTAGTAGATGGCCTTGCCGCCTACTTTCATCCGGATTGTAGCAAGTCCTATATGATACGAACATTTTCAACGTAATGGTGGCAGCGTTAGTAGTTGGCTTTGCCGCCTACTTTCATCCGGATTGTAGCAAGTCCTACATGATACGAACATGTTCAACTTAGTTAAGGGTGGCAGCATTTGTAGCTGTGCCGCCTACTTTCATCCGGATTGTAGCAAGTCCTATAATATGATACGAACATTTTCAACTTAATGGTGGCAGCATTAGTAGTTGGCTGGGGGGTACACACGGGTCAGAGTACCTCCTTGGGTACTTGGACCCTTTGGGGTTGGCAAACCCAAAGTTGATGGGTCCTTCTCGTGGCAGCTTCCGCGCTGAACGCTGCCAGGCGGAGGCGTCGCAAAGCACCGGCGCCAGCGATGAGGCGCCTGCTGCCTGCAGCTCGCCTCCCAAAGAGGGCAGCGGGCGGCCCGGCCACGTCATTGACGGCGTGCCACGAGTTCTATGTCTGTTTGGGTGCTTTGAACAAAATCTCAGTTGTTCAAAGCCGACCTTTTGACCTTTTGGTTTTTCCTTCTTGGCCTATTTTTAGTAGAGGTCCCAAAAGGTTAACCTTTTATTTAGAGGTCCTTTGGGCAACTGAGAAAAACAATTAACTATATTTGTGTTCCCCTTTTTGCCATTTGGCGGCTCAATCATCACCGTTTCAATACCCTTTCTGGTTCTTAGGTGGTTGCACCTTGACTCTGTTTTGCGGTCTGATATGCTGACACGGGACATACGACGAGGAATCCTGTGTGTTTCGATTGAGCGGTATAGGAATGCATCGCAATGGTACTGCAATCAAATGTTGAGGCCTGTGGTACGAAAAAGGAGGTGACAGAGCGATGAGTTGGCATATACTTGCGCGTTTTGAAATCCATCAGCTTGCATGATTTTGGAGCGCCTTCCATGTCCGAAAGCCCAAGTCCAAATTGTGATGCCAGCATGGAGGATGACGCGGTGAAAGCACCTTCACCCACTGGGAAAAGCAAACCTTTCTTTTGAGATCCTTCAAAAGACGCAGCTGGTCCACTGCAATGGTGCCAGCATGTGCAACTGTCTTCAAAGTGTCTTGGGTCTTTGGCGCTATGCTACATGGTACGCCAGGAAGGTGCTGTACCCGAACAACTCCTGCTATGAAGGAGCATCCCTTGGTGAGCTTGTTTGCAATAGTTGACCCATGACACTACGCTCATGAGTCTCATGAGGTGAGACACATGTTCCACGACATGTGCCTTGGTCGAAGCACCCTTTTTGCTTGGGGTTGATAGATGAACCGTGACGGCCCACTGCCAATGGCGCATGTGATGGATGGAGTGAGACACATATCTAGTCCTGCCTCCAAAAACGCACCCACTTTTCTGTTTATAATAGTTGTTACTTGCTGATCACCACTTGCTTTGATGACAACGTTTTATTCACTATGCAATTCCGTCGCCCAAGGAAGAGGCTAGGGTGCCAGAACATCAGGACGTGTTCTACAGGAAGTTTTACAGGACGTTCAGGAAGCCCTTGCCTCGGGCCGGCCCATTCTTTTGGACCCAAAGTAGCGCCCTTTAGAGGTAGGTCCGCTTTGGAAGTTTCAAGAACCAGGGGTTCGAATCCCCAACACGAAAGGCCAGAGGAACAGGGTTCCCTTTTTGTTCCTCCAAAAATTGGCAGTTTCAGTGGAAGCCGCCAGTACATTGCGACCTTTGTGGGCTCGCAGGAGAGTTTCTGCAGTACATGCGCCACGGCCATGGGATCTTGCACCTGCCGGACCGGACACGTGTCGCGATGGCCGAAGTCCAGATACAAATCGATGGGCTGAAATGGGTTCCATCGCCAGCGTCCAAGGTTGAACAGTGCTTGTTAGGGAGTAGCACTCCCCTTCAAAAGTTGGAATCTGCTGCACAAACATGGGGTGAGTATGGGAAGCCAAAGAAAAAAGCACAATACGCAGGGAATGAGAAATGGAACGACCCAAGAAACACCATCCACACGATTTCGTTTCCTTTATTCGGGGATCCCCAAAACCGGTTCGTTCAACCACCACCTCAAAACTCGGGAATTCCTTTCCTACCCATGGCACCAGGGGAAACAAAACCAACACATAGTTTCGATCGGTGGCTTTGAGCTCAAGTCCAATCGACTTCTAGGCACCTGACAGGCTTGAGGGGAGTTGAGGGTCCGGGCTGGTGTGTTCTGGAGGTGTGGTCCTTGCGGCGCCTCGTGAACCTTCAAGCCAGGAAACAAGCTCTGTGTGTGTGCTTGGTTTCCCCAAAATGGGGGGCAGAGTCCAACAAATGCAGCCCCAACCCCCACCAAGGCCTCCCCCCCAGGTAGTTTTTGTAAGATGGATTTGAAAGGATGCAAGCCAGGGCAACACTTGATGATCCCCCACCAAAGAACACAAAGAAAAACAAGCATCAACTGAGCATGTAACTTTCACTTTGCCGTAAATTACGTTGTCTCAAAGGGCCTCCAAATTGCAAGATTTGCTTTTGGTCTGAAAGGGAAATATTGTCTTGCAATTACCGAACCAAACGTCAAATGGAAAGCCGTCATTTGTTGGGTCCCATATTTGTACACATACCCAGCAATCCTGCGGTCGCAGGATGGCACAAAGCACGAGTCCGAGTGGCGGAATGACGAGCGCCATGGCGCTGGGTACCACTGGCACGAGGGCACAGATGGGCCGAAGATTGGGGAAGATGTGTTCAAAAAACGCTGGTCTCTCTTAAATGGAAACCAAAAGACGTCTGAATCATGGGTTCGTGTCAAAATAGGGGATCCTCCAAAATGGGTGTTTCCTTTGATCCAGTCCAACAGGGATACCCTCGCAAAAAGACTGGCCCAGCCCTGCTTGAGGGCTCTTCAATACATTGGCTTCCACTATTTATTGCCCTCCAAGGACTGTTGAAAATCAGTCGTCCCGGGTCAAATTACACCAGCGTAGACCCCAGCTAGCCAAAACAGATGGATGATTGCACACCAGCACCTCCAACAGCACCCCACGAATAGCGCAACAAACAGCACCCCCGCAAACCAAACAGCTTTCAATCTCGCCAAGAATGCGCCCGCACTCCTCAAGCAGCACCCCAAACAGCGTCCCAGCCAATCTCGCAAAAATGCTCCCTGCCGTCAAGCTCGTAAACATCGTCACTAGCACCTCACACAGCCCCAAACAGAATCCCAAAACTGCCTAGCACGCTAATGGTCAATCTTGCAAAGTTGTGCCCGCAGCGTCACTTGCATGCTCCCTAGCACCCGGCCGTCTATCTCAGCCCGCACCGTCACCAGCACCACGAACAGCTCCCCAAACAGCACACTTTAGCAGCATTTGCACCAGCAACCAAAGTGCATGCCCCAACACCCAGCCGCCAATCTCGCAAATATTTTTCCCTTCTTTGTTAGAAGCTAGAACCCCCACAGCTTTCAGCTACCTGGGGAAAGATATTTTGTGGTACTCCATTGGATGGAACCCTGTGCTGGGCCTCAACATGTGAATGGCTAGTCTCTTGGTTTCCTGGTTGCCTTAGCACGGCTCCTTAAAAGATACATTTTGCCCATTTGAAACATGGCATTTTCCACCAAAATAAAGGGACACCACCATTTACAAGGCAATGTTCAGGTGTATAATGTAAGGAGCCCTGCTTAGGCATTCTTGGCACCTCCACCCTCCCGTGTGGCGAGACTTCAGGCATGTGAGGCGATGTGAGGATTCAGACCGTGAAGGACCATAGTGTCCAAGCTTGGCACCCTTGGCCTAGGACCCCGTTGCGTGAACAGCGCGTTGACATAAAGCCCACCGTTTTCGCTGGAGGTGTTCTCTAGAGGTAGATGCCATAGAGGTTTCATGCCAGGAAAGAACACTGGGCCGATGGCACGGTGTTCTCCGGGCAATACGTTGGCATCCCAGCGTGTTCGGGCAGGTCAAACGGATCTGGGGTCTGGTTTCCGGTTCCATATTTGTATTTCTGCGCGTTGTTTGTGTTGCTTGTATGTTTGAAGCTGATAACTCCTACGGTTATGCAAGAAGGGGTTATGCAAGGTTATGCAAGAGCTCGGATTTGCAAGAAGTTAGCGCTGCCAGACGCAGGCCGTGCGTTGCTTCGCCTCAACGTTGGCGGAGTCGCCATGCTGTAGATATTGGCAGAGCTTTCTCCGAACTGACCAGTTCTAGCTCAACATTTGGGGTCGTGTCTTGCACCGATTTCTCGACTCTACAAACTAGTGTGTTTTGCAGTGTTTGGGGTCGCACCGTTCTTATGTAATACTTTCCGTATTTTCATGACTCTTGTCCCCCTGGGACCACAGTGCCAAGCCGAAACATAAGCGCTTGCTCAGCCACTTTGGCCACCCAAGGGCATCCATTTTCAATCGCCAGTCCTAATATTTCCCTGTTTGGGTGGCCGTGGAATGACGTTCCATTTGGCTGATGCTTTAAGGGGTCGTGTGAGCCACATTCAAGCAGATGAAGGTCGCAAGGGACACAACCATAAGCAGGTGCGGCCAACCTTTGTGTTGTTTGCATGGTGTTGGGTGGACGCCTGTAATACCAGGTTTTGCTTGTGACTCGTATATGGCACTACCTGGCCGTGTTTCAACCACCCCCGGGTCTCACTCGTGAGGTGCGCGGCATGCGCCACGGGCACGGCACCATGACTTGGCCTGAGGGCTCCAGGCCAGGCTTTGAAGCCACCGGCAGGGCGAGGTTTGGGATTGTGGAGGAACCCCCTTACAAATCCCATTATTTGCCAACAAACAAGCCCTTCAATTGGTCACTGACATGTTGGTGAACATATATATATATATATACACATAATATGTATACTGCGCGGATTGTATGGGAATTGGTGGGTTCCTTTCTTCTTCCCCTGGCAACCATCCCATAGGCAGCAAATTAAGTCCTCACCAGGGCCTGGGATTTTCCTTGAGTCGAGGGGTGCCAGGAACTCAACTAGTGCCCTCTAGTTCGACTTAAATACAAGGGTGCCTTGCATACGCGTGTCTTTGGCACTGCTTGCTGACAACTGGCCATTCCGAACCAAAGAGGGTGCTTTAATTATATATGGTATTGTCCCATCGCTGTATGAGCGACTGATTTCGTTTGCAGAAGACTACTGTAAAGCCCGGGAGGGAACATGTTTGGAGTAACATGTTGCATTAGGTGCAAAGCCAGGGTGGGAACACCCCCAAAATGAGGTAAACACATGCGGCATTGGAAAACGAGATCAATGAGTCCAAACAGTGCACGGTCGATTCAACTATGTAGCAAACAACATCTGTAGCTCATGTATTGTGGCTCTGTGTGCGTGTGCGCCTAGATGTCTTTAGGAAATCCACATCTCGCTGCACCATAAAGCCAACTCAAACCAACAAGAAAAACGCGAAACAACCAAACACCAGCATATTGAAACGAGAACCGCAGCCGATGATGCTGGGGATAGCCGGCTTCAGAGCAAGCGCATGACGTTTTGGGACAAAAAGGGACACCCTGCAATCTCTCACAAGTCCATCAGTTTGTCACACGATAAATTAGTTTCAGATAAGTCCAGAGCACAAATGCTCATATAGCCAAGTCGCACCGAAACTACACAAGCCCGCGCTGAAACAGCAGGCAGGAACTGTCCACAAGACTGACTTTCAGGACTGCCCTCAATGATGGAGGGGATGCCCAAAATGCCAGTTCTTTGCAGCACAGAAACAAAACTCACTGGACAAGACATGTTTTGGTCAATAGATGTTGAGCTGAACATGCGGCCCCGAAGTTCCGGAGAAAGATTGTGACACACTCGCGCGGAAGCCCCGACTGACCTAGACTGCCTCCGCTGCGCCTAGACGCTGTCTCCTCCTACAAGTTGCTCCGAGCCTTTTATCGATGACACCTCAATCGAAGAATGGTCAGGTTTTGCCTGGTGTCCTTTGCCTTCCCGTTCTAGGAGCCCTTGTGCCAGGGAGTTTGGTGTATCCCTGTGAATTAATGCTTGTTTGCAAATTGTATTGGCACGATACTGCTAGCTAGAAGAGCTTGAACTGAATGATGCGAATCTCGGATGGCCAACTCGACCTCCACCGAAGCTGTTTATTTCGGGGTCGCAACGCGAACGGCAGCATCTGGATAGTATGGGTTTGTCTCAAAATTAGGGGACTGCATAAATGGTTGGTGTCCCTTGGTTTCGCACAAACCAACCGAAGAGGATTCCACAAAAAGAAACACCAACAGCCAACAGACATACCCATAGTATGAATGCAGGAGACAGCTGAGTGGTTCAGAGTTGTGGTGTTCTATACTGCGTTCCCCTATGGTCGTGATCAACATGGAGGCAATGTTGACCTGGGATCAATCATTTTGGCGCATGAACCATGGCGCATTTCCGAGCATCCAAATCCAACAGGTGCCTTCCTGCATTCGTCACACTCCGACCATTCCTCAACTAGGTCCTTTTACCTTTTTTTGGTCAGGGTTCCCCTACTAAAATAGACTACAGCAAAAAAATCGGGTACCCTTATTCTAACCTCTCTACGGGACCTAGTCAAGCACGCCTGGTTACGCCACGTGTCGGGACAGGTACACCGGGATGTTCGAGCGCGGCCGTGCGAACGGCGACGGCGAGCTGATCCGTGAGGCTCTCAGGCGGAGTCTGGCGCAGACCCTGCCGACACGAAGAGTCACCACAGTTTGGCGGAGGGTTGATCCAAACTTAATGGGATACAGACCATGTTTGTGGTGGTTGATCTAAACTTGGTGGGATAAATACAATTTTTGTGGTGGTTGATCTAGACTTAATGGGATAAAGACCATGTTTGTGGTGGTTGATCTAAACTTGGTGGGATAAATACAATTTTTGTGGTGGTTGATCTAGACTTAATGGGATAAAGACCATGTTTGTGGTGGTTGATCTAAACTTGGTGGGATAAATACAATTTTTGTGGTGGTTGATCTAGACTTAATGGGATAAAGACCATGTTTGTGGTGGTTGATCTAAACTTGGTGGGATAAATACATTTTTGTGGTGGTTGATCTAAACTTAATGGGATAAAGACCATGTTTGTGGTGGTTGATCTAAACTTGGTGGGATAAATACAATTTTTGTGGTGGTTGATCTAAACTTAATGGGATAAAGACCATGTTTGTGGTGGTTGATCTAAACTTGGTGGGATAAATACATTTTTTGTGGTGGTTGATCTAAACTTAATGGGATAAAGACCATGTTTGTGGTGGTTGATCTAAACTTGGTGGGATAAATACAATTTTTGTGGTGGTTGATCTGCACTTAATGGGATAAAGACTATGTTTGTGGAGGTTGATCTAAACTTGGTGGGATAAATACAATTTTTGTGGTGGTTGATCTAAACTTATTGGGATAAAGACCATGTTTGTGGTGGTTGATCTAAACTTGGTGGGATAAATACAATTTTTGTGGTGGTTGATCTAAACTTAATGGGATAAAGACCATGTTTGTGGTGGTTGATCTAAACTTGGTGGGATAAATACAATTTTTGTGGTGGTTGATCTAAACTTAATGGGATAAAGACCATGTTTGTGGTGGTTGATCTAAACTTGGTGGGATAAATACAATTTTTGTGGTGGTTGATCTAAACTTAATGGGATAAAGACCATGTTTGTGGAGGTTGATCTAAACTTGGTGGGATAAATACAATTTTTGTGGTGGTTGATCTAAACTTAATGGGATAAAGACCATGTTTGTGGTGGTTGATCTAAACTTGGTGGGATAAATACAATTTTTGTGGTGGTTGATCTAAACTTAATGGGATAAAGACCATGTTTGTGGTGGTTGATCTAAACTTGGTGGGATAAATACAATTTTTGTGGTGGTTGATCTAAACTTAATGGGATAAAGACCATGTTTGTGGTGGTTGATCTAAACTTGGTGGGATAAATACATTTTTTGTGGTGGTTGATCTAAGCTTAATGGGATAAAGACCATGTTTGTGGTGGTTGATCTAAACTTGGTGGGATAAATACAATTTTTGTGGTGGTTGATCTGCACTTAATGGGATAAAGACTATGTTTGTGGAGGTTGATCTAAACTTGGTGGGATAAATACAATTTTTGTGGTGGTTGATCTAAACTTATTGGGATAAAGACCATGTTTGTGGTGGTTGATCTAAACTTGGTGGGATAAATACAATTTTTGTGGTGGTTGATCTAAACTTAATGGGATAAAGACCATGTTTGTGGTGGTTGATCTAAACTTGGTGGGATAAATACATTTTTTGTGGTGGTTGATCTAAGCTTAATGGGATAAAGACCATGTTTGTGGTGGTTGATCTAAACTTGGTGGGATAAATACAATTTTTGTGGTGGTTGATCTGCACTTAATGGGATAAAGACTATGTTTGTGGAGGTTGATCTAAACTTGGTGGGATAAATACAATTTTTGTGGTGGTTGATCTAAACTTATTGGGATAAAGACCATGTTTGTGGTGGTTGATCTAAACTTGGTGGGATAAATACAATTTTTGTGGTGGTTGATCTAAACTTAATGGGATAAAGACCATGTTTGTGGTGGTTGATCTAAACTTGGTGGGATAAATACAATTTTTGTGGTGGTTGATCTAAACTTAATGGGATAAAGACCATGTTTGTGGTGGTTGATCTAAACTTGGTGGGATAAATACAATTTTTGTGGTGGTTGATCTAAACTTAATGGGATAAAGACCATGTTTGTGGTGGTTGATCTAAACTTGGTGGGATAAATACATTTTTTGTGGTGGTTGATCTAAACTTAATGGGATAAAGACCATGTTTGTGGTGGTTGATCTAAACTTGGTGGGATAAATACAATTTTTGTGGTGGTTGATCTAAACTTAATGGGATAAAGACCATGTTTGTGGTGGTTGATCTAAACTTGGTGGGATAAATACAATTTGTGTGGTGGTTGATCTAAACTTAATGGGATAAAGACCATGTTTGTGGTGGTTGATCTAAACTTGGTGGGATAAATACAATTTTTGTGGTGGTTGATCTAAACTTAATGGGATAAAGACCATGTTTGTGGTGGTTGATCTAAACTTGGTGGGATAAATACAATTTTTGTGGTGGTTGATCTAAACTTAATGGGATAAAGACCATGTTTGTGGTGGTTGATCTAAACTTGGTGGCATAAATGCAATTTTTGTGGTGGTTGATCTAAACTTAATGGGATAAAGACCATGTTTGTGGTGGTTGATCTAAACTTGGTGGGATAAATACAATTTTTGTGGTGGTTGATCTAAACTTAATGGGATAAAGACCATGCTTGTGGTGGTTGATCTAAACTTGGTGGGATAAATACAATTTTTGTGGTGGTTGATCTAAACTTAATGGGATAAAGACCATGTTTGTGGTGGTTGATCTAAACTTGGTGGGATAAATACAGTTTTTGTGGTGGTTGATCTAAACTTATTGGGATAAAACCATGTTTGTGGTGGTTGATCTAAACTTGGTGGGATAAATACAATTTTTGTGGTGGTTGATCTAAACTTAATGGGATAAAGACCATGTTTGTGGTGGTTGATCTATTTTGTGGTGGTTGATCTAAACTTAATGGGATAAAGACCATGTTTGTGGTGGTTGATCTAAACTTGGTGGGATAAATACAATTTTTGTGGTGGTTGATCTAAACTTAATGGGATAAAACCATGTTTGTGGTGGTTGATCTAAACTTGGTGGGATAAAGAACATGTTTGTGGTGGTTGATCTAAACTTGTTGGGATAAAACCATGTTTGTGGTGGTTGATCTAAACTTGGTGGGATAAATACAATTTTTGTGGTGGTTGATCTAAACTTAATGGGATAAAGACCATGTTTGTGGAGGTTGATCTAAACTCGGTGGGATAAATACAATTTTTGTGGTGGTTGATCTAAACTTAATGGGATAAAGACCATGTTTGTGGTGGTTGATCTAAACTTGGTGGGATAAATACATTTTTTGCGGTGGTTGATCTAAACTTATTGGGATAAAACCATGTTTGTGGTGGTTGATCTAAACTTGGTGGGATAAATACAATTTTTGTGGTGGTTGATCTAAACTTAATGGGATAAAGACCATGTTTGTGGTGGTTGATCTAAACTTGGTGGGATAAATACAATTTTTGTGGTGGTTGATCTAAACTTATTGGGATAAAACCATGTTTGTGGTGGTTGATCTAAACTTGGTGGGATAAAGAACATGTTTGTGGTGGTTGATCTAAACTGCAACCGGTGTTGTTGTTTTTTACGAGCCCCGGCTCGGGGCTTAGCCCCGGCCAGGGGACTGGCTAGTTGGTTGGCTGGTTGGTTGGTGGGTGGGTGGGTTGGTTGGTTTTCTGCGTTGGTTGGTTGGTTGGTTCGTTGGTTCGTTGGTCAGCTGGGCGGCCGCATCCCAAGCATCACCGGCCTCGCTCGGACTAGGGCTGCCAATTGGCTTTGATTTGTCGGCAGTTCAGAGTTGGTCCGGGCTGGTTTCGGGCGAGTGTCGGGCTTGCTGAGGTCAATATACTACTAATGAGGGCGGGTCTTGGGTATGTTTGGGGTTCATTTAGGCTTTGTAAAGGGTTGATATCCAGGATGATGTTGCGAGGGTTTAAGGTTGACTTTGAGTCGGTTTGGGTTGGCTTGGAGCTGATTTGCCCGAGGTGTGCGTCCCTAAAGCAGCCCAAAAGCTGCTGCAAAAACCGGGCCGCACACCTCGCGCGAACCAGCTCCAAGCCAACCCAAACACTCAAAATCAACCTTAAACCCTCGCAACATCATCCTGGATATCAGCCCTTTACAAAGCCTAAATGAACCCCAAACATACCCAAGACCCGCCCTCATTAGTAGTATATTGACCTCAGCAAGCCCGACACTCGCTTGAAACCGGCCCGGAGCAAAATCTGAATTGCCACCAAATCAAAGCCAATTGGCAGCCCTAGTCCGAGCGAGGCCGGTGATGCTGGGGATGCGGCCCACCAACCCGTTCCCCAGCCTGGCCAACTAGGCTAAATTTCCATCATCGACTGTTAGGTGGGGGCAGGGTCCAAGCTATGCATTCGTTAGTATTCGGGTGGAACTCGTTTTGTGCTGCGGCTCGCAAGCAAAGCTGGGTAGATTCCAACAAGATCGGCAGGCAGGTTCGTGTAGGCGTGTTTTGCCCTCAGTGTAAAGAGTATTTTGTGTTGAAAAGGCAAGCGCTCGCGTTTCATTTTGACGAAGGCCCTCATAGGCCCTGTTACAGGTGTGTTCACACCATGTGCAGCCATGCGTTCAGTGTTCGAATGGTTTGTTGTGCCAAAGAAGGCTCACCGCAAAAAGTGTCCCTTTTCCTTTGGCCACTGGTCTGGGTTATGTGATTTTCCGCCTTGTATTCAACACTTCAGGTTCTTTTGGTTGGGAACGTATCGTTGGTGTGTTATTGCATACCCGATCTAAGACACGCTAAGTCGAGATTCCGCTGTAGCGGAGCTGAAGATGAAACAGCAGCCGTCAATATTCACAGTCATCTTCCTTTTGAGGGCACGAAATGGGGCACATTCCCCACATCAACCAACCAAAAACGTTTCTCCCGTGAAGCGCGAGCTGAGGTACGGACAACTCCATCTACCGAGGTCAGTTCCAGGAGGAGATTTTCCTCGTGGGGTCCAGCAGCAATCCCTAACATCCCTCCTCCCTGCTTCACCCCAAATTTGACTCCGGAAAAGGAATCCTGAAGGAGGCGGGCTAGGGGAGGGTGGGGTTGAATCCTACGAACTAAGCCGTTCGAGATCGCTCGCAGGACTGCATGTCTGGTTATGGCTGCATGCGATGGGTGGACGGCGTGGAGTGAGCCGACACAACAGCTGGAGCATGGCATGTCGAACTCCAAATCCTTAAATTGATCTAGGCAACCAGCTGCAGCAAGCTGTACAGGAAGCCATCCAAAATCCTGGCTCTGCTGGGTATTTGGCTAGCTTCCTATTTTGATTTCCTGTAACTGGTCTTCATGACATGAGCTTTTGGGAATTTGATCGCTGTCATAGTGAGTGCACTGTTTTTTTTTTCCTGAAATGTGGTGCTGGCACGTGCACACTCCAAACAGGAAAGCTGGGCGAACCATTTGTCTCTGGCCAAGGGGTTCCTACCTCCATCTCCCATAGCCACGGGCAAATCCCGCGAGGTACAAAGGCCATTTCCAGGCGAACAAGCGGCATGGCTTGGGCAAGATGGCCCTACCGGCAGGTTTGTTTTTTGTTGGTTTCTGGTTCACGCCTGGGGTATGTCGTCAAAAATGGGGGGGACACCGAAAAGGGTGTTTGTTTCCTTTAGGTTTTAGTTTTCACCAGGTGCCCTCGAACACATCCATTCACTGCGCCAGGTGTGACGTCTCTAAGAGAGAGCGCACCTGGTCGTTACTCAGAGAAACCCACGAAATCGTCTTTTGGCCATGGGTCATAACCTATGCCTCCATTCTGGGGCGGATGAACAGCCATGTACCACCTATTTTTATGTTCACCAGGGGTATATACAGGGTTTTGCTCCACAGCCATTCAACCTGGAGTGGACCCACACCTCTGGAAGATGGATGGGATGGATTTGCGATCATTACAGCCACAGCGCGAAGGTTTGAAGGGACTTCTTTGACCCTGGAGGATATTATTCCCGGGAACTCGGTTGCAGGGCAATTTGCGCAGGCGTCACAATCAGATGCAACAGCCCTGTTCTGTAGGGCTAGTTCATCTTGTTGCGATCTTGTGCTGGCGAATGATTTGTTGCTCATTGATTGTTGTTTCTTCTTGCTCTGTGCGCCTTTCTCCTCGATTGCGCGACTCGGAGTGACAGGCATGGACTGTGGGCAAATGGAAGTGCTACGAGGGCGCTTGGAAGGCGGGGTGATGTCTTTGTTCAAAGGTCCGCTTGTCCAGAATTCCATCGCGGCAAGCTGGATGATATTAGCTTCGGATTAATCCGCAAGGCAATACTCATTGGAGGAATCCTCTAAAACGAACTGATTCGTTGAGAAAAGGGAAACCTCAGCTGATTGTTGTGGTTGTGCGGATGAATCCGAAGTTCACATTATATTCATGGACTTATTGGGAAGCTGCTTTGGACTCTCCCACAAGAAGTGTTCCAACTATGCTCGAACTAAGGTCAAGCGTATTGTGCGTCCGTTGCACAGTGCACGCTACCATGAGTTTGTCTTTGCTGATTTACATGGGTACCAGGCTAGTTTATGTAAGCTTGACGTAGCAGGCAGGTTTGTGTAAGCTTACCCCAAAGCGGTCCAACGGTGCAATGGTTGACGAGGTTGCCATGATGCGACCGAAGCATTTTCAGCGTTTTTGGCAGCTTGTGTTCCTTTGCTCCCGCAATGCCGTCCGTGGAGAATGCAGCCCTGCTGTTCGGAGCCGTGGCCGGCACGGCCTTGACCACGACGGCCTTTGTGGCACCAGGGCCCGTGGATGCCAAGACCGGGCTCCGTGCGTCGGGCTACTCCCGGTCCTCGCAGTCCTCGCAGTCCTCGCAGTCTGGCATGGGAGCCTTGGTTAGTACAACCTACCTTTAAACCTGGAACATGCATGAACATGTTGATTTCCCCACTGACGAGCAACTTAAGCAGGTCCTTGGGACCAAGGAGCTATGGCCGGCTTGGGTGCTGTTGCCGGACTCGCGGCGGCCGGGGTGGCAGGCAAGCGCGCGGGCAAGAACCGTACCTCCATGCAGGCAGTGGGAGTCGGCATCAACGGCTTCGGCCGCATTGGGCGTCAGGTGGCCCGCATTGCCATGAAGGATCCTGAGACCGAGCTGAAGCTGATCAACGCAAGCTACGATGCGGACTATCTTGCTTACATGATGAGCCTCGTTTGATTGATCAGTTTGTGATTGATTGATGTGTTTGAGGTGTCCTCATTTCAGTCTTTGTTGTTTTGTTGCAGCGGTTGTGAGTGTGAACGTTGACAAGCCAAAAGGAAGTATGACACTATCCATGGCAAGTATGACGGCACCGTGGAGGTGGACGGAGATTCCCTGGTGGTGGACGGCCAGAAGATTGCGCTGTCCCACACCCGCGACCCTGCAGAAATCCCCTTCGGTGAGCATGGCGCCGAGTACGTGTGCGAGTCCACGGGAGTGTTCCTGACCACGGACAAGGTTCAGGGTCACCTGAAGGCTGGCGCAAAGAAGGTGATCTTCTCGGCCCCCGCCAAGGATGACTCTCACACCATTGTGATGGGCGTGAATCAGGACACCTACGACCCCTCCATGGAGTGCGTGTCCTGCGCCTCCTGCACCACCAATGGCCTTGCTCCGGCTGTGCGAGTGCTGCAGGAGAAGTTTGGCATCAAGCGCGGCCTGATGACCACCTGCCACGCCATGACTGCCTCCCAGCCCACCGTGGATGGCACCTCCAAGAAGGACTGGCGCGGTGGCCGCTCCGGGCCTGGCAACATCATCCCTTCCTCCACTGGAGCGGCCAAGGCCGTGGCGAAGGTCATCCCTGCGGTGAAGGGCAAGCTCACAGGCGAATCGCGGGAAATACGAACAGGGCTGTTGGATTGATGGATTGCCCACCCCCAACTCACCGGACCAATGCAACTCCCACCGGGTTCTTGCTGGCCTCAGTTGTTCAAAGCCGACCTTTTGACCTTTTGGCTTTTCCTTCTTGGCCTAATTTTAGTAGAGGTCCCAAACGGTGAACCTTTTATTTACAGGTCCTTTGGGTAAGTGATTTACTCGAAGCACAGATTTCGGATGATTTCCACCATGCAGAGGAATGGCCCTGCGGGTCCCGACCATCGACGTCTCCGTTGTCGATCTTACCGTCGAATTGGAGACGCGGTTGCAGCCAGCGGTGCGATGTGGCTGTGGGTCAAAACCAATGGTACCATTTTGGGGTCGGTGCACCACCCATTTAGTGTATTTTAGTGGGGATTGGGATGTTCACTGGGGGTACGGGCTTTGGACCCATGGACATGTGTTTCCTTTCTGTTTGGAGGGGGAAAGCCTCTCAAGTACCGGAAAAGTCAAGCAAAGCAAACCGATCTCCATTAAACAAATCAACTACCACAAGTCAACCAGCGAAGCAGCAACACATCCCTTTACTACAGCCAACGAGCAAAAGACCAGGTTCAAGCAGCAGCAGAAAGTCAACGCAAGGTCTGTTTGTTCCCGTGGAACTCTGAGGAGAAGGAGACGACCTACGAGGAGATCTGTGCAGAGATGAAGAAGCGCTCGGAGGGCGACATGAAGGCATGGCTCCAGAAGTTTGGACGCCCACTCTTTTGGAGTCCCTTTTAGACAAAGTCATGGTTGCGGAAATCGTGGGAAAGGGTTTTAAGCCGCCATTGGTGGTACCAACCAAAGTGACGTCACAGGGATCGATCCCTGACTGATGTCCCAGGGCTTCCTCGGCTACACGGAGGAGGCCTTGGTGTCCACCGACTTTGAGACTTGCCCCATCTCCTGCACCTTCGATGCCAAGGCGGGTGTTATTCGTCTAAAAACGTACACCGGTAGAGCCGGAGCCGGTGGAAGGAAGTTTCGAACAACATGAACATATGCTATGTTTGCATTGTCGGTCTGGTTTGTATTGTTATCCTCTTCCGCTTTCTTTTTATGCTGTGTTTGTTTAAACAAACTATAATTATAATGATATTTGTTCTCATTGTCGGATGTATCCTTATTTCATTTATGTGCATATTCTTTGTTTGTCTCGTATGAATTAAGAATGCTTGTCTTAATATGAGTTAAGACAGGTACACATATCGTATGGATTTTTATCTTGGTTGATAGCGTCTTCTTTGTTTGCTGTTTCTTTCTTCCTCTGTTTCTTTGTTTGTTTGTGTGTTTGTTTCTGTCTTTGGTTTTTCTTTGTTTCTTTCTGTTTGTCTTTTGTTTCTGTCCATCTCTCTCTCTCTCTATCTCTATCCCCCTCTCTCTCTCTATCCCTCTCTTTCTCTCTCTCCCTCTCTCTCTCGCTCTCTCTCTCCCTCTCTCTCTCTCTCCTTATCCTTTTTATTGTTATCTTCATCATTTGTATCATCTTGTTCTTTATTGTAAACGCTTCTCGTTACCCGCCTCGGCCAGTCCGCTTTTGGCTGGCTTTGAGGTATATACTGTGCTTTAGTTTGCCTTGAAGTGTTGTTTATTGGACAATGCGCGAGCTGGTTTCCAAGGTACAGTGCAAATGCCTGGAGTTGGGCCGTTCTAGGGGATTGGACCGGCTTTCTGCGGTTTTGAGAGGGGAGTTGATTGCTTTCTAGGGAGTTTGGTCGGCTCGAGGGGAATGATCGGCTTTGAGAAAGGGGCTTCCCAGCCCTGCGGGTTCGCCCTGAAACGCGTGAGCTGGTTTCCAAGGAGGGTGGATACGTGTCCGCTCGTTTCCATGGGCAGAAGATACAGAATGGCAGTGGGACATGACTGGCTTTGAGGGGGATTTTTGCAAGTTTCTAGCTTTCATGAGGAAGTCAAGTCTTTAGACCATCTCTCAAGATTTTGCTTTCTATCCAGGCAACGCATGTCTTCAATCCTAGTCTTTGCTTTTTTCAATGGCTGGGTTATGCGCTCTAGTGTTGGATATTCCGGGATCATGTGATCCACTGACTTGTGGAAGTCCGACGGGCCTCCAATCACTTGGCCGGAGTTGGGCCGGCTTGGGGGTGATTTGCTTCCGTTTCTAGAGGGGGATTTGACCGGTTTCGGTTTTTTGCGCGACTTGACCGGGGTTGGACCGGCTTTGAGATTTGACCGGCTTCTAGTGGGGCCCGGCCCGGGGCCGACCGCTTCCAGACTCGCTGGAGCAGGGATTTGGACAATAAAGGGATCGGGATGGGTTCTCGTTGCTCTTTTGTGAGCTTCCTCTTTATCTTTAAATTTTACCTTCTTCATCTTGTTGTTGCTTTCTTCTCTCTTCTTTCCATCTTTTCTTCTCTTTCCCTTTTTTCTCCTCCTCCTCTTTCTTCTTCTTTTTCTTTCTCTTTCTGGCCTTCGAAACTGCTGCGCCTGCCACGAGATCTGGCGTGACCTTGCCACAATGCTGCACCTCCACAACATGCGCACCTCGCCTTCCAAAAAGTGCCGCACCTGACTCGAAATGTGTTCCTGACTGCGCAAAGCTCCACGAAAAGTGTGCCCGACTTTGCAAAAGTATACTGCGCCTGCCATGAAGTCTTTACCTGACCTTGCGAAAGTGCCCGGAAAGTGCTTTGTGAGCATGTCAGAGAGCTAGCTTTCAATTGGTGTTCTTCTAAACTTCCTTTGACCAACATGTGTCTTATTTGGAGGGTAAATGTAGCAAAACATGAGAAGACGCTCCAGATTCGAAAGAAACACGTCGCAAGGCAGGCATCATGCTCGACCCCACCTTTGTGAAGGTGGTGTGCTGGTACGACAACGAGTGGGGCTACTCATGCCGCGTGGTTGACTTGATCAAGCACATGGCCGCGGAGGATGCCAAGGCATAAGCAGTTCTAGAGGAAGAAGCGCAAGAGAACATAGGCGTTATGTGAAGGGCCCAGTTGGGCGACCAAGCCAGACAGGGTCTCTTCCGAATTTTCCGCACGCAGCAGTGGCTGCAATTTTAGACTTCAGACGTGACAGAAGCGGCAGCCAAAAGGAGGTGCCATTGACGTGGCCTGGACTGAATGCGAGAACCATTGAGTTGAACAATTTTCATCTCAGGGTCGAATGTAATAGCTCTGTGAAACCAATCGCATTTGTCTGAACACCTGGAAAGTATCACCCAGCATGCCCCTACAAGGGCCTATACAATTCAATGGGGTAGCGCGGTACCATCCAACAAAATTGCCTCACCATGGGACAATCATGTTTGTGAGCATTTAGCCTCTTCTTGGGGTGTCCTCCAATAAATTTGCATTTACTTGTTGCAGGTGAAGCATGGACCAACAGATCTGAATATATGACTTGTGTTGTGTATAGTGACCCCATATTTTCAGGTTGCACCTAACAGGTGGGTTGGATGAGTGGTTTTTTTGAATCTGTGGTTCTTGTTGGAGGCAAATGGGAAACGTCGGGAACACCCCTAAACCACCAATCCAAACATTATCCGAAAAACCACCAAACAGGATGGTGCTCGAAGCTTTCCCTCTAAGATCATTGAATCAACCAACAAATCACTGGCCTTTTTCCCCAAGGCCGGTCTGGGGGTCTGGACTGGGGTCTGGGGGTCTGAAAAGCTGAGATTCCAAGTGATATTCCAGAGTTTTGAGGATGGTGTGCAGCATGGCCGCGGCATGCTCACGGACCAGGGTGGCGTCGCGGGGGAAGCCCAGAGGCACAGTAGGTGATGTATTGGGATAGGCGTTCTAATCAGGTATTGGGATGAAGGAGAGTTCAAAGACGGCAATGTGTTTGGCAAATGTTTGAAGCACACTCTAGACCTATTGTGGCAGCAAATCGGGACATCCCCGATGCCTGATTGGTTCATCAAAGGGCTGTCATACATCAAATGGACAATTCGGTGTGTGGCTCATGTTCAGCCAAATACAGAGACTCCACGGCCTGACTAAAGGAGGCAGAAGAGGAATCTACTTCATGTGGGTCGGAGCAATGAACATATGGCCGGCGGCTCTCACTCCAGGGCCTAAGGCCAAGGGTAAATGTGATTTTGCCCTTGGACTGGGTGGCAGGTCACGGCAAGCTCAAGCTAGTAGAGAGGAACCTGATCTTTGCTTGGCAGCACCGCTATATAGCATTCGCCAGATGTTGACAGATTCAGAATGAACATTAGCAACTAGTATTGGCAGCAAAGCCGGCGGAGCCGGCAGGGGGCGGGAGGTTTTTGTTTTTACCCTATATGGTTTGGAGCACGCTTGTTCTCCCCTTCTCTCTCTCTCTCTCTCTCTCTCTTTCTTTCTTTGTCTCTTTGCCTTCTTTCTCTCTTTCTCTCTTTCCCTTTCTCTGTGTTTTTCTCTTGCTCTTGCTCCTGCTTATGTTGTCCTTTCTCTTTCTCTGTCTCTTTCTCTCCATCTCTCTTTCACTCTTTCACTCTTTCTTCTCTCTCTCTCTCGCTCTCGCTCTTTCTCTCTCTCTCTCTCTCTCTCTCTCTCTCGCTCTCCTGAGCCCACGAAAGTGACAGAGCGGGAAACCCCTCATTGTTTTGGATCGACACCGAAAGTCCGCAGAAGGTTCACCTGTTGATGGTTGCGCAAGCTCACAAAAAAAAAAAGCTTTTCAAGCTCGACCGGCCCGAAGTGCGCAAGCGAAATGAACACACCCACCCATCCACCCACACACCCACGCACCCACGCACGCACGCAGGCGCCTGGCCCGCACGCACGCAGGCACCCACCCACCCACACACACACACACGTTTTTCAGAGTCGACCCACCCAAAGTGGAGGGTTCGCTTTTTAAAGGCTCTCCCGTTTGGGTTTCAACATGTGTTTTACTTGTCGACGTGAAGAGAATGGTGCGGTCTACTTTCACCCCGTGTTTCGGCTTTGGCGTTGTCCGAGGCTTACGTGGGGCACTTCGTGGATGGGAAGCTGGACCACTGGGAAGAGAAGCCACAGGCGCGTGAAGTTCAACTGAGCACTTCAGGCGAGAGATGTTGGCCATGTTTCAACGTGGGGGGCGGTCCCATGTGAAGCTGGCTATTTGAAATTTGACAGTTTTTTTCCACCAGACCAAAAGGAAACCACTTTTTTGTTTTGTGGGGACTGTTCAGGTGGAAGACTGAGAACCCCTGTGGGAATGTTGCAGGTTGGGACTTGTTGTTTCTGCCCCACGACGGAGCTGGAGCACTTTGAAAGGGGCCGAAAGAAAAGTGGGGCTTGATGTCTCGTTCTGCTACAGGGGACTTCCTGAATGACTCTTCTGCAACCCAATGCTTGAAATCCAGAAAGGAGAGCCAAAACCCAGAAAGCTCCAGCCCTTGCAGCAGATTGTCCCTTGCAACAGATTGTCAAGTCCAGTTTGTAGAGGTGACAATTGAGTTTTGCAGCATCCCATCCTTCGGGGACCCCACGCACTGGACCCTTTGGACGTATTTAACCCTAAGGATCTTGCAGGATTTTCGTTTTGAACCGTGGCGCGCTTGCGAAGTTCAGGACCGAGGTTTGGACTTGCTGATTTAATGTGTTGGTCAGGTGATTTGTGTTGGCATTGCTCAATTCTTTCTCTGTGGGGCGTTCTGGACTTGCTCGTTGCTTGTGACGTTCTGTACCATCTTGTATTGTCTGGTGTCATAACATGTCATAATCACAGAATTCACAATGAGAGTCTGAGTTACTGGCAAATTCAATCTCAGAAAGTCCACTGCAAATCATGTCGCACAGTTTGGCTGGAATGATTTTAATGATGAGTTGTCGCCTGCCCTTGCTTGGCGCTTATAACAACAACTGCGTAGCTGTAGCAAGATGCTGACTGTGTAGTGTTTCCTGTTCATGGAGCATCTTTCTTGTTTTACATCCCCTTTTTCGACGTATGCCGCAACCTGCGCAGTGCACTTCGTATGCTTGCGTGCCGCTGTAGCCATTCTCAGAGTTCCACCTCATTTGTTTAGACTGTTTACTATTCACCGTATTGCATGCGCCTTGCGTAGCCCTCATGTTGAAACGACAAAAGCACAAACACTCTGTGACATCCCAATCTTGCAATATGGCAGCAGCCAAAAGCACTACGTTCCAGACTTCCGACCCAGACCCTTATTGCGGCGAGAGAAATACAAAAAAGGAAAAGCAAGCAAGACAGACGCAAAGAAAGCAAGCAATAATGTGGGGTAGGTGTTTTTTTGCATTTAAGTATTCACGGTGTTTGTTGAGCGAAGTCGGGGATGGCTTGCGCTCGGTTAATGGTCAAAAATTAGGATTGATTTAGGATTGGCGTAGGGTTGACTGGGGTTGAGGTAAGGTTTGGGTCAGGTAGTCAACTTTTAGTCAAATCTAGGGTTGCTTTGGGGGTTGAATTGGGCGTCAGGTGCTTCAGCCAGAACGCCAGCTAGCCTCAGAGAATTCGGGGAAGTGTACAGGCGAAATCGGCCATGCGGCTCAATGCATGCCTGTGCCTAGAGATCTTGCATGACCCGGATTCCCGGAAAAAAATCGAGCGTGTTGCTGGGTCGGTCAAAGCGGTTGCATTGTGAAGGGTTGACAAAATGTCATGTTCGAGGTGGTTCCGTGAAGCCACCATCTTTTTTTTTGGAGATAACACTTCAATGCACCCACTATTACCCTGTGTAAGGCACCTTGCAAGACCGTTTCTGAATGATAGCTGCGGGATGGAATTC
The DNA here is from genome assembly GCA_963377175.1 of Effrenium voratum. Taxonomy (NCBI): domain Eukaryota; class Dinophyceae; order Suessiales; family Symbiodiniaceae; genus Effrenium; species Effrenium voratum. The sequence continues at coordinate 1,133,535 of CAUJNA010003505.1, read as the reverse complement.
CGGTTGCGTTGCCTAAATCATTGAACATGCTACAACTGGCATCGGCAGCCTTCGCAGCTGCCTGATTTTTTCACGCGCGTCGGGCGTCGTTGGGCGTTGGGTTTCTCATGTTAATCTCGGGCGACGGAGCGACACTGCCTTGCCTCGCGTGATGCGCTTGGGGCAAAGCAATTCAACTGCTCAAGCAACGACGGGTGGGTGGCCAGATCTCCCGTCCGACAATGAGTTTGTTGACAGACTTCTCATTTTTTTTTAGCTTTTGGAGCACCGCAGCAGTACCCGAAAACTGCAAGCAATTCACCAGTCTCAGAATTTCTACGGTAGTGCCTTTACAAATCTGCCCTTTACAGCATTTTGTCCGAAGCAACGTTCAGTGAGCGCTCTTTTGAATCTCCCATTGGGCAGTTTGGCAGCATGGCTTTCAGGCAGGAGCTTTGCCTGACACTCAGCGAGGCCCCGATGTTCCTTGGGCAAGAGCCCACTTGCGCAGAGAACTTACGGCGTTTTGGGGTTGTTTAACTGAAGGCACATGGAAGCCGCGTTTTTTGTTGGGTTCCATGTGTCAATGTCACAGTCTGTGTGCGCCCCTGCCAGGCTTTCAGAACTTACAACAGGTGCATCAGGCTGGGCGAAGCGGATTTCGGGGGGAGAAAGGGTGAGGTTGCACCGACTCGATGTGGCCATGAGTCTGAATGGGACACCCACTCAAAAATGATCTGATAGCCCATGATAGCCCTTCCACAGACGGGAGAGCCCTGACAGCCAGGAATGCGCCGAGGCTTAAGGATCTACCGCACCAAGGCTGCCATGAAGCACACGTCATGCCGTGACCCTTGCATGGGGTTGTTCTTCCTTTAACCCAAAGCGGAATGTCTGCTCTTGCAAGGTTTCTCATCACTAGCAAGACGAAAGATTCGCTACCTTGATTTGGCTCCACCAATTTGACTGTTTCTACGGCTCCCTTCAACTTAGCACGGGGTGACTTTGAGAGTGTGAAAACAATGCGGCCATTTGATCCATATCGTTTTCCTATGGTTGTCATTGTTTCCTATGTTTTCCATTGGAGTCCTCTGGTTTACGACCCAACTTCCTCCCGGTACCTAGGTGCTCCAGCGACCATTTCCCAGCCATTTCCGTCACATTGCGCCATGGCGGGCGCAGCAGATGGCTCCACCGTTTTTATGCACCTTGGTTCAACAAAATGCTAAGCCTGTGGATTTGGATGTGTCCTTCTTTAGGAGCCACTTTTGGCTGGTTTTAAAAGCAAACCAACCATTGTGGGGTGCTCATTTTGTGACAGAACCATGTGTTTGCCTGCTTGCCTGCCTGCCTGCCTGCCTGCCTGCCTGCCTGCCTGCCTGCCTGCCTGCCTGCCTGCCTGCCTGCTGCCAGTACCCGGCATGGTTTGGGCACGGAATGGAACTGTGGAGCATGGGTGTTGGTGGGTTGGGTTCGCACAGGGTAGTTTTTGTAGTTTTTGTGAGGGGTACCCTTTTGCAGCCTGGTTTTAAGGGAACCCAAAGGGAAACCGCCCATCTTGCAAGTATTATATAACTCCTATTCGGGAATGGCGGAAACCAGGGGACCAAAGTTTTTTTGGTCTTTGTGGTTTTCCTTTCACCGAGCCGAAAAGGGCAGCCTACCGCATCTCCAATTCGGCTTGCAACGCGACGCCGGAGGTTCGGGAAGCACAAGGGTCGCAGCTTCCAAGAAGTGGCCCAAAGCGAGCCCAGCCGCCCAGCCGCAAAGGGAAGCCATCGCGTCCATTTCGTTCGATGTGGTTCTAAGGTCCCCCAGTCCCCTTTTACCATTGGGGGAGTTCCCCTACTCAAATCGACTACAAAAAAAAGGGTACCCTTATTCTAGCCTCTCTACTGGAGGACCTACCTAGGCCAACAGTTGTTAGAACCACATCGGTATACTGCACAGTTTTAGGTTCGATGTGTAGATTCCATTTTAAGTAAGAACAGTAAAGCCTAACCTTTAGGACCGTGATGGCCACATTAGACCGAAAAGTCCGCAGGGTTCGGGCACTGATGTGATCCAACCGGAGGTCTGATTTAGCAAACCTTGGAATGCCCTTTTGTAAATATGAATCGGGGGCGTATCAGACCGACTTGGGATATGTTTGTTTGCATGTTGGAGGTTCAATTAAACACCAAAGAGCCAAGGAAATGACAAGTGGCTCACTCGAAGGGAGGTTGTTGGTTTGTGCTGGTTTCTTGTGATTTGCCTTTTTGTTTCCCGTTGTTGGGACAGCTGAGAACGTCGCCGAACAGCGTCCCAGCCTCCTTACCTGCCCATGGGCCCATGGGCTCGTGTTGGGATGCTACTGGTCGGATGTGCATTGCAGAATGCTGGTCAGAGTTCTTTGGATGCACGATTTCAGGGTCTATGCATACTATGAGCAACGGACAATATTGCGACGGTATCGTTTTTAAGCCCTATCATGTTTGCAGGTTGATGGATATCTGTTTTGGGTAGTCCCTTTGCTATCGGTTTTTGGTGCTAATATTGTCGGGTCTTCAATACTGGGCTGAGCTTGCAGTTGAAAGGGAACTACGCAGCTATGGAGCTCCATGGCAATGCACCTGCGCAAGTGCCTCGGCACGCGCTGCGCAGCGTTGCCTCTCCAACACTGTGTGTTCAGCACGAAGGGAACCACTGCCCTTGCGGATTGTTGATGTTTCAGCATGAAAGGCAGCTGATGCATGAACCTTCGTGCAATAATTGAAGTGCCTGAACCCTCAAGCTATCCTTGAAACATGCGCACGCCAGTTTCACCCAACTGTAGCTGCCCCCAGTTTCATTTGGTACGCCGCTTGGCTGAATAAATTGAGAGCCCATGTCCAAATGAGCTTGCGGGGCTTTGTCCCTGACTGAAGTCAGAAGGGCGCGCCCCCTTTTGGTGTCTCAAGGGAAACCAACGGGCAGCACACCATGCACCATGTCTAGCTCCAATTTTGTCAACCGCCTGTGTCAGACCTGGGTCACTAGTGGGACACAGCTCGTTGCTTCCAATTCAAAACAACGACCAAAACATGATGGTAGAAGATTTCTAGTGGTCCCCGTCGTGTTCCTTTTCCATTGCCAAGTTTCGCACTTGCGCTGCTCGGTTTGCAAAGGGTTCGCGAGGCTACTGCGCGTGGGCCTTGAAGATGGAGAGCCCCTCGGGGGCGCTCCAGGAGCGGGCGATTCGGCGCAAATCTGCGCCGTGGTTTGGCCAACCGCCAGCGGTTTCAACTACCTGGTTTGAGGCTTTACTAGGTCCCCCAGTGCCCTTTCACCCTTTCTGGGGGGGAGGTTCCCCTACCAACATAGACCACAGAAAAAAAGGGTACCCTTATACTAACCTTTGTACTGGAGGACCTAGTTTAGCTTGGGCTGGTTCAAGGGGAAGTCACAAGGAGACCCATGCGTTTAAACCGCCAATTGTTTCAGCGACCGTTTGGTTCCTTTAGGCGGACCGACCGTGGCTGTTCGAAACGGAGCCGCCAGCCCTCTCCAGGACTTTGTGACCTTCCTCGGGGGCGCGAGGCGGGGAGTCGTTCCGAAGGCGCATGGGCTCGATAGAGGCCCCAGACGCCCTGGGGTTCCCCTGAAATTGCCCTGGGTTTTTGGTGGGTGTCCCTTGGGTTTCCCCTGGGTTTCCCCTGGTTCTGGTTGGGTTTGCCGAGGGGTTTCCCTGGTCTCTTCTCAGATCCCCCATGGAATGATCCGGTGCCAGCCTCCAGCCGCGTGAGTCGATGTGCAAGGCACATTGGGCGAAACCAAGCGGCCGGTGAAGTGGTGGCACATTGCAAGTGAAGTCAACATACCTTTTCAAGGTGGCACCTTACCAAAAGCTAAAGTTTAAATTATTTGAGGTATGTTAGCAAGCCCTACAGGCTTGTTGGGGATGTGTTCAACCCAAACCTTCCTCGGCGACTGCTACCGTCCCTGGAGTTGTTTCGGGTTGTTTGTGTCAGGAGTTCTTTGAACATAAGGAGTTTGGACACAGGTGAGTCAACAAAGGCGAAACACATTGACCATGGCCATGTTTGTAGAGTTGTTTTGCGGAATCTTTCTGGTTGTTTGTGGAGGAACGCTGGGGTCGCGGAATTTTGAAACACCCCCATGTCCTGCTTAGGAAGGAGCCACGTGAAGTCAAAGATGGCCTGCAGCTGCCAGCGGACGCCTTCTTCCTGTGCGAGATGGTGGCGGATGACCAGCTGCTGGGTGGCCGTTTGGTGTGCTGTTTTTCTTGGGTGCTTTTGTGCAGACTAACTTGGAACCCAAAAAAGCGCTGCTTTAGAGGAAGCTCCTGCTGGGGGGCCCCAGTTTGAGGTTCCGTAAACATTTGCAAGGAAGTACTGTTTCTGGGTTGGTTGTAAAGGGAATCCAAGAGAAGCCTACCATTTGGGGCTGCGAGGGTGCTCTTTCTGGCTGAAAAGAGATGGATTTCACCCAGTTTGGTTTGGTCCTAGTTAACATTGTTTGACCAATGTAAGCCATCAATTTTTCAAAAGGACATCTAGGAGCTTACGTATTCTGAGCTGTGGGAGAGCTCCTTGCCCACCCTACCCTCGCTGATCTCGCAGTGCTGGTTGTGCCTTTCTCTATAGCCAAGGTTCGTGGTGCGCTGTGAGAAGCAAGGTGGCAAGGAGGGCACAGCCTTTCTCCCGCCGCACCTTTGGCATGCCATAGGACAGGGAAGCTACATGAGTTCAGGCTTTGTGAGGTTGGGCTGCCTCCATGCGGTCCTGGAATCTTCTCACAGCCCAAACAGTCAGTGCGCTTTCTTTTGTGGAAAAGATGAGATGGGGAGCAAGGAGGCCGTTTCAGGGGAGATGCTAGTATGCGAAAGTCAATATATCGGAGATCGCATGTTAGTCGGGGACCATTGACAACCATACAGGGGGGGGGCGACTGCTCTTTTCCTTTCCTATTCCTTTGATTCCAGATTTGGCCATGACTTCGGTGACCAGATCACCGGGTATTGTCGTCTCTCAATTATGATAGCGTGGGAATTACGTCCAATACAGACATCACTGTTGTTTGTGGATCATACTTGGATCTTCGCCCGGGACATCCAAGTGAAAATAAGTATGGGAATAATCCACTCAGTCGCGGAGTCGCGGCTTAAGCAAACCACCAGTTTGGAGGGATCCACGTCGCGCAGCGCGTCGGTTAGGAGCTTTGCCGGGGGCCGTGCAGATGAACCGCAGTTGGGCCTTCCCTGCCTCGAGCTACGAGCCGGTGATGGCGCGCCTGGAGGAGAGGGGAAGCCTTGGTGTAAGCCATGGGTTAAACAGGTGTGTTTTTATTTATGATGATTTGATTGTTATGTTGGTTTAAACCATTCATTTATTTTGCATTTGTTTGGGGGGGGGGGGGGGCGGATTTGGGGTTCTTGGGGGGCAATAACCGGCAAGTTGCTTGAGCAGCTTGGTCTTTGCCAGCTTGGCGCATGGCGCAACGGAGGAGATGGGCAAGGCGGAAGGCGTGCCGTGGTGGGTGAGGAAGCTACTGAAGGCCAGGTCGCTCCGTCGGGGGAAGTGCTTGTTCCGCTGAAGCCCTTTTGGATGGTATGGGCTCTTTGGAACGGGCTGTTGGGTAGGACTAAAGGAACGGCCAGGACCCGAAACACGGGAAGTCTATGTATGGTCCTATTTTGAGGGCTTTTTTTATTGTTTGAGGGTGAAAACCAAAGTAAAAACCACCCATTCAGGGGGATTCCCTGTTTGGAGACAAACCCAAATCACATCAACATGGTTCATGCAGGCGACTGTCTTAAGAATAGAGAACCCCCTTTTGGGACGGGTTTGTAGAGAAACCGTCTTTTTTGGAAGGGTTTGTAGGGAAACCGTCACTTCGGCAACCAAAATCAATCGGTTTGTTTGGGTTTTGATGGCGACACCAGTGCTTGTGGCTTTTGTGTCATTTTCTTGATTGGTTGAAACTCGTGGGGTTGTTCAGACCGGGCGTTTCCAACAGAGCTGCCTTTGTCACCGGGCTCCTGGAGGCGTTTTGGAGGAGACTTAAACCAGAAAATATGCATGGAAGGAGCGTACCCCCACGGCTTGGTCACCATAGGCTCTCCATCTTCAAGCCTGCATCATCGCCGAAGCCCTTTTTTTTTCCAGTTGGGGGGGCCTTTTGGTTTGTCACATGTTGGGACCCATTCGTTTGGTTTCCCTTTCAAACCGACCCAAGTGGGTGCAAATAGCGATGCGCTCATCCGAACCGCCGCTAGGCTCCTCGGGAGGCGCAGGGCCTGCAGGAAGCGCGGCTGCCCGACGGCCTGATGCCCTACCAGCTGGAAGGCACCGCCCGGAGATCCGAACGACCGCGGAATCTGCAAACAGCTTGCTTGTTGTCTCGAATGTTCAGTTGGGTCTTTGGAATGAACTAGAAGGGGATACCCTTTGAAACCAGGGATGGTTTATGGGGTTCAACTCATTCCCCTTTCAGAACCGGTAAGAAAGGCCAAAAGGTCAAAGGGTGAACTGCAAAGCAACCACCCAACAAAACACGCTAGACGGAATACTTGCCCACATCCCTTCAAATGAGTCAAATGTCGAAAGTTATTGTAATATTATGTATAATATATATATATAGATATATTTCACATGTAGATCTGACCTTGCAAATTCTTCCAGTTCTCACTGTAGCAGGTAACCTGGTTTGCAACCCCGAAGTATTTCATAATGCTCTCGTTGGAGATCTACAATGGTGACAGGCAGCACTGGAAGTAGTGGAATATACCTAGCCACATTTACCCTGGGTTTGGTTTACGTTCCCCATGAAGAGAAAAGGTCAAAGGCTTTGGTCGTCAGGCGTGGAGTTCGGACTGTCTCGGAACGGCCGGGTGCTGCTGGCGGACGACATGGGCCTGGGGAAGACACTGCAGGCGAGCCGATTGGTCCCTCGAAAGGGGATGCAGGTTGTTGAACTGTTCAAGAGTCACATCCGGTCCGGTCTCAATATTTGCAACCAGACCTTGGGCCCCGTTTTGGGAGGCAAGTTGGACGGGGTTGGAGTCGAGCCAAAAGGATTGAAACAATTGGTGGCTTACGCGGTTTGTGGTTTCCCTTTATCTCAACCTAAAGAAGCCTCAACACACGTTGGCACAATTGATCTGGGTGAACTATAACGACCTCACACGACCTCACCCCAATTGGTGGTTTATGTGGAATAGCCTCCCAACCACCTTGCCTTGTTTCAGGTTGGTGAAATATTATTGTGAACTAGAGGGGTTCATGTATAGGCAATCAAACCATGCACAATGGAGCCGTTTTTGTGTCGAGGAAAAGACCGCTTCTGAATAGCGGCACCACAGGTTATGAGCCCAAACCCCTAAAACAGGGGCCCTCGCTCGGCAATGGAACCGACAAGGGCATCAGGAAGTGGAGAACCTCGAGAAAGGCTCGATTCTGCCGATGGAGAAGAACCGGAGGTGGAGAGCCTGGAGATCATAGGGCAGGAAATGGTGCCCTATGCTGGAGGCAGAAGGCCTCCGAGGAGGATGGTGGAGGTGGTGAAGCCGCTTGAGCTCACGGCAACACCACTCAAGCCAGGCCAGGGCGAGGAGGAACTCGAGGAGCCTCCACGCAGGTGGCCAAATGGACCGGAAGGAGAGCCAGAAGCCATGAAGCCTCTGTTCACCCCGGAGCAGCTCAGAGAGTTCAACAAGTGGGACGAGAAAGCACCGTTGCTGAGGGGACCGCGGATGGACCAACCGAGGCCGGCGCACTTGCCCGTGGAGAGTAACCTGGAGGGAGACACTCCGGGTGGTGGCCAACTTCGACCGAGGTACCTACCCATGGAGAATCCGGAGCCGGAGGGCCAGATGATGAAGATGATGGCGGCGTCTCAGGATACGAGGACGACACCATCGGCACCGGGAGTGGACCCGGTCTACCTCATGCAGATGATGCAGGAGCTGATGACGCGGAATCAGAGGCTTCAGCATGAGGTGGAAGTGTTGAAGAAACAAGGAAAGGAGACAGACGCTGACTATGGCACGCCGGAGAGCCGGGAAAAGGTGAACGGCATGAGCACGGTCAGGGACAATCAGAACCACGAGCCCTACGGCCCGACCCGCGACCACTCGAATGGCAAAGGCGGAGAAGGCAGACTTGGGGCTGGTGGTGAAAAAGGAAATGCTCGGGATGAGCAGGATGGCGGTGCCTCGGAAAGGGCAAGTGATGTGGCTGGATCCGGAAAGGACGGCCACCAAATGGACGTAATGCTGAAGCTCATGGAGGGCATGCATGCAGATGATGCAGAAGCAGCTCCTGGAGCAGAAGGAGAAGACGGAGACCATCGAGACGGTCAAGGCGGGCTTCGCGTAGTTGCCTCGCCTGGGCGAGTTTAGCCCGGAGAATGGTCCGATAGAACTAGGGGACTGGTTCACCATCATCCATCCCCTGATGCTCGATGGAATGGTGGGACCTACTCTTAAAGGAGGCCCGCGAGTGGTACGAGGAGTACATGAAGGAGATCCCGCTGAACAGGGTCAACATGGTGCCCAAGACGCCTGAGGTGTTGGGGGTACGGAAATGGAGTCGGTTGGAACGGCGGGCAGCTTCGCTCATCATCCAGGCGGTTCCGGAGACGGTGAGAGACGAGATGATCGCCACGAATACGGTGTCGGCATACGGGGCGATCTGTAGGCTTCTGGTAGTGTATCAACCAGGAGGCCTTGGAGAAAAAGGAGTGGTCCTACGGGCGTTGGAGGAGCCGGTGGAAGCTGCTACGATCCCGGAGGCACTCAAGAGTTTGAGAAAGTGGCTGAGGTGGAGGCGGCGGGCGGGCGAGATGAACTTGGCGTTGCCAGACCCTACGGTGATGATGAGGGGCCTCAGCAAGATGATTCGGAAAGTGGTGGAGACGAACCGGGAGCTGACGTTCCGGATTTCCCTTGCCCGGAACACGCTGCGGGTGGACAGCGTGCCGACGCATGGAACGGTGCAGCAGTTCGCGGAGCATGTCTTGGCCGAATTGGAACAGGGCAACCAGGGGTGTGAGAGAAAGGTGACAAAAACCCGTGGACGCCAAGATCCGGAAGGTCGAGACAGAGAAGGAGCAGGCGACGGGACGTAGAGACCTAGTTTGCAGGTTCTACATGAAGGACACCGGCTGCAGAAAGGGCCGGAGTTGTGAGTGGCAGCACCCCACGGATGAGACCGCAAGAGGACGCTGCTGGGAGTGTGGATCAGTGCAGAAGCCGACATCACCAGAGAAGCCGGCGGCTGTGAGAAGGGTGGCCTAGGAAAACGACGTGGCAACAACACCGGCTTCGGCATCTTCACCCAAGAAGGAGGAGATCAAGCCGACCCGGGAGAAGGAAACGGTGGTGGAAGATTCGAAGAAAGACGAATCTATGGGGGGGGGTGTTGCAGGAAGCAGCAAAGATGCTACGGAGCCTCAACGCCTCGCAGGGAGTCAAAAAAGGTGGACGAGAGAAACGACCGCTTGGACGACCTGCAGAAACAGTTGAATGGGTTGAGATCTGGGTCTCTCAAAAGGGCCCAGGTAAAGGCTCAAGGGAGGTGGAGTGATGGTGGGCTACTGGACTCGGGAGCTACGCATCCCCTACGTGCCCGGCAAGAAGGTGAAGACATCGAGAATCTGGACGAGATCGATGTTGCCCTGGCCGGGGGAGAGATGAAAGGCATGCGGATCACGGAGGGAGGCATCATCGTCCAGGAGAACGAGGGCGTGGGCTCCATCATTCCGTTGGGTCTGCTGGTGGAGAGGTTGCACTGCGTGGTGACGTGGGATGGGGATGAGTGCCGCGTGGTACATCCAGAGCTGGGAGCGTTGCGGATTCACATGGAGGATGGATGCCCCTATGTGACCCAGCGGACGGCGACGAAGTTGCTCGAGGAGCTGGAGAAAAAGGGGAAGGAGAAAAGGAAGGGCCGGATTAGCGAAGTGAAGCTAAAGAAGGCCCTGGACTGGGAAACGGTCAGAAAGGTGGTGGAACTACATCCTGCGTTTCGTGACCTACCGGAGGAGGTGCGAAGGAAGATTCTGGTGGAGCCGGCGGAAACATTGCGGGCAATCCCATGGAATCGGAGACGGAGAAGGTCCTTGGAGCAGAAAGGCCGGAAAGCCATCCTGCACCTATACGCGGGACCCCGTGAAGGATACACCCTGGAAAGGGCGGTGAAGGAGCTTGGAGGCGACCACATGGACGTCTTGGAGATTGATCTGCAGCGTGGGCCGGAGCACGACATGATGTCGGACGAGCTCTATGCAGCCCTGCTGCGGGGCGCGTTGGATTCGCGTTTCGATGCGGTGGTGGGTGGACCGAATTGCCGGACCAGGAGTGTGCTCCGACATTATCCACTACCTGGCGGTGGTCCACGACCGGTGAGGTCACCGGAAGAGCCGTTTGGGAGGAGCGACCTCACGCCGCATGAGAAAAAGGCGGTCTGGGAGGACGACGTGATGATGTGGCGGATGTTAGCCATCTACCTGGTGGCGGAAGAAGCGCGGAATGCGAAGGGAGGCCCACAGGTTGGCTTCGTGTTGGAGCAGCCGGCGGATCCCAGGAAGTACATGCCTGGATGCCCGACCTTCTGGGGGACGACCCAGTGGGAAGCATTTGAGGAGATGGAAGGCATGGCCGAGTACGAGTTCTACCAGGGGGACTTCGGAGGAGCGGCACAAAAGCCGACGACATTGGGGACCAACCTCTACATCGACCTGCCTGAGAGAAGGGTGACCGGGCTGGTGTCAAGAGCCCGGATGGAGGAGGTGGACCTCAGAGACTCGAAGAACCTCGCAAGGTGGGCTCCGGGACTCATGAGAGAAGTGGCGAGAGCGATTCTGACGCAGGTCAGGAAGCAGGTGGTGAAGCTGCGGAAGCTGAGTTGGCAGGAGCACATCGCGGCGGGACATTGCCCGATGAGGAGGGACTGCCGAGTTTGTCAGGAGGCGAGTGGTCAAGACCGACCCCATAGGAGGATCAAGCACAAGCACGCCTACTGCCTTTCGTTGGATTTGGCCGGACCGCTGAAGAAGGGAAGAGACATCGACGGGCGGAGCTGCAAGTACATGCTTGTGGGCGCGTACACATGGCCGAAGAATCCGCTGAAGTCTGAGGAGATCCCGGAGAAGGAACGAGATGGAGGTGGAGAAGCTGGCAAGGCGAAGGGTCTGGAGGAGGTCAAGAAACCGGACCAACCCGGGCAACGACCGGAGGACTACTGGACCACCAGCGCCAACGGCAAGTACGTGATCAGGGTACACAAGAGCCACCGGAAGGTGAGGTTCTTCCCTGATGATGCCCCAGGATGTCCGGTGCCTGCGGAGCGACTACGGGGACGGAGGAGGACCATAGCACGAACAACTAAGGATGGTCCGTTGAAGATGTTCATGGACGATTGGAGGAATGCCGAAAAGACGGAAAAGGTCTTTGAGGACGAGAGCCGATGGGCCGGGCGGACGATCTTCCAGCTAGAGGGCCCGGAGGAGGAAGAGCCTCAAGAAGAAGAGAAGGAAGAAGGAGACCCTGATGATCCGGCTGATCCAGAACCCTCAGAAGGGATCTGGGACTTCGAGCTGGAGGAGTTGGTCGGAGAACAGGAAGATGGAGAGATGGAAGAAGGCGACCTGGACGAGTACGAAGAGGATGAGGAGAAGAGAGAGGAGCCGCTGGAGATTGAAGCCCACACGCTGGCAGTGCCTCTCTCGACGAAAGGAGGCAAAGAAGTTTTGGACGCCATACAGACGATGTATCTGGAATTGAAGCGCCAAGGTTTTCCAGTGGCGCGATTGCATAGCGACAGGGGCAAGGAGTTCATGAACCATGCCTTGCGCCGGTGGTGCTTCAACCGGGACATCGCGAAGACGAGTACGGCGGCAGACGATTGGAGATCAAATGGGCGAGCAGAAGTGGCCATCAAGCACTTAAAGTCAAGAATGAGGAGAGTGCTCTTTGCAGCCGAGGTGGATGGACAGTGGTGGCCAGCTGCAGCTCGATATGTGGTGGAGAAGGAGAAGAGAACAAGGCAGAGAAAAGAGGGCACGATACCCAGATTCTGCCAGGAGGTAATGGTGAAGAAAAGGAAGTGGAAGTCGGAGGAGCTGGGCCCAAGGCACGTCAAGGGGAAGTATTTGGCCCCGGTGGTGGACGTACCGAACGGTCACGCCGTGATGAGAGAGGATGGAACAGTCCAGGTGGCTGCCTATGTGCTGCACCACTGGAAACCTCTCCGGAGCCAGTGGACGGGTGGCAATTTGTGGAACGGAGAGGTGATGAGGGAGAAGAGCGCGAGCCGGAGGAACCCTATCGTGTCCGGAGGAGGATAAGAGATAAGACCCAAAAGAAGGTGTTGGAAGACGAAGGGGTTCTGGTGAGGTTGCGGGCGCTCAGATCCACAATAGAGGAGGAGGAGAAGGCGGTGACGAACGACGAGCCGGAGGTGATGGACATTGTGGTGAAAGCCCTAGAAGGTTTGAAGAAGGAAGAAGAGGAGTTGAGGAGCAGCACAGAGGTGGAAAAAGACGAGGAGCAGATACTCCAGACCAAGATCGTCAGTGCCAAGGAGGTGGAGATGAACTTGGAGGATTGGAAGGCACCCATGAAGAAGGAGCTGGACACCATCGTGGAAGAAAAGGGTGCAATCACCAGGCTCAACCCGGCATCGGCGAGGGAGCTGCTGGAGAACAACCCACGGGTGCAAGTACTACCCGGGAAGGGGGTGTTCACAATCAAACCAGGAAGGAAGCGTAAGTGCCGACTGGTGGTGTGCGGCAACTACGGGGAGTCTCACGAGGCCATGCCGCTCTTCGCAGGGGGCACGGACGTGGTGGCTTTGCGGTTGGCGTTGAAGGAGGCGGCGGTTCGCAGGTGGCAAGGAGGCACCGTGGACGTGAAAGGAGCCTTCCTGAATGCCCCGCTGCAGGCAGTTGACCAGGAAGGAGAGCTGACGGTGGCCATGCGACCGCCGGCAGTACTGGTCCGGATGGGGTTGATACCAAAAGGGGAGCTGTGGATCGTCAACAAGGCAATGTACGGCCTACGGCAGAGTCCGAGGTGTTGGTCGGACTACCGTGACGACGAGATGAGGAGGTGGAGAATCAGCTATGGTAAGCGTTGGCTGAAGTTGGAGCAGATGAGGAGTGAATGGAATGTGTGGCTGGTGAAAAAGGTAGAGGACGACTTGAATCCGGAGGAGCTGGTCGGCCTGCTACCAGTCTACGTGGACGACTTCATGCCGTTGCGCGTGGAAGGAGTGCCTCAAGCCCTCATGGAGAAGATCAAGGGCACGTGGGAATCATCAGAAGAGAGCTGGTTCGGCAAGGAGCCGGTAAGGTTCTCCGGGGTGAACATCTCTGTGACGGAGCAGGGGATCACCTTGGACCAGATGGACTACATCAAGGAGATCATCGATCGGAACAATGTCACTGGCAAGTCGGTGATCCCCATGAGCAAGGAGTGCAGCGAGCCAGAGGCAGAGATTGGGATCACGGCGGAGGAGATTCAGACGGGTCAGCGCCTGGTGGGTGAGTTGATTTGGCTGGTCGCCCGGAGTAGACCTGACCTGGCCTACGTGGTTTCGAGAATGTCGAGTTTCGTGTCCAAGGCTCCACAATGGGTGCAGAGAACCGCGACCCAAACACTGCGGTACCTCAATGCGACCAAGACGGAGGGCATCCTGCTGGATAGGGACATGGGGGAGGACACAGATGGAAGAAAGAGTAGAGGAGCGGGCTTGGAGGTCATCACAGATGCGAGCTTCGCGCCAGGCGGCGAGATTAGCCATGGCTGTGTAATGGTCAAATGGCAGGGATCAATGCTGGCGTGGAGATCTTCGAGGCAGAGCTTCCCTACACTGTCGACGGCCGAGTCCGAGCTGATGGAGATGGACTCGGTAGACGCGTTGATTCAGGAGATCAAGACGGAGATGGACTATTCGCGGACGTTGATCGGGGACAACCAAGCGGCGGTCTCGCTGTGCACAGGAGATGCTGGATCGTGGCGGACGCGTCATCTTCGTCTGAGAGCGTTCTATGTGAGATGGAGAGCGCAGATGGGGGACTGGCGGATAGTGCATCGGATGGGCGCCAATCTGGTCGCCGACATGGGCACGAAGTGTCTGCCGGGAACTCGCCTACGTGATCTGCGCAAGATGGCAGGTTTGGTGGAGATTGGAGCACCACAGCCAGAAGAAGGAGGAGCCCTGGAGGTGGACCTGGAAAAAGGAAAGGCAGCGTTGGCCATTTTGGCATGCTGCATGCAAGTCCAGGCAGTGGCGGCGAAAGAGGAGAAAGTCGAGGAAGAAGATCAGGGAGACTACAACGCCTTGGTCGGCTTCGGCATCCTGGTGGCCCTCTTCACGGCTCTGGCAATCAAGGTGACGGCGATGGTGAAAGAGACATGCGAGAAGAGAAGCAGAGGGGAACATGCGTCTGTAAGGGCGATGCGTGGACACAACAAGATGCCGGCGGGTGACGAGGAAGAGGAGTCGGAAGAAGAGGCTTCATCGTCGTCGAGAGCATCGGCGTCAACAATAAGGAGAAGATCCACTACTACCGGAGGTGGCGGAGGGTCGGAAGCATTGGGTGCTAGATCAAAAGCAGCACCAGAGGCCATGAGGAGGCCGTTGGAGAAAGGAAAGGGTGGAATCGGTTCTGGAAAAGGAAAAGGGAAGCCGATCATCAATGCACCATGGAGGAGGGATTATGCGAGGAGGCACCCCACTCCGCCTTGGAGGAATGAGGACCAACCGCCAGCAGATGATCAAGGGCGGCAACTGGGCCAGATCGAGGAAGAAGTGCGCAACGAAAGGTGGGACATTCCGGACGAAGAGCTGTTCTTCAACAAGAAGGACAGGATCGCACACCACACCAGAGAGTGCGCCGGAAGTCGAGCAGAGGCAAGGTATGTCTGCACATGGTGCTTCGCACAGGAGCTCCGGATGCAAGACGTAGAAGAGGAGCATTCGGTCCCCGTCATCGTGAGGGACTGGAAGCCGGTGCTCACCACAGGCTACGGGGTCAGGTACCATTACTCCCTGAACTGCCCCACTTTGGCGGCAACACGGAGGTGGGATGCCTTCGACCGGTGCCGACGATGCGCCGGAGTCAGAGGGAGGGGGTACGCCAGGATCCCGGGGTGATGACCTACATCGAGGACGGCTTGAGCTGAGGGGCGGAACCGGTAGCGCAGGTGCAAGCCTAACGGATTGTACCTGGGAGGAGTGTGAACTAGAGGGGTTCATGTATAGGCAATCAAACCATGCACAATGGAGCCGTTTTTGTGTCGAGGAAAAGACCGCTTCTGAATAGCGGCACCACAATTATGATTCACCCAGATTGACGGTTCTTACCACGTTTTTTTCACACGTCGAATCGCCCTACCCAGGCGCTGGCGCTTGCGCGGCAGTTCCCCGAGCGACTTGAGCAAGCGAGGGAGCGCTGTTCCGGTCATCCCGCGGATCTGGGGAGGACATGGGGCATGGAGCCCTAATGTGCGCGACCATTCCCAAGGGTCTCTCTTTTCAGAAGACCACCAACAATAAGTCAGCAACCAAGGGAATTAGCTGGTGTTTTGAAAACTACGATGTTTGAAACATAAAGAGACATGAACCCTAGCGCACATGCCGGGGTAACTCAGGTATCACTCAGATCTGCCGTTTTTCTGTCGGAGCTTCTGTCAGGCAGAGCTGAATTCCGGTATGTCTCGGAATCGGAAACGTCCAGGTGCCCAGTGGCAGCCCCCTTTCCTTTTGTTGGGAACTTCCCTTGAAAGTCAACAAACAAAAAGCGTGCTTGCTCCACCGCGGCCACGGGGCTCAGGAAAGAAACCAACAGGAAAGCAAAGAATTGGGCGGCCAGTTTTCGTTGGCTCCCAACAGGCCCTGACAGAAAGTTCGTGAAGGGTACGCGGGAACTCAATGGTGAGTGACTAAAGCCAAGTTTCATTTGCGTTGGGCAGAAGGGTCTCAAGCCAGACACCTGATGATCATCCTGATATATATATATATATATCCTGCTGTCACATTGTGCATTCGACGTATCAGCAGGTTGGATGTGTTGAACGCCACATTCTGTGATTGATGTAACTCCTTGGCATTGTACGATACCCTTCAAGCATACAACAACCACCTTGTACCTCCTCAATCACAGTACATGTGAGTGTACATGTGTGCCTTTGTGTTTGAGATCAATCGGGGCTTTTGTGCTGGTGGTGATGGGGACGGCATTGCAGGCTACCCTCTCTCCAACAAGAATAGAAAGTGAACCCTCTTGAGAAGGCCGCTTGTCCACGTCCGCAGTCAGGGTTGGGCAAACGGGGTTCAAACAAACGGGCAATGGCACCCTACAAAGGGGCTACCTCAAGGAGGGCCACAAGACAATAGCCGTTGCAACATGAAACAAAAGGTTAGCCCTCTTTGCAGTTTGCTTGAGGTGGCCTGTGCTGGTGGTGTGCCCTTCCTCTTTGCGCTGGGTCTGGAAGGAGCAGGCAATCTCCTGGTTCTCCGAGACATTGCGGCCCGAAGAGGTGCAGGTGATTCAGAAAGGCCGGCAAAGTGACATGTCACATGTGACATGCTGTGAATGGTCAAAGTCCACTTCACACAAGTTGGGACGGAAGAAACCCCATAAATGCTGCACGGGATAAACCCCCTATCAACTGGTGTGAAGTGGGGTTTGTCCATCCGCAGGGGTCCTATCAAAATACCTTCTTTCTTGGACCACGGGTCGACAGCATACCCTCAAACAGTTTTTCAGTGCGGTAAACAACATATATGGAACCCGAGTGATGGAGCTCAGTTAGATGGCACGAGCTTCAATTTGCTGGAGCTTCTGGCAAAAGCACATCTGCTTTTGAAATCGAAGTGATTGAACCTTGGGAGTGAGGGCTCACTTTCCGGGACGGCGCCAGGCTCGGATCAGCTATGCCCAAAGGCGCAGATGTGGATCATCTCGTATAACCTTTTGGCCAGCGATGCCAAGAAGGCAGGCAGTTCTGCCCAGAGCCCCAAATCGTGGTCCTTTTGGTTTCCCTTTAACACGACCCGCGAAAAAGGTTCCCTCAAAAAAGACACACCCATGTATCCCGGCGAAACCGGGCGTCGTGTCAGGTAGGTGCTTCGAAACATGCTGAAAGGGAAGCTGATTTACACCTCCGGATGTGTTCTTGTAGCCTATGTTCATTCAGGGATCAGTGAATCAGGACCCTTACATTGACCGAGCCATGGCCGTGATGAGAGCTTGCTTGCTTGCTTTGGTGAGTGTGGTGAAGTGTGCAGACCTTGCCTGCACAGATGCTGAGCCACAGTCACCTAGGGATGTGACTCCCGGCTATGTCGGACACTTGACAACCAGGTATGAGCCGTACGGGGAGGAGGAGAGGCGCAACTTTCTTCAAGCAAATCTCCATTTCCACTTGGGTGCCGAGCACAGGAGCGCCGGAGAGTACGATCAAGACCCCCCAACATCAGGACTTGAGAGCACGGTAGCTCCTGGCCTCTTCTGCAAAACCGACGGCCTGACCGCTCCGGAGCTGGCAGACTACACCTTCGAGCACATTCGAGCACTGCAAGAATGTGTCAGTGGGCAACAGCTATGAGTTCCATTGGGTCTTCTCCACCGGTGCCCCAGGACAATTGGCGGACGACGGCAATGAGGGCGAGCTGGGCGTCGCTGATGGCTTGGGCGGTGCCTTTGCTCGTACCGTCAATGCGGACGTCATCGTGCGTGGCCAGGTTTGCCTCATCTACAACAACGCCTCGCTCGACACGGATGCCAAGACCGAGGCAGACTATGCGGACTTTCTCACAAAGTGGCGCTCGCCGAAGCCCGGCCAGGCAGTGAAGTATGTGGGCTCCACCACCGGCTCAAGCTACAACAATGTGGTTTGCTCCCCGGCCGAGGTGAACTGGCACGTGGACTTGAAGTGCTGCAAGTTATCGGCTCAGGCCTTTGACAGAAGCTTGAATATGATTTGCTTGGACTAAGCTTAAACTTTGTGAACACATGCGCTATTCCTCAATAACCGGCAACAACTTAAACCCTTTCTGGGCAGTCAATCGCCACCAAGGAACCTGCAAAGCGATGTACGACGAAGGGCTGCGCGAGGACCTGAAACCAAAGGGCTCCCGCCCACCGGTGGACAAGCGCTTTGTCGCGGACGTGACCTTCCCCTTGTCGCATGTGTGTGAGACGCCGGTGCGAGAAGGAAATAAGGATTGATTGTTTAGACTTGTCGGGGAAAGCTGGCCAAAATCGCCGAGCACGGCAAGGGCCTTATCAAGGGTCCTTATCAAATATCCTCAAGTGTATTGTTGGCTGACACTGTCAGGGTGCTGCCGCAAAAGCCCAGTTTGAGGTTTGACTCTCAAATTGAGGTTCACGGTCACCCTGTCAGCTCTCAGTTTTTGGATAAGCTGAGGTTAACTACATTCTGAGTTGCTCTTCAATAGTGCGCGCAAGCTTGCGTGCCTGAGAACTGTTTTTGCAAGCAGGATGGTTTGCCACGTGCGCATGAAAAAGGCGATGGTGCGCAGACTTTGCCATTCTCGTTTCGTTCACTATGGGAACCACAGAATATCTGGCTGTTTTTCAGAATGGGTACTCCCATTTGGTGGATTTTCAGGGACGCCAAACGGACAATTCCACCATTCTGCTGCATATTTTGTGGGCCAAAGCGCACGGATTGGCGGCCTCGCTTTGAGTTTGCCGGAGAGCGTATCGTTTTGGGAGCAAGCCTTGCGGAAAGATCGGAAGGGTTGGACCAGGACCCCGTTTGTAGACGAACAATGCTCCACAAGTCCATAGAGTTTGCCCCCAACGGGGTGGTTTTATATTAAAGGGCCAACAGGAAAGCCATGGTCTCAGTCCCCCTGCTTCGACACCTTTTTGCAGCGTCTTGCTCGTGACACTTGTTTGAAAGAGAGACTAAGGGAAGCCCTTCAAAAGCGTGTTTGCTCAAAGTGGGGGCTTCAAAAGAACACCGCTTGCCTGAAACCTCAGCCGACCAAAACCTGTCGGAATTTAGGCAGGGACTGGCTGGGGGTATTCAATCATATTCCCGGAGAGCCAGCAAGTTAGCAAGCAAGTAGAACTTGTCGGGGTGGCCTCCCGCCTTTTGTTTGGTAAACAGAACCCAAGAAGAAAGATATGCCAACCCTTTTGGCATCGCCGCATGCTGGATGCCTTGGAGTGAGCAGTTTTCTTGGGTGCTCAAAATTAGTTTTGGGCCTCGGTCCCTTCAAACCACCTTGAGGATAACTTTGAGGATGTACCAAAGTGGACCACCCAGTCCCACCCCCCAACTCTTCACCTCCCAACCCCCCTACCCCCCAGCGCTGCCAGGGCCGGTTCCAGCGACGGCCGAACGGCCAGCCACACGGCCTGGTCATCGCGGACGAGAGTCACAACATCAAGGAGAGCCTGACGCTGACCCGTGGAAGTGACAAAGTTGTCTTGGAGGTCCCACATTGGTACCACAAGGGTCAATTACTGCAACTGTGCATCAAGGAGTGACGCTGATGGGACGCGGAAGTCACGGGATGCACATCAGAGTTGCGGGTCAAACGAGGAATGTGTGCGAAGGCAAATCAACACTCCCCTTCTACAGGGAGCTGCTAGAGGAATCAGGTTGTTTCCTAGGGGGCCCCTTTGTCAGGTTCCACAGTGGGTAAATTGCCTCTGAAATGAGCCTGGTCAAAAACGGCGAAGCTTGTCATGCAGGATTAGGCAGTTGAACACCTTGATTGAACCATAGGTTTAAGCACCGGCCCTTTGGCTCAACAGCTGGGTTGAATCGCTTCGCGGGCGGGCGGTTCGGTTGCAAAGGGAGCAAAGCGCAGGGGCTTTCCTTTGCAGATCTCTGCACAGTACTTGGCCCATCCCTGGGCTGCGGGGTGGCCAAATAGTATTCAAGTTCGGCCAAATCCGGAGAAACATAATAATCAGGGGTGCAGTGACAAGTCAAGGAAAGTATCTACTTTGGGAGTTCCTTTAACCACCCCAAGAACAGATTGGGTGCACGGCCGATAGGTAGACACTGTAATTGGGTATGGGTAAACGGTTTGGGGTGGGAACAAGCATTGTTTTGGATGGAGGTGGTTACTCTTTTGGAATGGGCTGGTGATGGGACATCCTATGGGTTTGACCATTTAGAGTATGAACACATGAGAATTCTAGGGTAGACATGGGTGTGTGCCTGACTCTGACATTCATTACGCTCGCCAGGACTGGTCTGCGGCGCGGACCAAAGTCTTGGTGCCGCTCCTGCGACAGGCTTCCAGGGCTGTGCTGCTCTCAGGCACACCAATCCGTCGCTAGGCTGTATGGGTGCAGCTCGTTTTGTTTTGTTTAAGGGAA
>CAUJNA010003505.1:1103201-1105701 GCA_963377175.1 Effrenium voratum | reverse complement strand
TGTTTTTTGTGTGTGTTTGTGTGTGTGTGTGTTTTTGCGTTTGTGTGTTTCTGTGTGTTTCTGTGTGTGTGTGTGTGTGTGTGTGTGTGTGTGTGTGTGTGTGTGTGTGTGTGTGTGTGTGTTTGTGTGTTTTTGTGTGTGTTTTGTGTGTTTGTGTGTGTGTGTGTGTTTGTGTTGTTTTTTGTGTGTTTTTGTGTGTTTGTGTTTTTGTGTGTGTGTGTGTTTGTGTGTTTGTGTGTTTGTGTGTTTGTGTGTGTTTGTGTATTTGTGTGTGTGTGTGTTTGTGTGTGTGTGTTTGTGTGTGTTTGTGTGTGTGTGTGTGTGTTTGTGTGTGTGTTTTTTGCATTTGTGTGTTTGTGTGTGTTTCTGTGTGTGTGTGTTTGTGTGTTTTTGTGTGTGTTTTGTGTGTTTGTGTGTGTGTTTTTGTGTTGTTGTTTTGTGTGTTTGTGTGTGTTTGTGTGTGTGTGTGTTTTTTTTTTTGTGTGTGTGTGTGTGTTTGTGTGTGTGTGTGTTTGTGTGTGTTTGTGTGTGTGTGTGTTTGTTTGTTTGTGTGTTTGTTTGTTTGTGTGTGTGTGTTTGTGTGTGGTTGTGTGTGTTTGGCCATGCTATGCAACTTTATACCAAATGGAAAACTTAGGCTTGGACAAATGTGAGCAGGGAATCAACCGTTAGTCATGGCTTAATTATGCGAAATCGGCCCCCAAAGGATCCAAAATTGCCATGGAATATATGGACCTGTACCATCAGCCTTTTAGCTTCTGGTGGTATTGTGGGATATGTCAAGCCGGCAACTTCCTAATGTCCCCATCCATACTGTGGATGGACAAATTCCTGCACAAGTGGGGGCCTGCCCCAGTATTCACACGGTTTCATCCATACAAACTGGTGCAGGATTTCGTCCATTCACAGGGCTGGGAAAGACGCTCTGCAGGGCCACAGCTTTGTGCGCATTGACGGACACACAGCTCAAGCGAAGCGGCCTGAGATGGTACAGAAGTTCCAGGCCAGTGCTTTCGTGAAAACAGCCCGCCCTGGGTATGTATAACAAACTTTGCTCTTCCTGTAAATCAACCCGAAAAGAGTACCAAAGAAAGACGCACCCATCAAACCAGGGATCCTGACGACTTCAGACACGCCTCGGCAAAGCCATGTGGGGTGCGAGTTTTGGTCAGAGCCATGCCTTTGATCTCCATTCGAAGGCCTCGAAAAACCGAGGGGTTCGGGGAGCTCCTCCACGAAAATGGAAAGCCATGGAGAGGTGACCATTGGCTTGGAAGCCAATTGCTGGAGAATCCACAGGTTTGTCCAGGCACACTGTTGAGTGAAGTACCTGTACAGCAAGCTTCTGACATTTTTGGGGATCCATCAGCATGTGTCTAGGCACAAGAGCCAGTTGTTGCACTTGTTTGGGCCAGGAGGCGGCAACGTATTCCCTTTCCCCTAAGAATAAAAGCTCCCCGTAAATACGAATCCCGTTGGGAGACACATAAAGTATTTTATTTTTTTTACGTGTCCCCTGTTTCAGATTGGGCTGCCAAGTGGTACGCGCAACTAGTTCCTTCAAGCGGGCTGAGGGCAAACTTTGTCTATGCAAGGCCACAGAAGCGGAGGCAAAAACATATTGGCCCAGGGTTGGCCTGTTTCAGTTCAGCCTTGGACCCAGATGTTGAAAGATAACATTATTTAGTTGGCGGCTGTATATAAAAACCTTCATGTTGGGGAATCGCCTTGCAATGCCTGGCATCAAGCATGTTCAGATCTCCAGCTCGCCACAATTATCCTGACCATTCATGTTCAGGCGTTGTACTGTCCTTGGTTTCCATATTTGCATGTTTGGCTGCCGCTTCTGCCGAGCTCAATGCGAGGAGGACTGCAACTGCCGCATCGCGCTTCTGTCCATCACAGCGTGCGGGGAGGGAATCACACTGACTGCTGCCAGCTACTCGGCGTGGGTTCAAGGCTGCGCCACAAGAATCCTGCCGCCCGACCACTCACATGGAACCCACCAGAAGGTCCCTCGAACGGAAACATGGTCTTCCAAGAGTCTTCAGTGAGTCCTCCAAGCCGGTGGAAGGGCACATGTTGGTTGCTGGTTGATTGCGCAACCTTTTCAGCTTTTTGAACAATGGCTGTTTGCCCTCCCCCACGTCAGCAAGAAGTTTCGGTTTGTTTCTGTTTTCCTGGGGGTCAGTTGGCCCAACTTTCGGACATCATTATACCGGAACAAGTTTGAAACAGAGGTCTGTTTCACCCAATCTACATGGCCGTATACCCACCCACCATCAAACATGGAAGTGTGCAAGTCCCTGTTGAAAGACTATGATTGTCTTAATGACACAGGTGCCTGTGCACTTCGATGTTGAAGCAGCGCCACACTTTAGCTGGGTCCATTAATGTACCATCCTCAACATTTCGTGGCTTGTAAGCCATGAACAATCAATCTAGCTAATTAGATTGAGAAGCCGACCCCTAGCGCCGAACGCAGAGCTCTTTTGATGTC
>CAUJNA010003505.1:1063201-1098201 GCA_963377175.1 Effrenium voratum | reverse complement strand
GCCAAAAAACAACGAAAGGGCGCAAACGCCAAAAAACCCACAGGGGAACTGGGAAAGCAGAGGATGTGAAAAGCCAAAACCACCAAAAATGGGTGCCCGCAGGGCCCCTTGTGGTTTCAAATATCAGCTTTTGGGCCCAAGTTTCCTTGGGCAGAAAGAACTATCGGGGACCCTGGCCTCAATATCCCAATTCTGAACAGTGCATCTTGTTCGTCAGGTCGTGGTGGAGTTCCTGGTGGTTCCGCCCCTTGGTGTGCAAAGCCTCGGGCCACGACTATCCCCGTGGGGCAAAGTGGGAGCTTCAACGGGCAAGTCGCGGCCTCGCAGTGGCGATTGCGACGCGACAAGCAAGTCTGAAGGTTCCTTGCTTGGGGAATCTTTACTTCAGGTGCACTAATTGTGTAATCCTAAGCCCACGTGACATGATCAAACAGATTGCGGAAGGAATAACGATTGGCAAGCGGAAGGAGGCCACTGGAAAAGCAAGGGTGGACCAAAGGAGGAGAGTGAAAAAAGAGGCCACGGAAGGCGCGAGTAGCAGTGACCGTGGGCGTTTCTCATGTCCGCACGCTTGGAATGGAAGAACATTTAGCACATCCTTCCAGCAACTGAGCACTGATTGCTGGTCTCAAGCTGCTGGTGTCAGCCTGAATAATTGCAGTACTCGAGTAATTCTGAAGGGGGTGATTATGTTGGATGGGGAGGCTCGAGCCAGGAGCTGTCTGTGGGTTGAAGTCAAAAACTGATGATGAGGATGTAAATATTTTCTGCACAAATTGAAATGGGCTCACTGGTCCAAGGGTAAAGGAGTTCACCCTAATGAGGCTGGCTGACTTGGGGATATCCATGTCCCCAGGCATGAGAAATCGGTGGGCGGGCATGCCATGTCCAACTCGTGAGGGATTCGGCGGACGAGCGCATCTACAAGCGCTTGGAGCAAAAGAAGCAGGACACCTCTCATGTCTTAGACGGGGCACCAGAGTCCATGAATGTCACCCTCTCTCAGCAGACGCCAAGGAAACGCCAGGCGAGCTGGGGCAGGTTTGCACGGGTGTCATTGGCTTTTTGCAAGGTCAATGCCGCAGTGTACTTGTGCGTCTCAGTGTGTGTCTCAGTGTGTGTGTGTGTGTCAGTGTCAGTGTCAGTGTTTGTGTCAGTGTCTGTTTCTGTGTCTGTGTCTCTGTCTCTGTCTGTGTCTCTGTCTGTGTCTGTGTCTGCGTCTCTGTCACTGTCTGTGTCTGTGTCTGTGTCTGTGCCTGTGCCTGTGTCTGTGCGTGTGCGTCTCTGTTTGCGTCTGCGTCTGCGTCTGCGTCTGCGTCTGCGTCTGCGTCTGCGTCTGTCTGTGTCTGTGTCTGTGTCTGTGTCTGTGTCTCTGTCTGTGTCTGTGTCTGTGTCTGTGTCTCTGTCTGTGTCTGTGTGTGTGCGTCTGCGTCTCCGTCTGCGTCTGCGTCTGCGTCTGCGTCTGCGTCTGTGTCTGTGTTTGTGTCTGTGTCTGTGTCTGTGTTCTGTATGTGTGCGTCTGCGTCTCCGTCTCCGTCTGCGTCTGCGTCTGTGTCTGCGTCTGTGTCTGCGTCTGCGTCTGCGTCTGCGCCTGCGTCTGCGTCTGTTTCTGTGTCTGTGTCTGTGTCTGTGTCTGTGTGTGTGCGTCTGCGTCTCCTTCTGCGTCTGCGTCTGTGTCTGCGTCTGCGTCTGCGTCTGTGTCTGTGTCCGTGTCTGTGTCTGTGCGTCTGCGTCTGCATCTGCGTCTGTGCCTGCGTCTGCGTCTGCGTCTGCGTCTGCGTCTGTGTCTGTGTCTGTGTCTGTGTCTGTGTCTGTGTCTGCGTCTGTGTGTGCGTCTGCGTCTGCGTCTGCGTCTCCGTCTGCGTCTGCGTCTGTGTGTGCCTCTGCTTCTGTGTCTGCGTCTGCGTCTGCGTCTGCGTCTGTGTCTGTGTCTGTGTTTGTGTCTGTGTCTGTGTCTGTGTCTGTGTCTCTGTGTGTGCGTCTGCGTCTGCGTCTGCATCTGCGTCTGTGTGCGTGCGTCTGTGTCTGTGTCTGCGTGTGTGTGTCTGCGGTCTGCGTCTGTGTCTGCGTCTGTGTCTGTGTCTGTGTCTCCGTCTGCGTCTGTGTCTGTGTCTGTGTCTGGGTCTGCGTCTGCGACGGCGTCCGTGTCCGTGTCTGTGTCTGTGTCTTTGTCTGTGTCTGTGTCTGTGTCTGTGTCCGTGTGTGCGTCTGCATCTCCGTCTGCGTCTGTGTCTGCGTCTGCGTCTGTGTCTGTGTCTGTGTCTGCGTCTGCGTCTGTGTCTGTGTCTGTGTCTGTGTCTCTGTCTGTGTCTGGCACAAGGAATGTTCGCAACATCAAACTTGTCCAACAATGGTTGTCAACGCCTTCAATATATCCTGTTCAACGCCTTCAAAAGGGGTTCCGCCAACTGTTGGAGACAGCGTTGTCATACAAAGAGGGGTTGTCACTCAACTAAAGGACCCAAGCCCGTTTTTTCCGGCCTCTTTTTGAGTGTGCTTTGATTCTTTGTGATTGGCGGAATCAACAGTCGCGACCTTCACATAATGAATATCCTGGATGGTTAATACAGCTCAAATCCAACCAATACTATTTGTTTCTAGCCATCATCCAGGTCAGCCCGGTGATCTTCCCCACTGTCGAAACCAAGAAGAAGCCCCGGTGCGACACGCCCTCACCGGTGGACCGGGTGAAGGCTCGCGAGGTCGAGGACGACCGGGCGAAGGCGCGCCCAGCCCGAGGACCGAAAGGGGCCTTCCGGCTTTGCCGACAAAGCGTAAAGCCACCGTCGATGTAGGTGAGTCACCTGCTGAAAGCGATGGCTTCTCTTTGGCGTTCCCTGTTAATCTTACCTTAAATCTACACCAATTGAGGGTACCCTCCAGAGAGACACGTTCATGTTTGTCAATGATCATCGAGCCATCAAGCCCATTCTGCACAAAGCGGACGATCGTACACGACTTCTACCCGTCCGGGCGCCCTCACAATATGACTCAATCCTATTCATAGAGTTAATGGTGGCTAGAGCCCGCTTTGCTCCTTTGAACAAGTCCTTTGCGTGTCGGCTGCTACCTGGGCCAGGGGGACGGGGGGTGGATGAAGGTTCTTGTCCCCGTCTCGGCGAATGCTTTTTGTTGCCCTTGCATTGGTGATATGTGCTGTTGTCCGCGAATCCGTTCAAATCACTTGGAGGCGCTGCCATCTCATTGCACACATCACTGTGAAGTAGTTGGTTCCTCCTGCGAACTGGTTGCGCGGGCTAATTAGGCCGGCCGGATGGTGCACTTTTGGCATTGGTGGCTCCTTCGCTTTTTGCTGATCGAGTTTGCGAGGTACAAGCATTGCTGAAAGCTATCCAAGCAGGGCGGAAGGCACTTGGTGCTGGATGATCCGCAAAGATGAGCTCTGAGGCTGGCAATGGGCCAGCAGGTCTTTGGTTGGACCTTCAATCATGTTGTTTTCTCACTATGCAACCAGTTTGATTTGTTGCAGGCCGAATACCAACCTGGCGCCTCTTAAAATGCGAATGCGACTCCGAGCGCACTGTTTCACTTGGGGATTGAGGCTGGGGGCTGCCTCGGGCTGCAGCTCAAGCTGCAGGTAGATTGCTTGGGGGATGCTATGCGACGAGTCAGTGATGTGAAGCCACTTGAGATCTTGGTACTGGGTCCCTTGAAGTGGTCGCAGGTTCAGAACAAAAGCCTTGAGCGCGTTCTTTTTCCATGGAGCAACCATTGAGAGATTAATTTTGAGGATGCCACTTTAGTGGACACGAGTGTTATCTATTGGAGTCCAGGACTGAGAAAAGCGCGATTGCGGGAGACAGATTCCAAAGATCCGATACTTTGTGATATTGGCCACAGACTGGCTAAACTCCTTACGCACGGTACCATTGTGACCTAACATTTCCCCGATAGAGTGCATCCATGTCCATCATGTTGCTGCACTGGTTTCACATCACTGGCACTCACGATTCAAGCTGGGTGCTCCGAGCTGCACATGCAAAGGGGGTCTACACCTTGCAAAGTGATTCATGTGCGAGCCGAAAGTTCCATGTACCCTTTGCAAATCACCTGGGCCATCCCACCTGGGCCAAGACCTCTGACAGAAGGACAAACATGAGGAACCGAATAAGAGCGCATTGCCCTTGAAGCACTTTGCATTTTCTGTCGTAGGCAGGGGGTGCTGTCTGAACAGCTCGGCGGGGGAGAAAGCCAGCTTTCGGGCGCCGGCAGCGTAAGTTGGGATGGACTTTGGGTGCTCAACGACCCATATTGTTTCATTTTCCCAAGAGGAAACCAAGAGGGGATGGATATGTCTCTCTATTTGTCCAATTTGCCATCCACTCAGAAGCACATCAGGTCCTGAACGAGGTCAGGCAGCTGAGACCATTGACATGTCATATGCCAAGCCTCCCATTCAAGTGATGCGGCAGCACGTTCGTGGCGTGTGTCACACTAGAGGCCCCTTCGATTCAAGTGATTGCTTACGTGTTTGCTTGTGATTGCTTCTTGTTTGTTTCTTTTATGGAAACACTGGAACATCCCGGGTTTCCCGCTTTCCAATGACCTTTGTGGGCACGTGCCACAGGTGTTCGACAAAGAGATGGCGCGAGTTAGCGGAAAAACCGAACCGATTCTTGGTTCGGTTCCTAGCTGGTTTTATGGAGTTCATAGTAAGGCCTGTAGCAGGTAGTATAAAGCTCTGTAACCATGTTCGTAGAACCAAACGTCAAGGGTTTTGGACACTGCGCACTTGGCCCAGCAAGCTGATGGCATCAAGAAATCTTAGAGTTTGTGCATCCGTTGTCTTCTTGGACAGTGTGTGTTTCTGCTTGTGTGTGTGTGTTGCGCTCGTTTTAACTCGGTCCTGCAACAAGCAAAGTGTCTTGCTACGATGCCAAGGGTTGGGAAGCATCCCTTAGAAAAACACTCGGCAATCCGCGGGTTGCGTTTCGGCTGCTGATGCGTTTCTACGGCCGACGCCATACAGCTCAGGTCTTTGCATGGGAGAGGCGTATGGGAGAAGCCCCTCGCGAATTATGTGCTTTAGGATCCGGTGATGGTTTCACCACGTCGCCTTATCCAGTTTCTGCTTGTGCTGTTCACAGCCGGCCTAGTCTTACCAGGCAGACTGCGAGGTTCTGCATTTTCTGTGCCCTACTCCAATGCCCACGCACTGCGAGGAGGTCGCTGGATTCCTGGCAGATGCGCGAAAGGCCTTCGCCTTTCAGCCAGTCCAATCGTTGAAGCCTGGCTTTTGCAGCAGGAGCGGGATAAGGAGTACGATGAACTCTTGCGCGGAGGCTTCTCCAAGGACGGGCTTCAACGGAACGAGTTTTGGCGATCAAAACCACTTCTGGGGGAAGTTGTTACTAAAGCCAAAGCCATAACCCCCCGCAAGAACCGCTTTTTGGACTGGGAAAAAACAGTCGTTCGGTGACACTTGGGCGCAAGTGGATGGCACAATTCGCTCCATGTGGGTAAAGGGGATGTCTAAACCACGTGGTGATTCTGCCATCTGCTTTTGCGCATGTGGTTTTTGGGTTGCTACCCTTTGCCTGGAAGGAGAAGATGTTCCGATTTTTCAGCTGGCGGCCCCATCTGATCCTCCGCAGGTTTCTTGAGATCGGCCAGGTGCTAGTGCCGGCCTGGCAGGTATGGACGGACCCACACACGGAGCAGAACCGCGGCCCGGCTCGGGATCGGAGACGTGTGTGTGTGTTGTCTGATGGTACCTCAAGGTGAGGTTCAAGGGAAGCCCAAAGGAGTCCAGTCCAATATCTTATTTTGAGGCTGTTGTGACACATACCTCAAATCCGAATATTCCAGCGGTTCCATGAGCATCAAGGGTGGGGCAATTCCACACCTTTGAGATGCCCAGGCCCCGTGCCAGCGCTCTGCTGCCATGGTAGCCCACCTCTTGAGACATGTTTGAATCGCCCTTGTTCAATCAACAATTTTCTCCCTTTCCCATTGAAGGAACCAGGGTATGGTTGCTTCTTAGTTTGGGGACTTCGAGGAATCCTCGAATCTGAGATTCGACACGGAAACGAACCAGTTATGAGTGGTGTGTCAGCCTGAGAGCATTCATTTCACAGTGCTTTCACCCGTGCAATCAGCCCTCATCTAGCGCATCTAGCGTCGGCTGTGCCGGTCCAAACCCCCCCCCCCCCACCCGCAACCCCACATGTTGTCCCTTTTGACAGATTGACGCAAATGTCAGATTTATTTGTCACTTTGCTCCCTAACCAGTTCCATCCATCGAGCTGTTTCCCTTAAGCAACCGCGGCTGGTTCCCCTGTTGTGGGGCGGCGTGTTCCTTGTTTCCCTGAGACACGAGCTTTTGTTTGTTTGTTTTTTAGCGGGGCTTCCCTTTGGCAGTTGCTTATCTAGGGTGTGTGTGTTTATAAAATATATGTGCATATATACACATACATATATATATATATATATATCCTTTTTGCACATCCCTTTGGAAAGTACCAAACAGGTTTGCTGCTGTCCGTACTGTACCCTCTTCCAATCTGTTATTTCATTCTACAGCGGGGCCATGGTTAAGCCAGATGCAAGCCGTGGATGGCCCTGAACACCCCCGCATAGCCAATGTATGGCCACTGGGTCACTTCTAGTTGGGGTGCGTAAGCGGGACCTTGGAACCAGACAGACAGTATGGACGTACGTACCAACTCATACTCTTAGAGTTGCGGCGGGAGCAGTGTGGGACAGCATTCTGCCGTACTGAACCAGAGAGAAAGAGAGAGAGAGAGAGAGAGAGAGAGAGAGAGCGGGGGGGAGAGAACTATGGGACCCTTGCCCAAGTTGGCCGCCGGGATGCTGCACATGTCTTCAAACCCTCTTGTGCAAATACACCCGAAAGGTTTGCTCTTGTTTATGCCATATCCTCTGAAGATTGAAAGGTTGCTATAGTTGCCACCATGCAACCCTACACAGCACCATTTTGGTTCAAAGCAAGCCCCCAAAAGCGAAAATAACATCCAGGAAGGACGCCCCAAAACGTGGAAAGAACCTCCGGCTCACGAGTTTCTCGTCTAAAAAATGCTCCAGGCGGTGAGGTGCTGAAGGGCTCCCTGGCGCGGTGTGGCCCGGTCTTCGTGAAGGTCGGCCAGACCTTGGCGCAGCGCCCGGACATCGTGGGGGACGAGGCTGCGGAGGCGGCCCGTCGCCGGCGCGTCGCCGGCGTTGCCAGGGACTCGCGGAGCGGTGAACTTTGGACCAAAGGGAAACCACGGCATGGCGCGTTTGTTTTAGAGAAAGACCCGGACCCGTGGGAGCCATGGCACTATGCTTTTGGAAGTTCCAATGGTACTTTTGGCTGAAATCCCATTGGAGCCCAAGGTGTGAAACCATGAAGGCCTTGTCAACCATGGGTTTGAGGCAAACCATGGTTTAAACCAATGTTTTACACAACCTTTCTTGATGTCCTTTTGATTTTTCGTTGGTTCCAACAACTTTGGCTGAACCTGCCTGGTCTTCACATGCGTTTTGAGCACGAGGCTCCTTGGGGCGCTCCTTTCAACGGATTTGTTTGACAACCCCTCAGCTCTTCTGAGCCATGGCTTAAACCACCAATAGTTTCAACACGTTTTAAGGCTACCCAGGGAAGCCAAAAGCAAGCCAAGCTGCTTTACCACCAATTGATCGAGCAAACCTATTTTGGGTTCTCCTTTCAAGGGGGCTACTTTCAATAACACAAATCCTGAGCTTGGATGGATACAACCCTTTTAATAGGACAAACCACCGAGAAGGGTCTGCTGTTTGTCCACGTTTTCTGGGACCAACCTTCGGAGGTGCTGAAGTCCCTGCAGTCCAAGACCGCGCCCTTCCCGGATGAGATCGCGCCCCTTGGCCCAAGATCGGCAGAAGGAGCAAAATAGTATGAGTGCCGTCCATTTTGAGACACCTTGATTTCGGATGGTTACCAAAAGGAGGGGTTCCCATATGTTGAAACAACCAAAGTTTAACCCTAAGACAAGCCAACCGGATGTTTTTCGACCAGTGGATTATATACGCAAACACCTTGTTGGTGTCAATCTGACGTTTCTTGCGGGTATTTCTAGTCGCAGGCATCGAATCGTCCTGGAGGACCTGAACCACTCGGGGCCCCTGGCGCCGGGCTTGGTGCCTTTGGGCTTCCCGGAGGACGCCCCTCCGCTCTTCAAGAAGTTCTCCAGGATGGGGAGGGAGCGACCGAGCGACATGGGTTTGTCTCATGCGGAAATCGGGGGGGGCGGGGGAGGGGTGGGGAGGGGTGGGGAGGGGTGGGGAGGGGTGGGGAGGGGTGGGTTATGGTGGGTTCCCTAACCAACGTCACAAAGGGAACCTCAAACTCCAAAGCGCACGTAAAACCCGAGGCCCCATGAAGTTGTTTGGGGATCCTCTTGCTTCAGTGCAATTTCCATGGACAGCAACCTCTTCAGGCACCGCTTGCGATTGGTGATTTATCCCATTCGTACGGTTTCATCCAGATTGATGCAGAGTTTTGTCCATCCACAGTATTTCTGAGTCTTTCCAGGTGACTATGCTACTTTTTGGGGCGAGTCAGTCCCCTTAAAACAACTGCTTGTATGTTGTCACTTTGATGGCCCTATCGTTCTGAACCGAACTAACAGCTTAAGAACTCTCATTTGCCAAATACCGACTCTTCTATAGTATGAAGTTGACCCCTGACCAAACACATGATGTTTGCCCTGCAAAACACTGAACGCCTAAAAGGACACCTTTGCAGTGTTGTCCTTTGGCGTCAGTTTGACGCATTCCACTCCTTTCAGTTCGGTTCCCTCCTCGTTTACCAATACAACCCCCAGCTACTTGGATTGGTTCAAAACCACGCCTGAGGATATAGGTTGAACCTTCCGACAGTTTTCCGTTGAACCCATTCAACTGAAAACCATCCAAGTAAAAACACAACCAAATTAAAAACGTTCAAACTCCGATGGCCACCTTTAAATTTTATGGCAGGCTATTTGGATGTGAACTTTCACTGGTGACCCTCAGATGGCAGTTTCCCTAAGAAACAAGGGTTCGGGTTGCCTTCGGTTTCATTTTCAGCCCAAACACATCACACATGAGGCACGGCAGATACCCAAGCGGCGCACGAGAGATCGACAGATGAAACCTCTACCTTCAAACTACCCTTATGCAAAATCACCTAATCAATTCGGGATCTGGCGCACCATCCCGTTTTGGACGCATAATCCACTCGTCTTTCTGCCAAAGCTCCCAACGCGCCGGGGGTTCTACTAAGGCCTTTGTGTGTGTTTTTGCTTTTTGGAGGCTCGGTTCCCTTTTCAGGGGTTGCTTCAAAGGGAAACCGAAGCGTTTGTGTCCGGATCGCTGCACATAGCGCTCTGGCCATGCCCCAAAAAAACCAACTTGAACAGGCTACCGTTCAACAAAAGTCAAAAGCACACGCAAGCATTTGGACGACACAGGAAGACCATCGCCTCAGCGAGCTTGGGCCAAGTGTACAAAGCGACCACCAAGGACCGGCCTATTCGTCGATGCCCATAGGTTTCCAAAGCATCTTGTTTGGCTCGTCACATGAGTTTCCTTTCGGGGTGATGTTGAAAGGGCCGAAAAAGGACTCCCAAAAACGACACAGTCAGATTTGGGTCCCGAAAGCGTTGGTTTCCTCTTGGCGCCCTTTTCAAACCAAAAAGGGGTTGCCAAAACAAATACCCACCCCTCTATGTTGTTTTTTTGGGGGGAAGAGGGGGAGGTGCGGGGCCCTTAGATTTTGCCTTGGGCGGGCTTGACATACCCACTTTTGGATTGGCCATTTTGAGATCAGTGCCCTGGCACTGTGGCGAACACGGCAAGGGCGGGAGGGGCTGGGATTTGGTATGCGTATGCTTTGTGGCTGGACTGGCCAGCAACCTTTTTGAAAAGTAGACTAAATTGACATAAGGGGCTAGGAAATTCCAAACAGTATTATACAGTATTGCTTGATTAGAGAGGGATTTCGGCTTTTTCAGTAGCCCGCATCCTTAGTCCATTTTGTTTGGGCCTTGCCTACAATCTCCGTGGAACAGGTGTCAAGCAAAAGGCCCCAAGTTTTCATACTCATCTGTTTCCGATTGATTTGCAGCTGATTTGCCACAGTTTTGAGACACAGACTGCAGTAGCACGTTTTCTTTTACTGTCCGCCTTCAACCACAGCAAGAGAAAAGAACCCTCAAACAAATACACTCCCATAGAAATATATGCTGATTAACCAAAATGGGCATTGGTGTCCTTTGATGAGAGTTGTTTCGGGTTGAAAGTAGCTGGATTCTACTGGTTTTGGTTTGATTCCGACCATTTAAATCCATTCGGTCATTTTCCTTTGACGTTCTCAGAGGAGGGTTGGGACATCGCGGTGAAGGTCATGCGTCCTGGAGTGGCCAGACTAGTAGCTTGCGACTGGGTTTGTGGCTTGGCCGGCTGTACGCGTGTGGATGGACAAAAATCCACGCCAGGCATCAGTTGGTGGTCTATCCCAGTGATAGGGTGTCCATCCATGCCAGCTGGTGCAGGTGTTTGTCACAGGTGTCCTTGTCGGTCAGCTTCACTTTGCTATTCACCAAACCAACCATATTTGTTTAAGAGGACATACAGGCCATGACCTGCTGGAAAGCTCGAGCTGGGGCAATTTCCGATTGGTCCATGCTGATCCCCCGTGTTTTTTTCAATTCACCAATTTTATTCCCTGAATCCTTTTCTTGGCCCAAGCGATGGACACGGGCGTGTATTGGTTCGGCCCGAAACAGCTTTGGACCACAAGGTGTTGACCCAGCCCTGCCTCTTCAGTTGAGGTTCCCCCCCTTCTGATTTTCCACCGATGGATTTAGAGGGCCTGACACAAAAGCAAGGAGGAACACGCAGCTACAGAAAACGACATGCCAAATTTCAGCTACTTCTCAACGTGGAACTCCGGACAGCTAAAACCATTTAGATGCCCATGTCCGAGGTGCTCATCAGCGCAAGTTGAGCTGGTTGATGCTTAATGCTTAGTGTAAAGAGGCCGAACGGTGAATACTAGACAATGAGGCTAAGGGCTCTCAAGAAATCCAGGGTTATCCGCGGTCATCCGTGAGGTGACTTGGCCCTGGAGGGCCAATGATTTCTGGGTGTGTCTTTGGTTGAGGCTAGCCATGTTGGGGTCTATGTCTTAAAGGGCTGGCAAAGAAAAAGCCGAAGTCCTCAAGACCCGAGGCACCTGCATGGCCCAAAGGGGTCCGGTGAGGTTGGTTCATCGCCTTGAAGCTCCAGCGCCTGATCTTCGGCTCCTTCAACGACTTCGCCAAGCTGGCGGATGGGGTGGCCGGAGGCGTGTTTTTGGAGCTGGACTATCACAACGAGGGGCGGAACATGGAGGACGGCAAATGCCAGAAAGTTCAGGGTTCTAGGGTTGTTGGGGATACTAGGTGGGCTTGTGTTTTTGTTTCAGCCCAAGTTCAAGTGCCAGAAGTTTGGAAGTTTGTTTCGGAAACCTGGGCAAGGTTTCTTGTTCGGCTGAAGTGGCAGATAGTTTATTTGCGTGGCACAGCAGAGAGAAGAGTGGCCTCGGT
Source organism: Effrenium voratum (assembly GCA_963377175.1). NCBI lineage: Eukaryota > Dinophyceae > Suessiales > Symbiodiniaceae > Effrenium > Effrenium voratum. The sequence continues at coordinate 1,086,631 of CAUJNA010003505.1, read as the reverse complement.
TGGCAAGTAGATGTCAGATCCACTTTCGGTCAGAGCCAGTATGATTAAAACATAGTTTCTGGCAGGACAGCCAGCTTGCTCGGTTCGAATGTTTGATGCAGTCGGAGCGATCGCGAACGTGCGCCTCGTTGCCAGTGGTCGCTGCTGCGACTGTGATGGAAGACCTACCGTCATTTAACAGGCACTCCATACATGTAATATTTACGAACAAATTGAATTTGTAGACTTGTGTTCCTGTCTCACATGGCACATATCGTCTGTGGATTATTATTCAAGTGATGATGGCTTTTAATTGCAAAGTGATGGAACCCGAAGCGTTGGGACGTGAAACTGAAGGGTCTGTTGCAGGGTCGCCCGGAAGCAAATGGGGATTTATTGTCTTGTCAGATGCGTGTGCTCATGGAGGTTCGTGCACCCTGAACCTGGGCTTTGCATGATTTGCAGCTGCATGGCTCGCATGAAACCCGTGCACGCGACCAACGCCCCTACCTACAAGTGTATGATTCTTCTGAGGGTTGTAAGTTCAGAGTATGCGTACTCTTGGTAAGGAAGTTAGTAGGATGTCGGCCATGAGCGCTCATGGCATTCGTGCTGTCCTGGCTGGAGCTGGCGCCGCCATGATGGGCGAGAAGGCCGTTGTCACTGCTGTGCTGCAGCTGACAAAGAAGCCGCCTGCAGAGGTCCGGTGAGGGAAAATTCTGCTTTCACAGAGAGCTGATCCGGTTCCCCCGATGGAAAATGCGCCTGATTCAAGAATACCCTTGGGAGAAGCTGTGACAAATAGCTTATATTGTTAGCAAACCTTTGTGACTAGGGGGAACTGATATTTAGCATGTGAAGAAAACACTATCAGCCAGTCAGGGCCCTCCTCGAGCCCCATGCCCAAAGCAGAGGTGAACTTGCTCTACCTGGGCACAGCCACCTACGACATAGCCTCCTTCAGGCAAAAGCAGACCGGAACCTTCGCAGAGTGTGGTGTAAACATCAGCACTTTGGATGTGGCGTGTAAAACTCCGACTGCATCAGTTGTAGCCGAGTCAATCGGGCGTGCAGACATCATCCTTGTTTCAGGTGGGAATACGTTGTTTGCAGTGGATCGCTGGCGCATGGCTGCCATGGTGGAGCCTCTCCGCCTTGCCATGGCTCGTGGCGCAATCCTTTGTGGCGGCTCGGCGGGTGCCGGGTGCTGGTTCGATGCCTTACACTCCGACAGCATGGACCCCGACTGGTATCGCGCAATCATGCTGGATGGCAGAGGTGCAGCGGCAGAGAAGGCCCCTGGAGAGGCGTCAGCTGCGGGTGAAAAGCGTGTGTGGGAGTACATCCGCGTTCCGGGCCTAAGCTTCCTTCCTGGACTCTGTTGTCCACATCATGACCGAGTCCAGAGTAACGGCGTGCTGCGATCTACAGACTTTGCCGAGATGCTGAGGCGCCACCCCGGTGAGACAGGGCTTGCCATCGATCACTTTGCTGCTCTCGTGCTTTCGGATGGCGATTACCAGGTGCTCTCGTTGCCAGACAAGCCGGGATCCCTTATGCCCGACGGGACCAACGATCCCGGCAAAGGGGTGCCGGGAGTTTGGATCAAGTCTGTGGCCGCAGACGGCATTGCGATCCTGGAAAAGTCTTTGCCGAAGACAGGGCCTATCTCTTCACTGCTACTACCGGCACGAGAGATTGTACAAGATGCCCGATTGGAGGCTGCGCGAGCAGCCAACCCAAGCCATGACCTGTAGTGCCAGAGAGAAGTATAAAGCGATGGCATTTCTGTCCAGAGAGTCCGTCCAAGTTCCCAAATGATAGGTACGTGGTTTCCATACATATGGGAGTTTCTGTGATTGTCAGCAAATGCTTACCTTCCGGTGCCTTGCATCCTCTGGAACGTTGCCCGCGACGACCCGGCAAAAGCCTCGAGCCGTTTAACCCTGGGAGTGTAAGCCACAAGAACTCAGGGCACTGAGCGATATATTTGACTTGAAAGCACCAATCTGTCGTTTGCGACTTACAACTTGGTCGACTCACCCAGTCATGCAACTCACCAAGGTTAAACTACCGTTGTTGCTTGCTTTCCGTGCACTCTGGACCTTGACCTTGAACCCTTTCCAGCGATTGAATGCCTCTTGTTTCTTTTGATTTGTTTGTTTCTGCGGCCCACAATGTTCCCTGACTTTAGGTTGCTTTTGTCGATGTCTCTTTTTCGCTCTCTCTCTCTCTCTCTGTTGTGTTGGTTTGTATGCTTTGTTGGCGATGTTTCAGTTTTGGGTTGGCTTCGGTTCCGGGTTCTGCGCGTCAGCCGTCAGCCCAAGTGTTGGCGAGGACTTTGTGAGGGAGCACATGTGGCTGGGCTTTGTCACCGCCCCGGCCTGGGTGCGGAAGTACACGGGGCCCAAAGGGACCTGCCGCGTGCTGAGCACCGAGTGGGCGGACGGCATGGATTTCAAGGCCGGAGCGGGAGCCGCATTTGCCGCTGGCTGTTTTTGGTGGCTGGGGGCAAGCTGTGTGGGTGGGTGGGTGGGTTTGGGGGAGGGAGGCGTGAGGGTGAGAACTTTACTTCGGCTGGTGCTCAGGTTGAGATCAATGGTTTTGGGATAAACCGGATGGTTGAACCATAGGGGTTCCCTCCTTCCCTCTTGAGAACCTGCAGATTGTTTCCAATTTTGGTCCATAAGTAATTGCCGCTTGCAGTGTTCCTTCCCTTCCCTGCAGATGTCTGGCGCTTCCTCTCTTTGCCCGCTCACTCCAGGACTTGCCGGAGCGCCTGCGACACCGCGCGGTGCGCTTGGCAGCTGAGGCCTGTCTCGTGCAGCTCCTCATCACCGGCTTCGTGCACGCCGACCCCCACGAAGGCCGTTGTTTGGATTGAGCCGGTGGCTTCCATTTGCTGGATAGTTTTCCTATTTTCCCCTGTTGGTTTTAAATGGATTCTATCACTACTGGGCATATGTGTCTTTTCCCCGGTGGACTTCAGCAAATTGAAGGTGTTCTTGCTGGTTCTCAGGGAATGAGGAATGGCTCCTATCTGTGGCTTCCGTTATGGGAATCCCTAATTTCATTCCCAACACTCTGGGTATTCCATACTGAGCACCCGCAAGTTTTAGGAAACACCTGGTTTTCCATATGGTAAGTAATTGCTCCACGAAGGACTTGGCTTTGTTTTCTTGGGAGCTCACAATAGACAGGCGACTCGCTTCTCCCTATGTACCAAGGTTTCCGCAAGCATTGGCTTATTTCCCCAAAAGCGGAACCCAGATCCCTGTGTGGGGTTGTGGTTTTAGAAGTAGAACCGGCTTTACATGTTTGCTCTTTGCCAAATGATGATAGAAGCTAGTTGAATTCTCTGAGCACAATAGCTTCCTTCCTCGGTTCCCTGGTCAATGTCCCCTTGGACAACCCTGAGGGGTTGAAACAAAACCGGCACTGGGGTGGCCTCAAACATCACAGCCCCAGAAAGGCAGACAGGGGGAAGGGTATTCTGTTGAAGTTGGCACAGAGGCTCCGAATGAAACTTCCGCATTTCAGTTTTGAGTCCGGAGAGTTTCTGCACATTCCACGGAAGCGAGCCAGAGCCTGTTTGCAGGGTGAGCTTTTGGGGACACATAGGGAGCTTTGTGGGTTCCGGGGATGTTTGGCATTTGTCCCATGCGAAACATGGCACCGGCTTCCGGACATCGCCTTTTGTTTTTAGCGGTGAGGCTCAGTTCCGCAAATTGAGTGAAAGTTCATTCGACAAACTGCTCGTGGGGAATCTTCTTTGGGAATTATAGCGCTCTTCATATGTAAGGTTCGTTGTTGGACAGTGTTGCTGTGGCTTCATGGCTTCAATTTCGCCCCTTGGGAGATTAAGAACCCAATCATGATTTTTAAATGGCCTGAGGCTGCCAGTGCATGTAGTCTGATAGCTGGTGCCAAGCAGTAGCTGCCATTTCGCCCGCAAGATACTATGGCCAATCTGATTGGCTGAATTGATGTGTCTCAATTGTGAGGTGACCGATAATAAATCCCCTGCCAGGCAACCTCAAGTACATGCACGACGGGCGCATTTGCTTCCTGGACTTTGGACTCATGGACCGTGTGTCGCCCAAGGTCATGGAGGGCTTTGCGGAGGGCATCCGCAGCGTGGTCTCGAGGAATTGGACGGCGCTGGCCTGTTCCATGCAGGTGGTGGAGTTTGTGCCCAACCCGGTGAAGAAGAACCTGCGGCCCAACAGCACCCGGCCATACTGGGTGGAGAGCACCTTCGACGAGTTTGTGCAGGCTTTGGGTGAAGAGGTGGGCTCAGACAAGAATGCGCAGACCCGGTTCGGGGACATGGCGGCAGCTCTGAAGCGGCTCTCCACGAGGTACTTGATGCTGACGCCTGAGTACGTGGTCCTCATGACGCGGACCTTTGTGACGTTGGAAGGCATAGCAGCCGAGTACGACCCGGATTTCAACATTTACACCACAGCCCTGCCCATCACGCTGAGAAGGCTGGTTTCGCCGTCCACAGCTGAGGCAAGGAAAACGCTGCGGAACAACGTGCTGACTGACAAGGGAGAGCTGAAGTGGTCAGAGCTGAAGGATCTACTGAAGGCCTCAGAGCAACAGCCAGAGGCGTCGGGCGATTCAACCCTAGTTTATTCACGCCCGAACCACGAAACATTGTCTAAACCATATGATGCGTTTGGCTTTCTTTCGAAAGAAGAGCAGTGGTTGTTTGAACAAAATAGATGTTGCAACCCGGAGGAGACATCCGAGGATACCAGCATGGCCATCCTAGACTCCTCTGATGAAGCTGAGGTGTCCGAAAGTGGGTTCAAGCCTTTGGAAGGCTTACTGGGCTCCACTGAGGGACAGTGCCTACGGCGCATGGCCTCCCGGTTGCTGGTGGCTTCCCCACCCTCTTGTCCATTTTTTATGGAGGGAGGGAGTGATTCCATTGAAAGTCAAGCACCCAAAAAAAGGTTGTTAAAGCTAATCAGCATAAAACAGGTGCCCCTTTTTCTTCTGCTGTGAACATCCACTGGGCTAAGGCCTATGATATCAATCTGCATGCGCTGTTTAGCTACTTGGCCTCCAAGGACGCTCGGTCTCTGCGCAAGCAGGCGAGCGCTTTCCACCGATTCGGTCGCAGAGGGGGTGGTGTGATCCTTGGACTTCCATTTCATTGACAGTCCCCGCTGTCTTTCTTTCTTTCTTTCTTTCTTTCTTTCTTTCTTTCTTTCTTTCTGTGAATCCCATAAGCTTGACTTAAAATTTGACCCTTGAGCCCTTCCACCCACTTGGGGTCGCGATCGCAGGCGGCCTCCTGGCTTGCTCAGCAGCTGGATTTTCGGCACCTAGCGCGCTCCGCCCGGCACATGACCGGCGACCCCCCGGCGGGGTCTTTGGAGTACCTCGACTGAAACGACCCTTTTAAACGGTTTTCCCAGTTTGGCCAATCTTTAGGCGTCCGATTTGCTGAGATGTTTGGTTTTCTTCCCCCTCGGATTTGTTGCAACGGCTTAGATGTTTAAGTCCACACTTCCCATGTTGGCAACCACACTCAACGTTCCGACCATTCAGGGATGAGGTTTCTTGATTGCCCGGTTTCAGATTTGTGAGCCCAGGGGGATGGACCAGCTTGCTCCTGGAATGCGTTTCGCCAAGGCTTCCAAAAAAGTGAACCTTTCTCCGGGCGCTTAGGTACGAGAAGCTTCAGAAGCAGCGCGCCCAGCGCGAGCGCCGGGCGCTGCGCTTGATTTTACGAAGCCAGTGGAAGCTTGGAAGAAAAACATGTGGCCATGGGTCAAAATCCCGTACCCCCTGTGAACATCCCAATCCCCACTAAAATAGACTAAAATGGGCGGTGCACCTACCCCAAAATGGTACCATTGGTTTTGACACACAGCCATGTTTCTGGGCGAAATGATAGCCAGGTCACGAGGAGAGTCGTCCCCTATGAAGGCTTGTTTCATAGGGGCCCTTTACTTTTGGCTGGTGGATTGCTCTGCTTTGCCCGAGGTTTCATTTTCCTGCCCCAAACTCATCTACCATTCAAGGTCCTGTTCGCAACCGAAAGCTTGACTTGGGATGCGTAATTTGGACATGCCACATGAAATTGGGAAATGTTCAGGAGCAACCTTTCAAAGTGTTTGGCAAATGACATTCCCCCCTAGTCAATGTTTTTTGGAAAAGAAAGGGAAGCACTGTTTGACATTTTGCAAAATGCGGCCCCCAACTAGCAATTCCCTGACGGGAAAAAATACCCTCCGACCAACAGAGAAGCACACAGAAGCTCTTTCCAAAAGGAAAGTCTTGCAGTCGGGGTGTTTGCGCTTGCATGTTTTTGGAGGGCAACTTTTGCAAGTCTCCATGGCTAGTCTTTGATGTGACTTATCGCCCCCCAAACCTGGAAAGAAATGGATTTCAGATGAAAGCAATTTGGTGATCGAGCTTTTGTTCTTAGCTTGGAGCAACCCACCTTCGCTACGGTGGATGCCCTAAATATTGCCAGACCAGACACAAACCATGGCACTTTGCAGGGTTTCCCTTGTTCCCTACTTGCATAGGGCATCCACCGTACCAACCAAGGAAGCGGCTCCACTACCGTGCCGTGCCCGGCCTGGTGCTGGCCATCGCCGTGTTCGCTCTGCGCGTGTGCGGCACAGCCCTGCTGCTGATTCTGAAGCGAGCGACGAAGCGGATTTGGAGAAGCCTGGTGTTTCTGGGTCGCGGTTTGGTAATGATGTTTTAAGAGTTGGAGCTATTTCAAGAGTGGTGCATAAATAAGTTGAGGCTCATTTGGAGCGGCCTTGATGTTTTGCTTGGCTTTTGCAGAATGACCGTTGCCTGCGCATCAGGAAAGCAGCCTATTTTTTTGGAATGGCCAAAGACCAACCCAGGTTTGTGGGCACGTCCCCGATCAAGCTTTTTAAATGGATCGGGAGCCGGGGCAGCCGGCGGCGGCCAAAGATGCTGCGCTCATAGTGTTGGCTGCTGGATGCCAACGGGGTTTTCAGGAATGCCTGGCAGCGAAGTTCGGTTACACATGCTCATGGATACTCCACCGACTCGGGGCTCGGGCCGGATGGTGCAGGTGCATGCAGATGCAGCCGAGCTGGGGACAGGAAAGGCCAATCAGCCGAACAGAGGAAGCTTGAGGAATCAATAACTCTTGATGAGCCTCATGCGCTCTGGAGAAAAAATGTGTGATGCATGGATCAGAGACCGTTTGTAGTCTGTCGGTGCTTCCCGGCCATCATTCACTTCAAACTGTGCCACGGGTTTGGGTGGGTTTTTTGGAATGAAGGATCTCTTGAAAGAATGGGTGTTTCCCCTGAAATTTGTTGCGGGTTTGCTGTTGACCCAGATTCCCGGATCAACATGCCTTGCGGATTCATACCCGTAGGGGGCCAAACAGCGAAGGATTATTTTCCGAAATGCAACATCCCCCAAGAATCGATGAAGGGTTTATGAACGCTGCTTCAACATCACAGCTCAAGGGCCGCGGTAGTCTCCTGCAGGTCTTTTGCCTCGTCACTTGAAAGACAAGGTCCACCTGGTAGCGGAGGCGGGAGGCAGCTGTGATACTGATTCAAAGGGCCAAACCGGTGGCATTCCTAGATGGCCGGGCTGCTGTTCATCCTCCTCGAACCAAACAGAGCCGTTGCCCTTCCGCACTTGTTGGGACAGTTTGTCTCAACATAGGCATTGCATATAACCCTGCGGAACACGGGTGATGCTCCTTTGGGTTCCCTTGGCATAGCCCTGAAAAGGGTACCCTGGCAAAGCACACCCAAATCTAATTCAGATCGGCGAGGCGGCGCAGCGTCTGCAAGACGACTTGCAGGCAAAGCCTGACGCGCCGGGGCGGCACAGACTTCAGCATTAAGTTGCAAGCAGAGCCACTTGTGACACCTGCCCAACTGAAATTCGTAACCTGGACCCGAAAACTATTGCGGATTGCTCACATCTACAAGGCCGTGTCCCTTGTGTTCAGTGTGGCTAGAGGTATCAGATTTGCACACACCCAGGGAAACCACGGTAGTGTTTTTGTGTCCCTTTACATCGGGTTAGTGGTTTGGGGACTACTGGAAGCCATCTTAGATAGTCCTCTTAGACTCGGACACAAAGGACGAATCCCAGGCAGAAATAGGTTCAACAATTCCTTCTAGTCGTTCTAAACATCGGGTCGACCCCTTTCGTGCCAGAATTTGATTGTGATGGTCATGTGCGATGCAATTAGTCTTGGTTTGTCTGCAAGAACTTCAAGAACTTCAAAGCACCTTTGAAAGCGAAAGTTGCATGACAGGTTTTTCCCCGGATACAGCAAGAGTCAATCTGTGGGCAATCTCCTGAAAAGGATGCACATAGTTAAAGGGCCAAAAGGATCCAAAAGGGGCTTAAAGGATAAAACTAAAAGCGTTAAACCACCCAGTGGCAAAGCAGGTAACAAGGCCAACAGGTCAAAGCTGCTAGAGGTTGACATGTACTCGCCCATGTATGCTGGCACATTCTCTTGCTTTGGGCATACCACACAGACATGTACCATGCCTCAAAGCCTCCCGCCGAGGCTGTGCCGGCTCTTTTGGGTCCCAGGGAGGATCGAGGCGATGGCAACATTTCCTGGACCTAATTACAAGAGTTGCACAAGCGGCCTGAGCATCAAGATCAGGGGCACCCAAATGTTTATCTCCTTGTTGAATCAGGAGAATCGACATGCTTTGATGTGCTTGTTCCAGTGTTGGCATCTCAGAAAAGGGTCTCTCATGAGCAGTCAGCTTCGTTTTTCAGGGCCAGCTTACTGGCCAGCAGAGGTTGTTCGACTCCCGAAGTTCGGGTTTTGTTGACCACGGTTCTACATCCAAACCTTTACGATGGGAACCATTGAGGCCTCGATTTGTTTTTTTGGTTTGCGTGGTGGATTTGTTTTTCCCACTCGAACGCAGGTGGCCGGCAAGCATACGGACTATGCGGGCGGCCGGTCCTGCATTTGCGCTGTAAAGCCATGGCCTGAGAACTTGTTGTCCGAGTCAAGGGATTTCCAGTCGGACGAGTGCCTGCAGGACGAGACACTTTTTCAGCTGGGGGTAATAGCCACAAGGTGAAGGTTCCCTGTTTGGGGAGGCAAACAACTCATTTCAAAGGGCAACTTTTCACTTTGGGTTGCCTCAACTAGAGAGACACCTATTTTTCTTCCAGGATCACTGGACTGGGGCCAGGGAAATTTCCCATTCCCTTTTGAACCGATCCCCCCCTGAGCCTCAGGGCCAAAGTCCTACCCTCAAAACACACAGGCGAACAAGCGCACAAACAAACAAAACATCCAACAAACACGCACACGCAAGCAAGCAAGAAAGCAAAGAAACAAGCAAACCCGCCAAAAAGAAAGAGAGCAACAAGACAACACGACAAACCGCTCGCACCACAACACAACACAGCACAGCACAGCACAACACAACACAACACGACACACACGAACACAACACAAACAAACAAGCAAACAATTTAAACACGCACGCACACACAAACAAACAAGCAGGCAAGCAAACAAATAAACAACTCAATATATAAACAAATAAACAAATAAACAAGAAAACGAGAAAACAAGCAAGATAACACATAATCAAGCAACAACCAAATAAACAAGCAAACAAACAAGCGAACAAACGAGCAAACACACAAACACACAAACACATACACAAACAAGCAAGCAAGCAAGCAAACATAAACATAAAATGACACACCATTAACACAACAAACCACAACACACAGACACGAACACAACAAAACAAAACCAATAAAACAAACAAAAAACAAACAAAGAAACACATACACCAACAAACAAACAAGCAAGCAAACAAACGAACAAACGAGCAAAGAAGCAAACGCATGGACGAACAAGCAAGCAAGCAAGCAAACAAGAACAACACCACAACACAACACAACACAACACGAACCAGCACAACACAACACGAACCAGCACAACACAACACGAACCAGCACAACACAACACAGCACAGCCCAGCATAGTACAGGACAGCACAGCACAACGCAACACAAACACACACACAAACAAACAAACAGTTTAAGCACACAAACAAGCAGCAAGCAAACAATCGAGTAAACAAATAAGCAAACAAAAAAACCAATAAACAAGCAAACAAGCAAGGAACAAGCACACGCACAAGAACGAACACACACACACACACAAACCACCCATGCAAAACAAAGATGAAACGCAACATGGGGAGTCCAAAAAGGATATTCCTCTGCAATGATAATTTTTGGGTTCCATGTTACTCTGCAAAAGGTTTTGCTTTTTTTTCTGGTTTGAAGCAACTCTGAGCCACTTTGCGACGCGCCGCTTTGAGAACTTCGGGTCGCGCTGAGTCGGGGCTTCTGTGTGCTGTCTGTGGAGCGGGAGGACCGGCAGCTGCGAGTAGCGTGGGTCTTGGCTCGAGTGGGCATGTGTGACACATGGGAGCGAATGCCCCACTCCACGGGCTGCAGCTCAGGAACTTAGTCTCTTAGTGACTAAGCGCTTGAGTCGCAGCCCATGGAGTGGGGCATTTGCTCCGGCGTTAGTGGGCTGCATTGGTTCCCGTGCTCCAGCACAGGAATGGGTGTCTGGATCATGGGAAAAAATCAGTCGTTGGAGGTTGCTGGAAATGGTTCTGGGCATGTTGAAGCCCGATGGAACGGATTGCACACTTGTTGCTGGTTAGTGGGGGAGAATCCAAATGGTTCAAAGTCATTGGTGATTTCGGTCGCACCAGAGGCAAGCCATGCTTTTGAAGGTTCCTGGTATAACGATCCCATTTTCGGTTGTGAATTAAATCATTCAGAGTCACCTGAAAAATTGGGACCCCATAATTCGTTGGTTTACTTTGGGTTTCCCTGTAAGTGTGACTATCAGGGTTTCCGATTTTTGGAGCTCAGAACGAGCCATGGCCTCTATACAGTCGAGATAGTCATCAACTATTTGGGATTTTGCCAACTATAGCCAAATTGCGAGGTGTGACAGGTTTGTCAGGCCTGGGGGGCCTCAGGACTGAATCGCATGCCACATCGTGCAGCCGCATTAACAGGTCTTTTCTTTGGGGCAATTGTGTTGGGTAGTTTTGAGAGGACATCGCAAAACCAACCATTTTGTGGCGGTCTTTCATGTACACACAAACCGGCGACTGCAGGGCGCAAAATCAATCCTTCGTCCTGGATGGTAGTGACTTCCTGTGTCGTGGTGTTCCGCTACGGATTCCGGATTAGGACTGTAACATGGGGCGATCCCAAAATGGATTTCGGTTTTGCTGTTGGTTTTCCTTACATCCAACCTGAACCGGGTGCCTCAAAAATCACACCCAGGTAGCATTCGGCACAAGCTGAGGTGAGCTTGAAGTTCCAGAAGGGGGACCCGGCTGGTGTATGCTCAGCATGGCGCTTAAAGGGGAAGCCCGAATCAAGGCCAAGCCCTGCTCTAGACACCCGTGTTTGTCTAAAGTGTGCCAGGAACAAATATGGTGTTCAATTGCAAATGCCTACCTCCTGTGACTCAGTCAATGGCATCACACCCTGACCACAGCGTGTATTTGGAGTGCGGAATGGAGTCGTTGTTGTTCTTGGAAGCACGCCTTTTGGTCGGTTTCTACTTTGTCCCCCTTCTGGAAAGGAAAACCAGTTTCTTCCCAAATGCAAGGGACGCATTGCCTGCACTAGTGTTGGTGCCGCCACATTGCCAAGGATAATAGGATGGATGCGCATTGCCAGAGCATGCCGTGTGCTTGAGTCCCGTCCATAGGTGCCTTTGGATCCCAACACCGAGGCCGGCACGGGAGAGGGGAAGGTATGGAGATCCTGAAACGAGCCGAAGCCGCACCCGACCCAACAGGCGTTTGCTTTTGGCGCGAAGCGTGGGGCAAAGCCGCGCCCAGCCAGAAGGTTTTTGGTTGGGAGATCGGTGAGATCGCAAGATGTTTGTTGTTCCCCGCCAGTTGCTCAAGGGATCCTTCTTGTCGCACAATGCCCAAATTCCTGGGGAATCTTCGTGGTTTCCGAAAGAACAATGGGGACAGCGGATGGGGATCAACCTCTTGGCGGACAAAGGATGATGTTCTGTGGCTATGGGTCGACCCTCAAAGGACCAGAAGGCGCTATGGGTCCAAAGAAGCGTCTTTTGCAACCCTGCCATGTGGCTGCAGGATTCCCCCCCCCCCCCAACAGCTCCGTGGGGCCGGTTCCCCATTCTTTCCAATGGTTCTCTGACCAAGTTTCCTTTCATACCAATGGATCTTTAAACACTTCACGCGTATTTTGCCCTGTCTCGCTGGGTATTTTGGCTCTTCAAGGATCCTAAGAATGAGCGAGGATCGATCCAGGTGCCAGCCAACCACTGGTCCGTGTACATCGCCTCAGCCCGGGGCCCCCTTCGGAATACGTTCCAATGGAAGGGGTTGCACGCTTGCTGAGTTCGAATTTGTTTGGGACCTTTTAGGGGATATCGTGACCAACCATGTCTCTGGGCCAAGGAAGGGGCAACCTGGCTAGGAGATTTGATTGACCAAATGTACATGAAGGTGATTTTCCAGGGGTCGATGTATGATTCCATTCTTCTCGAAGTGGTGAACTCTGGAACTACCCTCGAAGGCACTGTAGTCGCTGTTTGGTTGGTGGTATTCAGGGGAAATTATAGCTTGTTCGCCTGTGCGAGGTCTGTGACTTGGGGTTCTTGGTTGATTGAAACAAGTGATTAGATGTTGGTGTTTGAGTGTCCGTTTTTGGTCCTCGGCTTTGACCTTGCTGGGTTGCAGCTTTGCGGGCAAGCCCGTGAGCGTCATTGCCGGACAGGCATCCTTTGTGGCGTGGAGCGTGGGTCAGTTTGCATTTTACGTGTTTCGATGTGACTGGTTTGCCATGGCCAGGAAATGAACATATGAGTTTGGATATCAACGCTTTGATGCTTCTAGCTTAAAGCAGGAGTCCGGACGTGTGTGATTTCCGGCCAACTGGCCAATACTCAAATCAGGGAATCAGAACTGGTGACAGATCTCGACAAGCACATTTGCTGCATGATGTGTGGAGGTCATCCAGCGGAGACAATAGGTAGGACTTGCTACCTCCCCCCCCCCCCGAAACGCTCACTCGATATGAATCTTAATTTGGTGGCCCCTGCGGGGCATCATCAACATTGGGATTTATGTCCAAGCAGGTTTGAGGGTGGATCAACCATTGAGATTTCATAGGCGGGTGGGACAGTGGGGACCAGGGGGGCATTAGTTGCTTTCGCGGTTGTTAGGCAGATGAATTTGACCACCAAGGCACTTGCCCTCCTTGAGGATATATCATATAATATAATATAATAGTATATTCTATATCTATAATATATATATATTGTTTAACAAATTGAAATTTCAACATATTTAAGGGGAACCCTGTTTGATCACCAGTGAAACGTGGGGGACCCCTGCAGGGACCCCTGGAGCGTGCCGGACCCGAGAACCGCGCCCGTTCCGCGTTCCGCGTTCCGAGGCGGCTCGGCGCCTCGCGCAGAACTTCGGGAAGCTGCATGGCTGCGATGCCCGGAACTTGTTTGCTTGCTTGCTTGCTTGTGTTTTTGTTCGTCAGTTTTTGTTCGTCGGGTTTTTGTCCTTTCCCGTTAGTTTGTGTGTGTGTGGTTGTGTTTGTGTGTGTGTATTTGGGTGGTTGCGTTTGCAGTTGTGTGTTGTGTGTTGTGTGTTGTGTGTTGTGTGTTGTGTGTTGTGTGTTGTGTGTTGTGTGTTGTGTGTTGTGTGTGTGTGTTGGTGTGTGTGTGTGTGTGCGTGTGTTGTGTGTGCGTGTGGTTGTGTTTGTGTGGGTGTATTTGTGTGGTTGCTTTTGTGGTTGCGTTTGCGGTTGTGTGTGTTGTGTGTGTGTGTGTGTGTGTGTGTGTGTGTGTGTGTGTGTTTGTGTGGGTGTATTTGTGTGGTTGCTTTTGTGGTTGCGTTTGCGGTTGTGTGTTGTGTGTGTGTGTGTGTTTGTGTGGGTGTATTTGTGTGGTTGCTTTTGTGGTTGCTTTTGTTTGCGTTTGTTGTGTGTTGTGTGTGTGTGTGTGTTTGTGTGGGTGTATTTGTGTGGTTGCTTTTGTGGTTGCGTTTGCGGTTGTGTGTTGTGTGTGTGTGTGTGTGTTGTGTGGGTGTATTTGTGTGGTTTCTTTTGTGGTTGCGTTTGCGGTTGTGTGTTGTGTGTGTGTGTTTGGGGGGCGTATTTGTGTGGTTGCTTTTGTGGTTGCGTTTGCGGTTGTGTGTTGTGTGTGTGTGTGTTTGTGTGGGTGTATTTGTGTGGTTGCTTTTGTGGTTGCGTTTGCGGTTGTGTGTTGTGTGTGTGTGTGTGTTTGTGTGGGTGTATTTGTGTGGTTTCTTTTGTGGTTGCGTTTGCGGTTGTGTGTTGTGTGTGTGTGTGTGTGTGTTTGTGTGGGTGTATTTGTGTGGTTGCTTTTGTGGTTGCGTTTGCGGTTGTGTGTTGTGTGTGTGTGTTTGTGTGGGTGTATTTGTGTGGTTGCTTTTGTGGTTGCGTTTGCGGTTGTGTGTTGTGTGTGTGTTGTGTTTGTGTGGGTGTATTTGTGTGGTTTCTTTTGTGGTTGCGTTTGCGGTTGTGTGTTGTGTGTGTGTGTGTTTGTGTGGGTGTATTTGTGTGGTTGCTTTTGTGGTTGCGTTTGTGGTTGTGTTTGTGTGTGTGTGTTTGTGTGGTTGCTTTTGTGGTTGCGTTTGCGGTTGTGTGTGTTGTGTGTGTGGTTGTGTTTGTGTGGGTGTATTTGTGTGGTTGCTTTTGTGGTTGCGTTTGCGGTTGTGTGTTGTGTGTGTGTGTGTTTGTGTGGGTGTATTTGTGTGGTTGCTTTTGTGGTTGCGTTTGTTGTGTTGTGTGTGTGTGTGTGTGTGTGTGGTGTGGTATTTGTGTGGTTGCTTTTGTGGTTGCGTTTGCGGTTGTGTGTGTGTGTGTGTGTGTTGTGTTTGTGTGGGTGTATTTGTGTGGTTACTTTTGTGGTTGCGTTTGCGGTTGTGTGTTGTGTATGTGGTGTGTGTTTGTGTGGGTGTATCTGTGTGGTTGCTTTTGTGGTTGCGTTTGCGGTTGTGTGTTGTGTGTGTGTTTGTGTGTGTGTGTATTTGTGTGGTTTCTTTTGTGGTTGCGTTTGCGGTTGTGTGTGTGTTGTGTGTGTGTTTGTGTGGGTGTATTTGTGTGGTTGCTTTTGTGGTTGCGTTTGCGGTTGTGTGTGTTGTGTGTGTGGTTGTGTTTGTGTGGGTGTATTTGTGTGGTTGCTTTTGTGGTTGCGTTTGCGGTTGTGTGTTGTGTGTGTGGTTGTGTTTGTGTGGGTGTATTTGTGTGGTTGCTTTTGTGGTTGCGTTCGGTTGTGTGTTTTGTGTGTGTGGTTGTGTTTGTGTGTGTGTGTTTGTGTGGTTGCTTTTGTGGTTGCGTTTGCGGTTGTGTGTGTTGTGTGTGTGGTTGTGTTTGTGTGGGTGTATTTGTGTGGTTGCTTTTGTGGTTGCGTTTGCGGTTGTGTGTGTTTTGTGTGTGGTTGTGTTTGTGTGGGTGTATTTGTGTGGTTACTTTTGCGGTTGCGTTTGCGGGTGTGTGTGTGTGTTGTGTACGTGTGTGTGTGGTTGTGTTTCTGTGTGTCTTTGTGTGTTCGTGTGTCTGTGTGTCTGTGTGTCTGTGTGTCTGTGTGTCTGTGTGTCTGTGTGTCTGTCTGTGTCTCTGTGTCTCTGGGTCTCTGGGTCTCTGCGTCTCTGTGTGTCTCTCTGTGTTTCTCTGCGTCTCTGTGTGTCTCTGTGTCTCTCTGCGTCTCTGTGTGTCTCTGTGTGTCTCTGTGTGTCTCTCTGTGTGTCTCTCTGTGTGTCTCTCTGTGTGTCTCTCTGTGTGTCTACTTGTGTGTCTTTCTGTGTGTCTCCGTGTGTTTCTCTGTGTGTTTCTTTCTGTGTGTGTGTGTGTGTCTGTGTGTGTCTCTCTGTGTGTCTCTCTGTGTGTTTATCTGTGTGTCTCTCTGTGTGTTTATCTGTGTGTCTCTCTGTGTGTCTCTGTCTGTCTCTCTCTGTGTCCCTCTCTGTGTCTCTCTCTGTGTCTCTCTCTGTGTCTCTCTCTGTGTGTCTCTCTCTGTGTCTTTCTCTCTCTCTGTGTCTCTCTCTGTGTCTCTCTCTGTGTCTCTCTCTGTCTCTCTCTCTGTGTCTCTCTCTGTGTCTCCCTCTGTGTCTCTCTCTGTGTCTGTCTCTGTGTCTCTCTCTGTGTTTCTCTCTGTGTCTCTCTCTGTGTCTCTCTCTGTGTCTCTCTCTGTGTCTCTCTGTGTGTCTCTCTGTGTGTGTGTCTCTGTGCGTGTCTCTGTGCGTGTCTCTGCGCGTGTCTCTGTGTGTGTGTCTCTGCGTGTGTCTCTGTGTGCGTCTCTGTGTGAGTCTCTGTGTGTGTCTCTGTGCGTGTCTCTGTGCGTGTCTCTGCGCGTGTCTCTGTGTGTGTGTCTCTGCGTGTGTCTCTGTGTGCGTCTCTGTGTGAGTCTCTGTGTGTGTCTCTGCGTGTGTCTGCTGTGTGTGTCTGCTGTGTGTGTCTGCTGTGTGTTTCTCTGTGTGTGTCTCTGTGTGTGTCTCTGTATGTGTCTCTGTATGTGTCTCTGTGTGTGTCTCTGTGTGTGTCTCGGTGTGTGTCTCTGTGTGTGTGTGTGTCTCTGTGTGTGTGTGTGTCTCTGTGTGTGTGTCTCTGTGTGTGTGTGTCTGTGTGTGTGTGTGTCTGTGTGTGTGTGTGTGTCATGTGTGCGTCTGTGTGCGTCTGTGTGCGTCTGTGTGCGTCTGTGTGCGTCTGTGCGCGTCTGTACGCGTCTGTGCGCGTCTGTGCGCGTCTGTGCGCGTCTGTGCGCGTCTGTTCGCGTCGGTGCGCCTCGGTGCGCCTCGGTGCGCCTCGGTGCGCCTCGGTGCGCCTCGGTGCGCCTCTGTGCGTCTGGGTGTCCGTCTGTGCGTCTGTGCGTCTTTGCGTCTGTGCGTCTGTGTGTCTGTGTCTGTGTGTCTGTGTGTCTGTGTGTCTGTGTGTCTGTGTGTCTGTGTGTGTGTGTCTGTGTGTGTGTGTCTGTGTGTGTGTGTCTGTGTGTCTGTGTGTCTGTGTGTCTGTGTGTCTGTGTGTCTGTGTGTCTGTATGTCTGTGTGTCTGTGTGTCTGTGTGTCTGTGTGTCTGTGTGTCTGTGTGTCTGTGCGTCTGTGTGTCTGTGCGTGCTGTGTGTCTGTGTGTCTGTGTGTCTGTGGGTCTGTGTGTGTGCGTGCTGCGTGTGTGTGTGTGTTGTTTGCTTTTGTGTGTGTGTGTGTTTGCTTGTGTTTGTGAGAGAAATACGTGATGGTCAAGCTGCATTTTGTCGGCCATTGAGAACACTTGTGCTTTTTTGGAGCGTGTATCGGGTTGCTTTACAAGGGGATTGGACCCATTTGTGTGGCTCCCGCTCATTCAAGAACGCCAAGCATTGTGCATGATTCAGTTCAGCAAAATGTGTTTCCAACAAGAAGTTTGCATTAAACTTTAAGCAGTGGTGGTTTAAGCATGTTAAATCCTGCAAGGCGCACCTACAGATTCCAGAGACCCTCCCCCTTCAAGTGAAGAATGAGGCACTGGGAATGGCTTCCAGTGGTATCGCAACTCCCGCAACCCTGCGCGGGAGGCATTGCTGAAAGGAAGGTCATTTTCCGAAAGGGGCCGAGGCCATGCTGGGAGCATCACAAGGGGCGAATATCTTACATCGTGACTTGTTTTTTTATTTTGGTTGTACAGTGGAGCTTTTTTGATGGCTCAAAGCCGCGTGTTTACCTTGTCAGGCGGCAAGGTGAATAGGCAAAACATGGCAAACAATAACCAACCCACAAGGGTGCGAAATTGGTTTGGGTCTTGTTGTGTTGCGGGGCCACGACGCTTGTGACGATCAGGTCTGTCCCGGCCGGGACGATTCAAATGTGTGTGTAAACATGCTTGAACCACTACGTAGTGCTTGGAAATTACTTGGCTTGGAGGGCACCCTAAACGGGCTTCAACTAAACGGGTCCGGCTTGCACCAACGGAATGAATCAACACCACTATGCCAAAATTATATTTTTGCTGGAAACAATCATTTTCAACCTAAGGTGCTGCATGTGTGTGTGTGTGTGTGTGCGCCCTGCAACCCACATGTTCGAACCCAACCAGCCCCGCTTCAAGAAGCTGCACGAGGTGGCTATCGGCTGCGACTTGCCGCCGGCCTCCGGCACCTCGGATTCGGAGGGGGCAGCTCGAAGTTGGGATGTCTACGCCCTTTCGTACGGGGCCAAACCAAGGTTTTTGGTTTTGGTTGTGGGTGGGCTTGGCTCCAGGGTACATGTCAAAATAGGGATTTGCACACTTTGACACCTGCTGTTTTCCTTGTCGCCCTGTAAACCAAGGTGAGAAGGGTAGCGAGCCTCAGAGAACATAGCCCCATGAGGTTCCGGACTTGACGTATTTGTGGGGAGGCGCTTTACGTGGCAAACAACACATTCAGACATTGTCCGACCAAGCCAACCAAGAAGAGCGGATATGGGGCTGCGCCTCAAATGAGAAAAGCGTGTTTTCCTTGAAACCGCCGGCAGAAAGGTGCACGTTAACATGTTGTCCCTTTGATTTCTTCCCCCCCTCTCCCGGCAAAAGAGGCACATCCAAGAAAAGACCCCTGCAGAACGAAAAAAGCACTTCTCGAAGATTGGTGCTGTGCGAACTGGGGTAGTAAAAGCGATGAACCATCCTTTCAGCTCCAATTTCAGCTCGGGTGGATTTTTTTCTCTCGACTTGGGCCCTGCGGCAAGCGCCTCGGCTCAGGTATGAGCACCTCCTCGGCCTTGATCTGCGCAGGGGGCCCCAGGGCAGCCTGGAGTTCATCAGCTCTCGTGTGCACTCTGAATCCAGCCCTTTTGGGGGGCCCGAATTTGAGCTGCTCCTTAGGGGAAACAATCACTAGGGGTCTTCTTTGGTTGGTGGAGGCACTCATCTGTGGCATGCCAGACTTGGAGTAGAAACTTTCCTGATTCGACCAGCCTTGGCTGTTCGTTTGAATGGCTAGAGACGATCGATGAGGGGACTTTACTTCCAGCGATCCAGCATGACCCATACTGAACAAAGGTGACAGTGACTTGCCAGGG
This sequence comes from Effrenium voratum, assembly GCA_963377175.1. Classification (NCBI taxonomy): domain Eukaryota; class Dinophyceae; order Suessiales; family Symbiodiniaceae; genus Effrenium; species Effrenium voratum. The sequence goes on along the minus strand of CAUJNA010003505.1, from coordinate 1,067,534 downwards.
GAAACAAACATCTGATGTTCATCAGCTCTTGACTTGGGACGTATTAAACCGAGGCATTTACACCACGCATGTGTGTGTGTGTGGGTGCGTGCGTGCGTGCGTGCGTGCGTGCGTGCGTGGGTGTGTGTGTGGTGTGTGTGTGGTGTGTGTGGGTGAGTGTGGGTGTGTGTGGGTGTGTGTGGGTGTGTGTGGGTGTGTGTGGGTGTGTGTGGGTGTGTGTGGGTGTGTGTGGGTGTGTGTGGGTGTGTGTGGGTGTGTGTGGGTGTGTGTGGGTGTGTGTGGGTGTGTGTGGTGTGTGTGGGTGTGTGTGGTGTGTGTGGTGTGTGTGGGTGTGTGTGGGTGTGTGTGGGTGTGTGTGGGTGTGTGTGGGTGTGTGTGGGTGTGTGTGGGTGTGTGTGGGTGTGTGTGGGTGTGTGTGTGTGTGTGGGTGTGTGTGGGTGTGTGTGGGTGTGTGTGGGTGTGTGTGGGTGTGTGTGGGTGTGTGTGGGTGTGTGTGGGTGTGTGTGGGTGTGTGTGGGTGTGTGTGGGTGTGTGTGGGTGTGTGTGGGTGTGTGTGGGTGTGTGTGGGTGTGTGTGGGTGTGTGTGGGTGTGTGTGGGTGTGTGTGGGTGTGTGTGGGTGTGTGTGGGTGTGTGTGGGTGTGTGTGGGTGTGTGTGGGTGTGTGTTGGTGTGTGTGGGTGTGTGTGGGTGTGTGTGGGTGTGTGTGGGTGTGTGTGGGTGTGTGTGGGTGTGTGTGGGTGTGTGTGGGTGTGTGTGGGTGTGTGTGGGTGTGTGTGTGGGTGTGTGTGGGTGTGTGTGTGGGTGTGTGTGTGTGTGTGTGTCGGGGCATGTGTTGACTGAGTGATGCGCAGACGCCAACACTTGAAGGCTGAGTTCTGAGATGGGCCGGTCGAGCAATCGCAGTCAATTGTTGAGATAATCATGTGTTGCATGGCCGGTTTCCAGGTGTTTCCTTAGTCCCTTGGAAGCTATACGGGAATCAAGGAGACGACCAGTGATCGATAGATGCCTTGCATTTTGGATTGATCATTGGTAGCGTGATGTGCAGAGCTTCCAGTTTGATGGGCCTTTCTGCGCCTGAGGCAATGTTTCTGGTCTTGGATGCAGCTTGGCTGATCAATGGGCAACCACCATAGTCTGAGCTTGGCACTTCACATTCAAGCGCGCGACGTGTCTTGGGAGATGCCCGTGGGCAAATGCACGGATGTTTTTTGAATGTATGCCGTCCTGAGGCTCGAAACCGTTTGGAAGCACGGCCAGAGTCTGCCTGGCAAGTGCACCGCACTGCAGATTGCGTATTCCCACAGCTTGCATCAGTCTCGAGAGGATGTCAGCTTGATGCATTTGTGAAATTCTGTGACTTTGTCTTATGCCGGGTGGTCCTGCATCACATGATGCAAAGTTTGCTGCATGCGTCCAGCATTGACACTCTTGAACGTGATGCTCGAACCAAGCTCTCGGGGGGGCAGTCTTATCCAGGTTTGGGTCTTTGAAGACGGACGAGGACCGGCCACAATCTGTTGTCCAGGTTGCAGTTGGACAGCCCTTGTGTGTGGATGCATGTGGATGCCGATTGTTTTTGATGTTACCCTTGCATGGGATGCTATTGTATAATGTCCACCATAATTTTCCAAGTTCAAGTCGCCATGCCGAGAGAGGACTTGTATGACTATCTCGGCTGCATTGAGAATGGCCAGTGCTTGGCTCGGCTTTTCAGAGATCAGGGTGGTCCAGCCGAGAGGCCACCAGAGCATTGGCGAGATGGGTCGAATTGAGGGACCAAGTGGTGCTTTCTTCAGCTGGGGGACCCGTCATCCAATCTGAGGACAAGTTGGGTTCATGGGAAGTGGGGACCAGCACAAAACCTTTCCCAGGCAAGGGAAGGCGTGCGTGTGTGTGTGTGTGTGTGTGGGTTTGTGTGTTTGGTGTTTGTGTGTTTGTGTTTATTTGTGTGTGTGTGTGTGTCTTTGTTTGTCTGTCTGCCTGTCTGCTTGCCTGTCCGTTTGTCTGTCCGTCTCTCTGTCTATGACTGTGTGTGTGCGATTGTGTGCGTGTGTTTGTGTGTATGTGTGGTGTGTGTGTGTGTGGGTGATTGTGTGTGTGGGTGATTGTGTGTGTATGATTCTGCGTGTGTGTGTGTGTGTGTGTGTGTGTGTGTGTGTGTGTGTGTGTGTGTGTGTGTGTGTGTGTGTGTGTGTGTTTGTTTGCTGGCTTGCTTGCTTGCTTGCTTGCTCGCTTGCTCGCTCGCTCGTTTGTGTGTGTGTGTGTTTGTGTGTTTTCGCGCTTGTGAACACATCTCCTTGTTGTATGCGTTTGTGTGGGTGTTTTTGTGTGTTTGATTGAATGAGTGTCTGAGCCTGCCCGTCTTTCGTTTTGCTTCTCCACCTGTTTCCGCTGGACGATCGCACAATTGCCCTTCGAGTATGTTCGATCGCAATTCGCGCAAGGTCCTGCGGCGTGTTGACTGGGGACAAAGGCGCCCCGAGTGATGTAGACTGTCCGGAAAGCCGGCGTCAAGCATGTGAGTGAGCGGCCGGACTCCATCGAATATAAATGCCTGCTGAAGCTTTGGCGCAAAGATCCGGGGTGGGCCGCCAACCCACCACAAAAGTTCTCGAACCCCTTCCAAGAAGGTGTTTCAGAACAGTCATTTATTTCCGAAAAGAGAGCGAAGAAAATGGAGAATGAGTTAAGGGCCCTGTTTTTTTCCTAAGCACCATTAAATTCCAGTCCAACAGTGAATGCATCGACCAGGTTGCAAGTGTTGTCAGGTGTGGGCACCTTCGGTGGCAGTGAGGCGGGCGGGGCGTTGTGGCATCCTTAAGGTCCGTTCTTTGTTGGGTTCCCTCACTATGATCAACCCAAAAAGGAATCCAATTATATTTCTGCCAAACGAGTCAGTGGCAAAACAAGGGCGTTTTCTTGCAGCAGAGTGGTTTATAACGTGCCCAAGAGACCCTGCCACATGGGTAGGTTCCATGCAACTATTTGGCATCACAAACAGAGTCAGGTTGCTTTTCAGTTTTTGAAAGTTGAATTACTTTGCCCATTTCCCCTCTGAATCGCATCACATGGTCCCAAGGTCTCGTTTCTGGAACATGGGAAGGCATTGGCTTTGGTCCAAAGTGGCATCCTCAAACTGACCCTCGACATGTCGGAAGGGATTACTTTTGAGAACCTCTCAGAGCCTCAGAATGCATGTGCTTGGACCCCGATTTTGAGGTAGTAGAACCACCTCCTCAAGTTGCCCTTTGGCGGTTTGGGCGCCGCTGCCTTTGGAATCGGGCTGCTTTTGGACTGATTCTCCGTCCAGGACCATACCGCCATCATATCCTCGGAAGCCGGTGTGCTCAAGGAGCGGTTTCGCTTGCGGTTTCGATCGCACCGCTCAAGTCGAAGGTCGGGCAGATTCGGGCAGCAAATGGGAAATGGAAAGTACGCTCAACAACCGAGGCAAGACAAAGGGTTTTGGTTTGCGACCTCTCCCATAATACTTCTTCCTTTTGTTGGGAAGGGTCGCTTCGAGCAGCAATGGTGGACATTCGCTTTGGTGTCTTTTGGTTGCCCTTCATCGGTGGCCAGATTTTCTGTGCCAGGGGCAGTCCGCGTAGGCTGTTCAAGAAATTCCAGCGTAGGCAGGTTCGTGTAGGCATGTTTTGCCTTGCACAAGCTTAAGAGTAGTACAGGGAAGTCTGCACTCCGCGTAGGCGCTTGTTGCAGCGTAGGCTCGTGTAGGCGCTGGTTTTGCACCTGAGGAGGCTCCGCGTAGGCATGGCTGCCAGTGTACAGGGCCGATACCCAAATATACAAAAAAGTCAGACACTTCATGTGTCTCATTGGGCCATCCATTGGAAGATCACTCAATCTCATTGGACACCTCATTCAGCATGGAATCTCTTGCGGAATCATACGTAAAATATCATGTCAGATTCCTTTTTGGAATTCCATTTGGACTCCTGCAGTTCTGTAATCCTTATTCTCAATTGAATGCAAAAGTAGTATTGCCCAACTAAATCATTGCCCAATACTAAGGTAGTCCTCCTGGATTCTTTCAAGTACCTATTTGTTGGTGGCCAAAGTTTAATCCGACTTTCTAGAACTGCTGGACCTGATTAGGGGGTTGTTAATCCTATATATATATATAGGTTGGCATTAAGGCCCAAATCAACGTGTGATGCAGCTGGTAGGCGAATAGGCCTGTTTCCCGACGGCATGCATGCATCCAAACCAGCAGCACCAGGTAGGCTTCTTGAACGGAAGGTTTCCACCAAGCCAGCGGCCCACTTAGACCCCTTGACCACTCGTGTACAGAGCATTCTGTCGGATCTGCCAA
>CAUJNA010003505.1:1033201-1058201 GCA_963377175.1 Effrenium voratum | reverse complement strand
CACTCACTCGCTCGCTCGCTCACTCGCTCATTCACTCACTCACTCACTCACTCACTCACTCACTCACTCACTCACTCACTCACTCACTCACTCACTCACTCACTCACTCACTCACTCACTCACTCACTCACTCACTCACTCACTCACTCACTCACTCACTCACTCACTCACTCACTCACCTCACTCACTCACTCTCACTCACTCACTCACTCTCACTCTCACTCACTCACTCACTCACTCACTCACTCACTCACTCACTCACTCACTCACTCACTCACTCACTCACTCACTCACTCACTCACTCACTCACTCACTCACTCACTCACTCACTCACTCACTCACTCACTCACTCACTCACTCACTCACTCACTCACTCACTCACTCACTCACTCACTCACTCACTCACTCACTCACTCACTCACTCACTCACTCACTCACTCACTCACTCACTCACTCACTCACTCACTCACTCACTCACTCACTCACTCACTCACTCACTCACTCACTCACTCACTCACTCACTCACTCACTCACTCACTCACTCACTCACTCACTCACTCACTCACTCACTCACTCACTCACTCACTCACTCACTCACTCACTCACTCACTCACTCACTCACTCACTCACTCACTCACTCACTCACTCACTCACTCACTCACTCACTCACTCACTCACTCACTCACTCACTCACTCACTCACTCACTCACTCACTCACTCACTCACTCACTCACTCACTCACTCACTCACTCACTCACTCACTCACTCACTCACTCACTCACTCACTCACTCACTCACTCACTCACTCACTCACTCACTCACTCACTCACTCACGCACGCACGCACGCACGCACTCACTCACTCACTCACTCACTCACTCACTCACTCACTCACTCACTCACTCACTCACTCACTCACTCACTCACTCACTCACTCACTCACTCACTCACCCGCGCGCGCTCACTCACTCACTCACTCACTCACCTCACTCACCTCACTCCCTCCCTCCCTCCCTCCCTCACGCACGCACTCACTCACTCACTCCCTCCCTCCCTCCCTCACTCACTCACTCACTCACTCACTCACTCACTCACTCACTCACTCACTCACTCACTCACTGCCTCGCCCAATCAATCAATCAACCAATCAATGAATCAATCCGTCAATCAACCAATCAACCACTCAATCAAACAAGCAAGCGAACAAAGCGACGCAACACAACACAACACAAGACACGCACACAGTGACGCACACAGCGCGCGCACATTCGCAAACTCAGACGCACGCACACGCCCTATCCTTGCGATTGGTTTGTTGCCCGCACCACACTGGGCTCGGGGGAACCTAACACTTTGTGTGTTTAAGTGTGTTTACCACCTGACGTTTTAGGCGGGTGGCTTTTCGTTGAGGGTACTTGCGCAGTGCACGTTTTAAAGTTGATGTTAAGAGAAAGTCCAAGAGAAGCCGAAGAGAAACCACCCTGGTGGGTCCCTCGTTTTGCAAACCCAGGAGAGGTGAAGATGCCTCGGAGCTGGGCCTTCGTGGTGGCATCTAGCGGGGTGCTGGCTGAGAAGACGGGGCCGTTGTCTTAGAAGGGGGATGCGAAGACATATTCAGAAGGATATGTGACACATGTGGGCAGATCTTCGAGATAGACGTACAAGATGGCATGGGGCCAGGCATTTATTCACGCGTACTGCGGGGGGGCGGGGAGGGGGGAGGCCTGTTAAGCAGTGTTTGGCAACATGTGTTTACACAACAAACCCCTGGTCCACTCTGAAGGGAAACCAAAAGGAGCTGGTTTGCACAATGATGTTTGAAATGTGTTCTAGACGGCAAGTTGAGTTGCCCAACCCTTTGCTTGAGGGACAAGATGAACAACTACAACGACGCAGCGACGCTGGCGGCTGATGCTGCCAAGGCCTTCAAAGAATCCCAAGGCCAGGATGGCAAAACCCCAATCATGCTGCTGCTCCCTCAATCAGATTTTCACTTCCAACCAGTTGCCTTTTCGGACACCTGCAACTGTGCTGTATTGGCAGAAAATTCAACCCGCTGAGGTGCATGAGGTTTGGTGAAACGATTTAGTCGGTGGTTCATTTGGAAGGGACATTCTCTAAATCTCCCCAAATCCAGGGATGTCGCATGTCATGCGGTGCTCTCAAAATAGGGACCCTTTAAAACCACCTGAAAAAGGCCAGCATAAATAAAAAGGCACACCCATGCCCTCTTGGGGCAACCAACATGTCTGCCGGTGGCTCACGGTAGTTTTTTTCCACGCGGAAGTCTCTGAGGCCTGGCTTCCGGCTGCGAGGATTTGGCGAGCTGCGTGCGGCACTGCGGAGAGGATGCCTGCCAGGTGCCCGGCGAGCTCTTGAAAAAAAAAACCGTTTGCCAAACAAATACCTCGACCTTGAAAAAGGCTCCGAAAAAATGCAGAAAGGAAAGAAACCGGAGGCAATTTCACTTTGTGGCCCGGCTTAAGATCACCCAACTACCAGCTGATTCAGAGGACCCCCTTGTAAATCAGGTGGTTTTGGATGTATCATTCAAGGAGTCAAACTACCCTCAAACATGTTATGTAGCAACAAAATGCGGCAGTTTCCAATTATTACGGGTAGTTGGGGGTCCGGGTAGCCATTTTGGGTTGTGTTCAGCAAACCGAAGCCCATTCCCTCGTTTAGAAGCTACCCCGATAAAAGTTGTGTTTTTCCTGATCAAGCAAAATGTCAGCCGCGGAAGGCTCGCGGAAGGTTTGCACTAAATTAAAGAGAATGAACATTACGACTATATGTGCCACAATCAAAACCCGGATGCAATTCATGACTGATCGCCGGAGAGCTGCTTTGTTTCGACTGGTCTTGAGCCGCTCTGAGTGAGTCCCATGGACTCTTTCATTCACAGTCACAGCTAGCCAAAGTCTGGGAATCTGCAGCGCTTGCCAGGAGGGGGTTTGAGAATGATGCACGTGTTGTTTGAGACCGCTTATATTCTTGGCATTGATCCAGCGGGACATCCTGCAAGGATACAAATACCCAATCCTCAAAAGTCGCGAATATACGTCATATTTTATGTTCTAAAGACTCTTTTATTGCTGCTCAGCAAGAGCACGGAATAGAGAGATTGCCGGCTTGGCATCCGCGAGATCCGAGGCGAGCGGATTTCGGAAGTGGTCCGAGCCAAAGGCTCGACTGGGCGGCAGGAAACAAGATGTCCCAAGGGAAATCGAGGGGAACCATGCCGCATGAGCGGCATGGGCTAAGTGGACGATCTCCTAGTTGTTCAGCGTCGCCCTTTCCTTTCTGGTCAGTTGATGCCCCATAAATGAGCACCCACAGCCGGGTGTGCTCTTTCCGCTAGGTCAAGTGGAAAGGCTCTTGAGCTGAGCTTCTTGAGAACTCAATTCATCATTCAAAATGGGACATATGTTTGGGTCAAGATCCCACCTGGACGATGCAAGTAATGCCAAACATGAACCCGCCATGTTGCAAGTAACGCCAGAAAGGAACCGCCAGAAACCACACATTTTTTCGTGGTGCCCATTTCGGGTCCCGCCCGGCCTCCATCTGTGGGAAACATGTCAAAAACTCCTCGCTTACCATGAGGCGACAACCTGGAGGTCCGCTTTCGACAGTTCTTCACTGAGAACGAGGCCGGGCAGCCGGTGGAAACGCCATGCCAAAACGGATCGTCCAAAATGCCAGGTGGCTACGGGTCAAAATGAAACCGCCAGGGGACCGCAGGTTTTAGTGTTTGGTTTTATTTACCAGGGCTCCATTTAGGGTACCTATTTTTGACCCATAGCCAGGTACTTACATGCGTTGGTGCTTGTGTGTGTGTGTGTGCGCGCATGTGTGTATCGTTGAGGGTACCATGTTCAGGTTGGTTTAAAGGGAAGCAACAAGGACAATCACTACTTCTGGGGCCCCGATACCCACATGGGTGAACCATTTTTCAGGCAGGGACTGGTTTGTTTGGACTGTAGGCCTGCTGGTTTTTACAGAAATGCACGACAACATGACATGGGACTTATCGAACACTGGCTCCTTTCGCAGCAACTTGCAAGGTCTGCGTTCCCGGTGTGGCGGAGGCTCGGGAAGTTCAGAGAAGTCTAGACTTGCCCTCGTTGCAATGGAACTTGACAGCGAGGTTGCTGGAACTGGTGTGTTTCATGTGTTGGATGCCAAGTATTGATGTCGATGAGGGAAAGGGCAAATCCACCTTCTCGACCATTAGACAAGGGTTGGTGTGTTGGCAGGCCCTTGGTCCATTTAAGGGGCAACCTCGAATTGAACTCCACGTTGTGGTTTGCAGGATGCAGGGAACCCGCCCAACAAGTAACTTCGAGATCCGTGATGCCCTTGAAGGGACTCCCAAAACAGGGGGAAAGTATTGACCAACAACTAATCGATTGAATGTCAGAGCTTAAACAACTTGCAGGATCCTAAGGTGACATTTCCCAAAATTTTGCATCCCTACATACTTTCAATTACTTTACCCCTTACGTGGAACAATTTAGACATTGGAGAATCAGATCCAAGAGACCAAAACACCGTCCCGCATGACGGGCTTTTTGTCCCTCCTTTGCCCTCGCTTATAGCGAGGCTATGTGGTTGCGAGCCTCACGTCAACTGACCGGTGGTTAAACCCTGCTCCAGCGCTTTTTGAAGGTGTCGGTTCCAAGGGAAACCAACCGGAAACCAAGCACCGCCCAAATTTGAGACATATTTTGAGGAACAGGGGAGATGAGTGCAGATTCCTTCTATGCCACAAGGGCCCCAGTGGTGTTCCTGTTGACTCGGGCTTGGAGGCCTTTGCTGCTGCTGATGCAAAGCGCTTGGGCGAGCTTGCAGGGCGCCAAGACAAAACCATCCCGTCCCTGCAGCCCATGGATCCAGACGTTTGTCCTTTTGTTTTCTTTTTTTTTCCGAAGGGTTCAGTTGGCCTTCTGAATGGGAATGAAACGTGATATACAACACCAGACACCGAGAAGAGGTGTTTGCTTCTTTTTTTGGGGGGAAGGCGGTACTTTTTGTCCTGGGCTTTTGAGCCATGCTGGTAGTTTGCTTGAGCCATGCTGAGTCCCGGTTCAGTGGCTTTCGTCTCCTGTTGTTTGGGTCCATGACACGTTCTGGACCCCAGATGGTTCCTCATGTTTCCAGCTGTCTCTGGGCAACTGGGAGGGGTGTCCATACTTGCGGTATGCGGCATCAGTCGAGACAAAAGAATAGCTTGGTTCAGCCGCACACCGGAAGGAAGAAATGGCAGGTATTGGAATCCAATGGAATCCCTGAAGCAGAAAACCACTTGGCAGTCGTGGCATGCAACATCTCTCGTTCAGGTGGACCTGTCACAACAGGAGGGCGATAAGGGTTTGCAGTCAGCCTGCCATGTTTCTGCGACGCCGCTTGCTTTACCTGGGTTAGCACGCCTCACTGACTCACCTCACTTTTACCACGAAAGACCATGGGGATCAAGGCTCTTGACCTGTTTGTGAAGTCTGACATCAGCCCGCCAGGAATCTGGTGCCCGAAACCCGGTGGCTGCCGCAGGAGGCGCTTGTGCACCTCTTGTGTTCTACATTCTCTGGGCTCGGCAGTCAACCGAATCACCGCCCGGCTGGCCTATTCCGTCACGTGTTTGCTTTCCTCCGGTTGGACAGGTATCAGCATGGTTCGAGCAAGGATATCAGGGTGCGTCCACAGTGTGCTTCCCAAAATATCACGTGGCTTGCTGGATCCCAGGTCACCTCCACTGGATCCCAGGTCACCTCTCGCACTTGGGCTGTTGCATCGTAGCAGCACCAGTACTGGAAGTAGTACTAGTGCTGGTGAAAGACTAGTACTAGAGTCTCTATAGTACGTATGCGTTTGCGGGGAAGTTGAGTTGGTTGAATGGTTTCACAGAATTTGAGGCGCAGAGTCCTGTTCATGTATTCTGTGAAGCTTAAGACCCTCAAGTTGCAGCCTTCAGGTCCCTGGCGGTTTCCCGTAGGGCACAGTCTCCAGGAGTTGGACCATTGTTGAGACAGGCGAATTCACTGTTTCAACAACCCCTTTTTGGGTTGTCTGACTCCTAAGCATCCTCTGGTTCTTTCAACCCATGTCGGGGAAAAAAACAAAACACGACTCTTTGGATAGAACCGCGCTTTGTCTTGGGTTTTTCTTGGGTTCCACCGATTTGACGGCTCAAAATGTTGTTGTGGGCTCCACCGATTTGATTTGATGGTTCAACCGGCTTTGGGGTTCGAGGCGCGGCGCCTGGGCGCCCTGGCCGCCTCGGCCTTCGGCGCGGGCTTCGGGGGCTCCGTCTACGCGGCTCGGTCGAAGGGGCATGGGGAGCGGGGGTGGGGCTGCTGAAAAAGCCGACATTGCCGGTTTCCAAGGTGGTAGTCTTTGGTTCCATTTGCCACTGGGCGAAAGCGGATGGCAGAGTTCCCGCCTTGTAGGGGATTTGTGCCATCTACATCCGCCCAGCTGCAACGTTCCCCAAGGAAGCACGTGGGGTCGCAGACGGCGCCAGTGACTTTCACTTTCGCCCTTGTCCAGATGGGTTTTGCTTTGTCGTGCACAGAACCATTTAAGAAAAACGTGCATCGGCCTCGGCATTCTGACAACCTTTCCTGGGATCAGTCTTGACCAGGTTTGGCGATTCAACACCCTGGTTTTCAACATGTTTAAACACAAACTCACATATACCTTGTTTTTCCCAATTTGTTGTTTAAACATGTCTCAGCACCAATTCCCCCCACTATTCTGTGAACATCCTCCTTTTGGTTCTCCTTTAAAGGGCCCGGGACTGAGGGGTGGGTTCTTTTGTTCGAAGCAAAGGCAGTGGTGAATTTCGCCGATGCCGGGCACTTCCTTGACAGCTGGAAGGAGGCGTACGTCAAGGCCGGGAAAGTTGGGTACGGTTTGTGAGCCGAGGGAAGTCTTTTCGGGATGGGCGTCCGTCCTAATTTGGCATCAGATATAAATGGTGATGTCTGTGCAGGTGACAGCTTTTAGGAGGGCTTTCCCCTGAACCTCCAGTGGGTTGCATTTGAGTTTGGCTCGTTGTTTGAGGCTCTGTTCCCCTTTCAGATTGGCTGAAAGAGAAACAGGAACACTGAAATCCATTTTTTGACCTCAAGGCGACCCTCTAGCGCGCTTCCATTTTTTGTTCCCTGCTTTGTGGAGGGTGTATCTTTCAGTGGGGCTGGTTTTTTCTTCGGAGTCGCGTTAAATTAGACCGATACAGGGTACGGGCCCCCAGAAGACACCCACATAGCACAGCCGAGCATGACAGCTGACAGGAGTTTCCAGAAAGATCATCCACCTGCGAGTTTTTCATCACGGCTCACTTCTCAGCTGCGGCTCCAACTGACGTCAGCGAGCCTGATTTGGTTTGAGAGACTGCCATGAGTTGCTTCTTTGAACTTGGGCTCTCAAAGTTATCAATCGGGCTTCGCCCTAGATGGGCAGCCAGTGTTGAATCAGCCAGAGTCTCCGTGTGAACGCCAGCTTTTCTTCGTGCTTTGGTTCAGGTCTGATTCTCCACAGGTCTGAGACCGGAGTATGGCCCTGGAGAAGTTGTACCCCAATTCATGGTGCTATGTTTTTTCCTGTGGAACCAGGGATACATCATGACCGTCCTTTCGGGCCAAGGCGCCATGCGGCGGCGCTGAGCAGGCGGGAAGCGGGAAGCAGAGCGGCCGCACTGTTCACTGCCAATTCACCCGACGGATTTGGATCGCTGCTTTTCAACCAGGGCTATTCATCCCAAGGCAACTGGTTGTGTCCCAGTTTTACACACGGCAACGCAGCGGCCAGGTTGTCAAAGCCGCCAGGAAGGACCCGGAAAGCGCCATGAAGCGCCCGGCAAGCGCCATGAAGCGCCCGGCAAGCGCCATGAAGCGCCCGGCGAGTGTCCAGAGTAAAGCTGCAAAGCGACCAGCCAGAAGATGACGGGAAAAGCCAAAAGGATTGGAGGTTTTGCTTGGCGTGAATGAGCATGGGTCAACACCGGCACTTTTAGCATGCCACCCGGATACCTTCAAACTCAAACACAAGGGCTGGCTGCCGAGTATGTGACTCCGACCTAAGCCGCATACCTGCCGTATCATGCCTTAAGGCCATTGCATAGCCTTTGGATAGTTCTATTTGCAGGCACAGTGCACTCAATCTGCCTGAGATGTGGTTAGCTCGCTATGCTTCCGCACTTGGTCTTTTTCGCGTGGTTTCATTAGACAGAAACTGAGCCATAGGGAGACCGAACGGGGACAGGGCTCTGATGAAGGAGGGTTGTTGGCCATGCAAGACAAAAAGATGTGGCAAGTGCCGGCCGCGTTGACTTGCAAGACCAACAGGTGTCACGCAGTTGCAGAACAAAGGCAAGGCAGGCGAGATGGTAGATGAATCCAAGTTGCTCCTTGCATAGTATATACTCGCCGACCATTTGGGCTCTGGGTACGCTTGACTGCTAGCCTGCTTGCCCATACTAGTTTTGAAAACACGATGAGACTGAAGAAAAGAGAAGGGACGTCAAGTTGACGCAGAGACTTGGCATAATTGCAGCATTCACGCTTTTGATCTGCCATTGTAAATTGTTCTCGGCAAAAGATCGCGACCAAAGCAAGTGAAGAGCCAGCCAATGTGCCAGCTTATGTCCTGCCAATTCGAGTATTGCACATCCTCTAGCTCCGCCAAGAAAGATCAAAACAAGCAGCTTGCCACAGAAAGCCAGCCGGAACAAGTTGTGTGATTATCTAGAGTAAGGTGCACGCAAGAGCTGTGTGCCCCCAGGCGTGGGATGCTTGCTGGTGTTTCAGGTTGTTGCTGTTGCTTTAACTGCGAAAGATATGTTGTCCAAACCTGCTCAAAGTGTAAGTAAATGTAGTTAGTTTATGCTTTTTTGGGTTTCTCTCGACCAGCACCCACTCGTTCTCGCTCACTGCAGGCGGGCATGACGCTCAGACGCACCGTTGCTGCCTTCGCATTTGCTTGTGTGGGCCTGAATGTATGCAGTGTACAGCCTTCACCAACATGTGAGTAGCATGTTATTGTTTCAGTCGGTGGCTTCATGAACTGGCTTTGCCGCCGTGCTTTTAGCCAGCCAACTATATATAGATAGCTTAGATAGCGGCACACACTGTATCACACAAGTGCCTTCGCAGACCTTTCGGAAGTTTCCCCGACACAAATTCTGGACCCGCAAAGCCCCCAACATAGGCTCCGCGAAGAAGCATCGTGATGACTACAGCAGCATCCTGGCGCTGCCGGCAGCATCATGATGAAACGGCACGCGCAGATCTCCAGGCGCCGCATGCGAGCAAAGACCTCATCATAGTGATTCCAACCTCTCGCTGTTTCTGGCAGCGTTTTGATTCAAGACAGCATCATGATGATACCGCAACCACGAAGCGCCACATGCGACACAGTAGCGGAAACAACGCAGTAACGAATTGGGGCAGCATCCTGCAGATATTGCATCATGTCCACAGCTTGCCAAAGCATCTCCAGCAGCATCGTGGCGCTGCTGGCTGCATTGACACGCTACGCACAAATCACTGTGTGCGCTGCTCGCACAGACTTCAGAATGGTTTTAACATTTTGCTGTTTCTGGCAGCGCTTTGATCACACCACAGCCACAAATCAGCTTGAGCACACCAAACTGCACTGTGACCAGGGCTACACGGCACCCTGACCACACAACAGCACCCTGCCTTGTCAAGGCCAAACAAGCTCCGCCAGCAATTGCAACCGGACCTCTAGCATACCAAGTAGCAGCCTGACTCGCACCTGGCCAGAACTCGCAAAACAGCCTGCCCCTCTTTACAAGTAAGAACCCCTTATGGCTGAAGAATACTGCTCATGAATGTGAAATCGCAGAGACCCTTATCCAAGTCAGTGTAGAGTTCTGTCAGCAACTTGCATCCAAATCACTGGCTTGTCAGACCAACACTTTTTCACAGGGACTAACTCGAATGTGAGGGCGTGCAGGACAAGGCTCCCAGTAAGAGTGCTGAAATTGTTGCCTTTGAGTTCAAAGACAATATCAACTCAGGTCCCGAAGTACCCTAACAAGTACCCTAAGCTATCCACAGTATCGATGAACAGAAGCGTCATTGATTGCAATTGAATCGCATGTATATCGCCGACCGTCATGTTGGTTACATATTGCTGCAAGGTCTGCCAAACCCTGTGCAATGCAGCCCCGACACTTTCGGGAGCCTCTTCAACAAGGCACGCATCTTGCAGGGGAGAGGTGGCGCTGGAGAGTTGCTGCACCGCAGCTATTGATACTGTGGATGGACGAATCCTGCACCACTTAAGAAGCCCTGGAATGATGGTTTCCCCTGTAAATACCAACAAACAATGGTTTCCCATGGATGGTTTCAAAGGATTCGTCAATCCACAGTATGAAAATCAACAACTCACTCCCGCCTGTGCTTGACGTTGCGTGCTTGCCGAATGTTGTGCATTTGTTGAGCCAGGCGTTCCTTGAGCAGTTGCAAGGCTCTGAGCAGGCCTGATAGCCCAGAGGGATCTTGCTGCTCAGTCAGCGACAAGCACGTTTGAGGTTCGGTCAAAGTATCTTGATTGGTCCATTGGGGACGAGCTCTAAATGTATTGTGTAGGGGACTCGTTAGTTTTCACACTTTCTCAACGGCAAGCGCGTTTGCTGCAGGGGTCTCAAGATTCAGGGTTTGTCCATGCTCACGCTCGAATACTTGGTTTATTGAGTGTCCTTTTGTCACCCTTTCTCAGACCAACAAAAGTTCCTCATTTTGAAACTCACCCACGTGTTTGGCGGCCACGTTAAACGCTATTTGTCGAGCCAGGATTGAGTCGAACACATGCATTTTTGGAGCAGTTGACTACCTTTGCAGTGTATCCTTGGACTTGCGTTGCAGGCCAGAATGTAAGAGCAACATTGGACCCGGTTTCCACAGTCAAAGTGGATGAGGGTGCCTGTTTAGCGTGTTTAGGTTTGGTCACACGTGCATTTGTTTCGCAAGATCAAGTTCCTCGTGGTTGACGGACGGTCTTTTAATTTTCTTATTTGAGGGACTTAGCGACTTAGCGCCCCCTCCCCAATCCGAATAGAGCCTGCTAGCACCCAATCCGGCCAACGCAGGCAGATTAGGGTCGATACTGGGAACCTTTTTGTGGTAAACATCTACCAGTAACCGGGAGCACCTTGTGCCTAAGGCGAAGGTCGTGGAGGTTGTGTTGGCACCTCAGACCTGCGATGCCAGAGGCGCTCAAGGTTTCGAGCTTGCGAGCCAGGGAATGGCACACGAAGAGTTTGGCGTAACGTCATGCAGTTCTTGGACGAAGTTCTACATGCTGGCCCTAGATGTTTCTCTTAAGAAGTACAGCATCCGAAAACAGGTTTCCAACAACCATGATCCTGTCTTTTCAGTATGGTTCACGGTCAGTTTTGGTCCTTTGACCCTTGACAACCCTGAAGTAATCCCCCAACCCAACCCCCCCACCCCCCCCGCAAACCCACCCAGACACTTAAGCTCACACTCAACATCAACCACTAAACCCACCCAAACTTCGCCTAAAGCGGCTGTAGAACAACCAGAGCTATTTATGTTTCTCAGCTACCATACTCAGGGAAACCAACTAGCAGGGATACAGGGGGCCAGGGATGCGGGAGGATTCCCCCTAAATGCACCTTGACTAAGTTTAAGGGAAATGGCGCCAAGGGAATCCCCCCCATATCCCCGCTCCCTCCGTATCCCCGCTTGTTCGTTTGTCCAACATACACCTAATATGGGGTGCAAATACTTGCTAAGCATTGGCTCCTATGATCAGGACTTGATCTGGTTTCAAAGTGGCCCACACTCCCAGTAAGTATTTTAAACCAACCTTAACCAAACCAACCTTTTGCCAACCTTATTAGCAACAAACCGTGAACACATCCCAGACTAACTCTGCAGGAGCCTGTACATCCGCTCTTGACCAACCCCAGACAAACCCGAAGCCAACCCCAAAGCTACAGAAATACTACCGAAGCCCAATTATTCAATCTAAGCCCACCCTAAACTTGCGCTGAACCAGCCACCATACACCCAACCCAAGGCAACCTTAAGCAGCTCTAAACACTCTCTAATCCTGCCCAGAAACCATCCTGAACCCACCCTGAGACAACCCAAACAAATATTATCCCACTTCATCGCTGTGCTCAGCTTGTTGAATCGTGATTGTAAACCATAGAAGTGGTTTTGTCCCACTCGTCCAGTAGAGCAATGATTTGAATTTGCATAATTTCGCACCCGGGTGAATCGACCTGATAGTTCAACGGGGGTGATTCAATGGTGTTTCCTGGAAAAGTATTCGATTCCATCTACCAGGGTTTTATTAATCCCATGTTCCTACTAACATGATGCTTGTGCCGAGAGCGCACGTTCATTTCCAAGTGGGTTCCGCGGCTTCAAGGGATCTCGCAACGGCAGCATGACAGCCCAGTTTACAGTGTGCACATGGCTTGATAATGTTTGCCTTGTATACGTTACGGTGCTTGTACCAGTGAACGGTTCAATGCGGTTTATGGCCTCAAAGCCAGTGGAAGGTTTTAAGTTTTAACTCAGAGGAGCCGTGCAGCCGATGCAGATGCCTTGGACCTAAGTCAGGCAGATCTGCAGACGACAATTAGGTCTCATGTTGTGACATTATGCGTGATGACATGGGGTCACTTGGTTGTGATGAGTCTCGGACACCAGCTGCAGGAAATTCTAGAGTTTATTGGCCAATTTCCATTTGAAATTCCCGTTGCTGGTTTCTCTTTGATTTAGGTCATGGGGGTTACTCACTAGGCTCCCAGCTGGGCGCACCTGAATATTAGCCTGTGGCTATGTTGGATCATTGGGGGCTGAGGCCAGTGCTTGGCAAACGTGGCAGGGGCAAATCGTAGAAATCACATTGACGGAGTCCCGATCTTGTGACCCGCCATGCGTTGTGAGGATTGAGGGTTGGGTAGTAAGAGCATATAGCGTTCGAGTCAGACATGACCGGGGTGTCTCCGGTTCGTTTCCTTTGGACACCACTTAAATAGCAGTGGTTGAAGCACCTTCAAATAGTGGACAGCAATCCCCATGTAAATGTCCACCAAAGCATCCATGTCCAAATAAACGTCAGAATGTAAGTGGCTAGTAAGTTAGTCCGACTGAATTTAGTTGGGGTACTCCAATAAGATTTCGTGCAAGGCCAGACACTCGCGGCCACGGCCCTCAGCGGGGAGTTGAGGGAATCGGAGATGTGGGCCGGGGCTAAATCGGGGTCTCCCCTTTGGTTGAAGACGCAAGAACAAAAGCGGCTGCATCAATATGTCCCTCAAATTTCCCGATCGGTAGCTCAAAATCCACGGAAAGCTAAGCTTTGGGGCAAATCCAGCTGAAATCCGCCGAACCATGCCTCCAGATGAAGTACTCGCATTGTGGCTCGTTTTGAGACTCGGTACCCTTTTTGAGGTTGGTTCAAAAGGGCACCAAAAGGAAACCAACCATTTTGAGGCGTCCGTTTTTGTTTAAAGGGTGTTCCATGTCCTTTTGAATTGCTTTTTGAAGAAAGGGACAACGCCAAGCCACTTGACTCTCGAACCACCCTTAAGAAAACGGGGCACCATAATGTTGGCACACATGGCGGGTTCCTCTTTGTGGATGAACAAATCCCGGCACCAACTTGGATGAAACTCAAATAGTGGGCTCAACCTACCCACTGGCGCAGGATTATGTTCATCCACAGTGCGGGCCCCGCTTTGATGCCAAACTTGCGTGCTGGGCGCATCTCAGGCCGAGAGCAGGAGCTGGATCGCCAGATTCAGCAGATGGCCAGGCGCTGAGCTTTGCCTGGTCTGGGGTGAGCAAGAATCAATGCCAGATCTTTGAGCTTTGCATAACTTTTTCCGGAACATGTTTTTTGTGCAGCTCGCCTGCAAACAAGTTCGACTTGTTGGGCAGGGGCAGGGGGAACAGCCATCAAAACCTGGGTAGTTTAAGGTACGTAGGCGGCAGTCCCACTTTACATGGCTTTGGGTAGACCATTGCAACACCGCGGTTTGATGATGACTCTTGGCGGTTTTGAACATCGCTTTTGGGCTCATTGAAGGTGAGTCTCCCTTGGTAGGGGGCATGTTTTCGGGTTGGAAATATAGGGAGCCAGGTTTGCGATGTCGAATCAGGCACTTCTCGTTCAAAATGTTGCCCCATTTGTGGCTTTGTTTTCCAAAGGGAACCCAACCAGAGATTGGTAATGTGCTAAGTTTTCTAAGTGTTTCTAAGTTTTTAGACCCCTGTTTATCACCCACTTCTTGGCCACCCATTCTCCAAGCGAATCGACCTTCTGACCTTAGGCTGGGCCCAATTGAAACTGATGAGTCAAAGTCATCAAATGGAGTGTGCTCTTTAAAGCTACTTGGTTGATATTGACAAATCAAGAGAGCTGGGGACTGCGTCAAACAATGTGGCCAGCTCGGTTTTGTAGCTTTCGCCCAAAGCCAAGGTTCCAAAAGGCTAGCCTTTTTTTAGGTTGAGGCTCTGGGCAATCCAGGTTCTGGCATCGTTTTGCTTGGGCCTGTTGACTTTGGGGGGGCCAGAAGGACCAGAGTGACTCAGGCTTCCGGCGGCGGCGGGTCTGTCGTATTCGTCAATGAGGAGCTGCGCGGCTTGAGTCAGTCTGGAGTGTCCAATCAATGGATGGAACCCTATGAAGCGTGGGACAACCCACCAATCCGTGCAGGAATTCGTCCATCAGCAACATGGCAACAGTGGAATGCCCCTTCTTTAGGGCGGATTCTTCACTTTCTCCGGATGTAGCTTCCTATTTACTTTGATAAGATGTTCGCAGCCCTTCAATTGGTCCGTGCATCACGCTTTTGTCTTGTCGCAGAATGCCACAAGTGTTTTCGCGATTTGCTTCTTTTGGCAAAGCTGATTCAAAGTCGCTGCCCTTGCGGTGGGGGTATCTCAATCACTTGAAATGGGTCAAATGTTGGTACATATTTGCCTACATGGATTTGGGTATGTTGAGGTGATGTTAGGTTGATGCCCCTGGAGCCCAAGCCTGTTGATGGCTCGTCAGCAGGGCAGTCCCTTTTAGAGTACGGACGTCATTCTAACTATTGTCCTTGTAGAGGGGCAAACGAGTCCCAACGCCCCCCTAAAGTAGGTACTGGATTCCTTTTGCAGGTCTGAAACGCAAGCCTGGATGGTTTGGGAGTTGGCGAAGTGGCTGGTACCCCCTGGTTAGCCCCTTGCGAACTCTTGGGTCACTTAGCGAACTCCCAGAGCCAAGAATTTGGTCAACCAAAAAGGGGACCCAGACCACCGTCCAAGATTTTGGTGGACCAAAGGGGACTTGGCAAGATCAGTGTGTCCGAATCCCAGGTGCAGGGTGTTCCGCCTCCCGTTGAAAGGAGTACCACGAGGTTGTTCAACTGATGTGTAGAACCAACAAGCTGTGTGGATTGTGTGCAGCTGGAACTTGTAGGACGCGCCCCAAGACCTTCCCTTTGGGATGCAGGCCTGCGTTTCGCAAGCCTCGACTGTTCTGGATCAAATGTGTGAAGGGTCATGTGTTTGTGCGTGTGGGTGCGTGCGTGCGTGCGTACGTGCGTGCGTGCGTGCGTGCGTGCGTGCGTGCGTGCGTGGGTGGGTGGGTGGGTGGGTGAGTGGGTGGGTGGGTGGGTGGGTGGGTGGGTGGGTGGGTGGGTGGGTGGGTGGGTGTGTGTGTGTGCGTGTCGGAGCGTGTGTCTTTGTGTTGTTTGTGTTTTTGTTCTTCTTCTTTTTGTTTTTTGCGTGTGTGCGTGTTCTCTCTCTCTCTCTCTCTCTCTCTCTCTCTTTCTTCCTCTCTCTTTTGTATTTCTCTCCGCGTTTCATTCTCTGTGTTTCCGTTTGTGTGGGTGCCTGTGTCTTTGTGTTTGTGTGTCTGTGTGTAGTGTATTCGTCATTGGTGTAGGCGTGATGTTCAATCGCGGTAGAATTGAATGGTTGGAACATCCTCAAAGGGTCGGTGGGCATCATACAATGGATTCCTCTCCACCAAAGGGTCCATGTGTGTTTTAAGAAAGGAGCCCCATGGAAATGAGTGTTTCATTCTAGATTTCCATTAAAAGCTATTCAGTGTTGTAGAATGGACGAGCTCTTGTTATATTTTGTTATCCAAGCTGGCAGATGCTCGCTGCCCCTGCAACTGTATGTTTCAGTGTATATGTTCGCGCCCGCTGGCCCAATAAGAACTAGAGCATGCCTGCCCTTGTTTCCAGCATGGGTGCACAGCTCGTGCGCTCAGATGGACGTGCACATGCCGGCGTATGATCGGATAGAGTACTTAAATGAGCTACCTTGTTCGAAGTGATCCTGGTGGGTGAACTTCTTGCATAGTTGTGAAATGGCTCATCCTAGGCTTATCCAGAGAATTTCCCCCAGAACCCCCACCCCCCACCCCCCTTGCGAGCCCAGCTCGCGATCCGGGCAGGGCATCCGCGAGCTCTTCCCAGGGCCTTTGCAGTTTGAGATCCAGACCGAAGGCGGGGATTTGGATACACAGTTGGATTTCCCCTGAAAAGGAAATCGGGGCGCTGGACCTTTGGAGATGGGGGGGGCCAGCCCCCTTGAGCGTGGAATGTAGGGCTCCTTTGTGCCAAACAGGTTTGCTGCTGGGGGGCTCTATTCATGCAACGAACTGCTCCCAGTCACGAGATGGTTTGCCCCTGGTATCCCTGCTATTTGCCCATTTGTCTTCCTTGTTGTCTCCCGACTTGTCTTCCCATCCCTGCTTGTGCTGGTGATGCTTCTCCCCAGCAATAGTTGGTGAGCATAAATCAAGATTGAAATCCCCATCAAGAATTCATCCCTAGCTGCGTCCGGTTCATGTTGGCTTTCCCGCTTTGGGCTCAAAGCCAAGCTAGAGTCGTCAGGTCGCCATGTCGGCTAAAATGCTGACGAAATGGGGTGAGCAAATCACAGAGTCGCCCTGGCCGGAGTATCCCCGACCACAGATGGTGCGGGAGAAGTGGTGGAGTTTGAATGGCCTTTGGCGGTGTCGTGTGAGTCAGGAGGCTGAGACTCCGGAGAGGATGCTGGAAACCATGCCGGAGAAAGACCGCCAGATCTTGGTGCCCTTCTGCTTGGAGTCGACTTTGGGAGGAGTGGGCCAGAACTTGGAACCTCATGAGGAGTTATGGTATCACCGAACCTTTGAGTGGGAGAAAAGGGAGAGCCGACTGTTGCTGCATTTCGAGGCTGTGGACTACTGCACCACAGTTTGGGTCAACGGTGTGAAGGTCGGCGAGCACAAAGGTGGCTTTACGCCATTCGAGTTTGATGTGACAGAAGCAGCTGCTACCGGCTCCAACCAGCTGGTGATGCGGGTGACCGATGCCACTGGCAACTTTCAGCCGCGGGGGAAGCAGTCCAAGGCCTGCGCCCCTCACCAGGGGTTGCGCCACTGTTGGGCGTGGTTTCCCTGTAGCCTTCAGCTTTTTCGGAGCACGTGTGTATTTTCTCTCAGCAACTAGGACCTTGCACATCTTTTGGGGGCCTTCCTGTCAAAATTGCGTTGGGGACGTGGGAGGCCCCGCACAAGATCTGGTACACGCGGGTCTCGGGGATTTGGCAGAGCGTTTGGCTGGAGGAGGTGCCTATGAGCTACTCGGGTTCACGAGTTCGAACATATGTATCAAGTCACCAGTGCCATCTACTGGGTTTGCTTCCTTTACTAGGGTACCCTTTTTTGGTTAAAGGATAGCCCCTAATGTTCACATGCCCATATTAATGTCCAACAACACTTGGGGCCTCATCCATTTGGGTCTTTAAATCTCGATTGAAACAAATTACGCATGATTCCTTGATTGGAAGCATGTTTCTTCTTTATGAAAGCGACTACCCTTGGTTCAACAGTATCCAACAGTCATGAACGCTGAAAAGACCTGGCCACTTCCATGAGTGTTGAAAATATCTTCGAAACAACCTTGCACGCTTATAATAATTCCCTTTCTGGGTGGTAGAATCATCACCTTTTGGGTCATTATAAAATGCTATTCCCTTGGGTGGAGCGATGTTCAAAGGGGACACACGGCTTGGCCTAAAATAGGGGGGAAACACAAAATGGGTGGTTCCCTTTTGCTTTCCCTTTCAGCTTATTTGAAGGGACTCTAAGAAACCCAACCCCAGACACCGCTGTGATTTCCGAGCAACTCAGGCTACATCTCGAGTCTCCAAATCACGGTCACCTCTTTGTCGCCTCCCTGCGTCCAAGTGCAGGCAATCTTGGCTGGGGAATGTCCGCCGACGTGGCAGCTGCGGGTGATGGTCTTGGAAGGCAACTCGGTAAAGTTCTGACTTGTATTTTTGCCCGACCTGGTAGCAACAAGCAATAGATCCCATAGGTCTGGGTTGAGAAGGTTTATGGTTTATGGTTGGCTTATGGTTGGCTCAGGGTTGGCTTATTGTTCAATGCTGAGACCAAGGCAAGGAGCTACTTGCGGAAGCAGAGGGCTCTGAGAGCAGAGCTCAGCTGGAGCTGGTAGTGCCGAAAGCCAAGCTTTGGTCGCCTCAACGACCGCATCTCTACGACTTGCGTGTCGAGCTGTGCTCGGACGGACGAGTGCTGGATGCATTGCCAGACTTAGTTTACCTGTTTGCCCTGTTTCCCTGTTCACCTTTTCTTTGGTGGGGGGGGGCATTTGTGCGTTGCCCTGTCACTTTTCCGAGCCGCTTGGGATCGGATCAGTCAGGATGTGGTGGACTCCTATGTGGGCATCCGCACTGTGGGCAAGAAGAAGGACGTGGAGGGCCACTGGCGCCTGACGCTGAACGAGGACGGATGGGTTGGGCAATGATTTGGACATAGTTGTTGGGTCTCGCTCAGTACAGCTACTGAAAAGATACAATGCGCCAATTTGAGACATTGATTTATCGTTTTCACCAGATCAGAGGAAGCCAAGGGGCCCGGGCCGGGGGGTAATGTTTCAGGTTTAGGGGTTTAGGTGATAAAACAGGAACCCCTGTCATGTTGTTCAATTTAAATATCATTTTCGCTTAGGACTGGGCCTGGACATTTCCGCAATGCAGATCAGACCAACAGGAAACCGCCAGTTTTGCGGGGGAATGTTCGGATAGTTCTTGTCCAAGCTGAACTTATTTTTTGGCTGTCTTCGTTCATTGACTGCAATCAAATTTCCATACTTCAATCAACATCTCTGGGAGTTGGAGCCGGCGGAGTATGGGAGCCCCTGAGGACTGCTGCTTCCACCTGGGGCCCTTGGACCAGGGCTGGTGGCCGGATGGGCTCCTTACGCCCCCCTCGGATGAGGCGATGCGCTATGACCTGGAGTTCTTGAAGGAGGCAGGAGCCAAGGTTAGGGGTTTTGCTCTAAATGGGGTAGGGTGTTTTTAGCTCTTGTTTCGGCTTGTTTGTGGTCAGGAGTGCTTTTCGGGATGGTTTGGGTGGTTTTGGGTGTTTGTTTTAGGGGAGTCCTCGAATTCAGTTTTCTTGTTGGTTTGCGTTTAGCGCAATCCGCAAAAAGGCTTCCTCAAAAACAAAACAATCTGGACATCTCGAGTCGGCCACCTCACAATCGCCTGAATGAACTCTGCTTGGAAACTGACGCACAACTCCTGGCGTGAAAACAATCGGAACTGATGGCCACGGGAAAGCACTGGCTCTTGACATGCTTCGTTTAGTGTGTTGAAAGGAGATTGGCCACCAGACAGAGCGACAATGAGAACCTGAACAAACTGCGGCTAGTACAGGATTGTCTCAACCGCCTGAATTCTTCACCACGGGTGTTTGGGAAGACTCTATGCATGAGTGATTCTGACCTGCGGTGGGTGTGTTGTTTTGTTGAGGATACCCTGTTGGGTGGGTTCAAAGGGAAACCAAAAGAACAACAACCATGTTTGGGGTCCCCCGATTTTGAGACAAACCCGTTGTTTCTTTCAAGCCACCCAGCGTCTGGTCCATGGGTGGCCTTCCTTCAATACCAGATGTTGATCCACCTGCCTCTCTTCCAAGGACCCTGAGATTCGTCTTCTGGTTTCAAATGGATCAGCTGAAGCCAACTGCTTTTTCAGAGAAACATACCTGAGATGTCCTCCTTTGGTCCATTTTCCTCTAAAGGAGGCCACATGTTTGTTGGGTTCCATGTTAGTTGGTGAGAGGGTATCTCAAGACTTGCATTTGGACGTTCCACAACATGGAGATTGTGCCTTCGACTTGCCCTGAAAACTTCACCAAAAAGGGTTCATGCATGGCCACACGTCGCACATTGGCCGTCCGTGGTTCTGGAAGATCAAGCACGGCTCAAACAGACCCCCGCCCAGTCTGAGTGCCCTGAGGCGGGCTTCAACATGGTCCGGAAGCACGTGAAGGTGGAGCCGAGGCGCTACTACTTCCACTGCGACCAGCTGGGGCTCATGGTGTGCCTGGGGCTCGAAGGTTTCTTCGCAGCTTAAAAAGTAAATGTGTCAAACATGGAACCAGAACCCAACATGGATGTGTTTCACTTTTGGGTCACTTGAAACCAATCCTAGAAAGGGTACATACAAACACACACACACAGACACACACGTGGTTCGATCTGCCTACGTTATAGCAAGCTGACCGATTCGGGTGTAAACCGAGCTCACCGTGATATAGGTCTTTCACCTTGTGATGATGATGGTGATGGTGATGGTGATGGTGATGGTGATGGTGATGATGATGGTGAGGGTGATGATGATGATGATGATGATGATGATGATGATGATGATGATGATGATGATGATGATGATGATGATGATCATGGTGATGGCGATGGCGATGGTGCTGGTGAAGTTGACGTGGACGGTGATGGTGATGATGCTGCCGCTGCCGCTGCTGCTGCTGCTGACGATGATGATTGAAGACGATGATCAAGATTATGATGATGAAGAAGAAGATGATGATGATGAAGATGAAGACGAAGACGATGATGATGATGATGATGATGATGATGATGATGATGATGATGACTACAACAGCACAGCTTGGCGCAACCTGGTTGCAGGATTGAATATTGACCAAGACAAGTTGGTTTCTAAAATGAATGCTTTTCAATCTTAAGGCCCCCTTTAGATGATTAGTTGCGATTCGGTTTCTCTTGCTCTGAGACAGGACCGAACAGATATGTGACTTGCGAATGGACAAAATGGTTGGTGGACATAAATCCCCACTCAACCGATGTCCACCAAAGGGTCGCCTACCCAAGGTGGCAGGACCAAGTCTCCGGCACGGAGAAGGAGGGGGATTGCTTCAAGGTACCGCCATGGACACGCTTGCAGCCTGGAGGCCGGGCTTTTGGTTTGTACCAGTTTTGGCCCATTCTTCAGGAAGTCCGAAAGTTGCAGGGTTTGAGGCCTAAAGGACTACTGCCGTAGGCCTGAAGCAAGGCCAAAGCAGAGGGGTTCATGCCTCAAAAGCTCGATCTCTTTTGTTTTCATGGTGATGCGAGTGCTGAAAGGTGGTTTTCCCGGCCAGGCCAGGACGCCTCCAACTGGCCGGCCTGGGCCAAGGAGCAATTCCGAGCGGAGCTGCGGGAGATGGTGGATGGTTTGCGGAACCACCCCTCTGTGACTGTGTGGGTGCTTTTCAATGAGGCGCATTTGTGATATTGGGTGTGGCTCAAAATTTAAAAGGAGGGGCAAACCGCAGGTTTTGGTCCATGTTTCCACTTCCCAGGGTTCCATCTTGGTACCAGTTTCTTGAGCCACAGCCAAAGGCCATGTGCCAAGGGACCCCCGTTAAAGTCATCAAGTCGTCTTGCAGGCCAGTGGACAAAATCTACTTGGCACCCACTGGGATTGGTGGCTTCTCCCAGACTTGTACCCATGCCAACTGTTGGCATATCAGAGAGAAGGCAATTGGTTGGTATTCAAGAGAAGCGAAAAGCATAGGGGCCGATTCCGTTGAGCCGCACGGGCGCGAGGCCTGGGGCCAGCATGACTCCCTGGAGATCGGGCGATGGCTTCAAAGTTATGACCCCTCCAGGCTCATCAACATCGCCAGCGGCGGGAACTTCTTTGAGGTCGGGGACATGGTAGACCCTGGGCGAGAAAAAAGAGCAACCTTTGGGCTAGCATGGAAGCATGAATTATGTTCCCACGAACCCTTAAGACTTGGTACCAGGTTCAAACGCCTTTTGGGAGCTTCCATGTTGGCTGAAAGAGGCGGGAGTCACTTGTTGGTTTCCCTGAAGGAAACTTAGCCGGCATGGATAGTTGTTAGTATTGTGTTCCAGAACAGCCCTACTCTTCAGCGCCCAGGACCACCACAACTACCCGGAGCCCACCTTTCCCATGGAGCCCATGGATGACCGGTTTAGAGATTACGTCAAGGTGATCGGGGAATTCGGGGGCCACGGCTTAGTGCTGCCTGCCGAGCATTTGTGGCAGACCGCCAAGAAGCACTGGGGCTATGATGTGCTGCAGGACATGACCTCACTTGTCCAAAGCCCTCTGTTTGGTGCAACTTTAGCGAGGAATGGCCCCATTTTGGAAGTGAATGGCTGGCCCCCTTTTAGAAAGTGATTTGTTTGTTTTAAAACCGAGAACATAGGCTTCCAGGATTCCCGAGTTTTGTGGCAGTGGTGGTGGGTCCCTCCTGCGCAGGACATCTCCGAATTGGAGGCCAAGTACCAAGGCCAGGAATAGGAAGCGAAACGGCGGCTACCTATTTTGAAGGTCCAAATCCCTTTTTGACACATATTTCCCTTTTTGGGGGTCTTCACAACACGACCTGGGCCAGTTCAAAGGAAGTTTCCCTTTGAGGTGATGGTACAAAGAGGGAGAATGTAAATGGGGATTCGCGTGTCATCCACCTGAACATGATTTACCCCGCAGAATGGTTCGGTTGAAAATTCATGGCACCTGTTCGAGTTTGGTTTTAGACGTTTACCCGTGGACGCCGTCAATTTTTCCTCAACAGGATGCCTAAGCCCTAAGCGCTCTGGAGCGCTGTAGGAACTCAAGAATACGAAGCCCTGGAAGCCACGTAGTTGGTTCAGTTCTGGGGTGGACATGAACCCTTTCGGGAGCTAAACGGCAACAACCTGGATGGTTCAGTTTGGGGTCATTCTATCTCACGCATTTTCCTCGCATTGTATGATTTACGCAGCCCTAGTTTCTCAATATGGACCCCCTGTTGCTAGGAACACCCCAAAATGTCCAAGGCAACCAGCAATTTTTGGGGATCCTTCTTGTACGAACTACCTGAAACACCCTGAAGGCTCCATCCAGAACCTCTGCCACTGGATGCGCCGGGGCATCGCCGCAGGGGTCTACACCCAGACCACGGACGTGGAGTGCGAGGTCAATGGCCTCCTCAGCTATGACCGTGCCTGGCTCCATGTTGCGACCCCCGAGGTAAACTTTTGGGGTGCTTGATTTAATGTGGCTGTGGGTCAAAACCAACGGGATCCCATTTTGGGGTAGGTGCACCACCCATTTTAGTCTATGTTAGTGGGTGGGATGTTCACTGGTGGTATGGGATTTTGACCCGTGGCCATGATGGACCCTCTTTTTTTAAACCCCTGACCCAACAGTGCCAACAGTCATGCTGACCCCATTTAGCGTTGGTGTTGGTTTTTTTTGTTTTTGTGGATGTTGGGCTTGGGCTTGCCAATTCTAAAAGTAGTACTGCGAAGACTTGATCTCAGAGGTCCAGTACTTCATTTAGTATTGGCGCTAAACATTTGGTATTTCCGATATTCAATCTTAGTTTCTCAGTACGACATTGTGCATTGCCAATTGCCAAGACTTGATCCTATGTTTCCAGTAATTGTAGAATAATATTGGCAATACTGTACTAGATTTGGCATTCCGAGGCCTAAGGCGTGTAGCCTTGGAGCCAGGAAGAGTTTAGATGAACTACCCTTTAAAGTTAACCGCCAAAGCTTTGACCTTGGGATTTCAACACCCCAAACAACACAACAAAATTAAACAAGTACTTGCCACTGAAGAGGACCTCAAAACAGTCAGACTAAAGATGATCAGGGGCTCTTGTGGGCAAATTCACGGTCTGGCCTTGTTTTCTTTATAAGGAGATTATAGAATCATGGTTCTGGGAACCACTTGCAGAGGAACTCGTAGATCCAAGGCCTTCAGCCTTTGAGCCGGGAAGGGCTTGGATGAACCCCTGAGACACAGATCAAGGAGTTTCAGGGCAGTAAGACACAACATGCTTGCAATTGTTTACCCTGTTGTTCTCCTATCTTTTTTGTTGTTATATCTTACCGTGTGTCCTATTTGTTCCAGGAAATTGCGTGTATTGACCCAGAGCAGTGTCAGAATCCTGTGTAAAAATAAATAAAGAGGGCCCAAAAAGGGAACCTCCAGGGTTTTGGCCTACGTTGGTCCTTGAGATACATCCAAAACTATCCTGGGTTGTGTCAAACTAGGGATGCGGACCCCAGCATGGTTGGGTTGTCCCTTTGGTTTCCCTTTAAAGTAGCTCCAAAAGAGGGTACCCTTATACACACACACACAAGACATGGTTCGCTCTGTCCAGTTACCAGGGAGATGGCTGCAACCAGGTTGGGGTTTTGGCAGCCCATGAGAAACGCACACGGGCCTGAGAAAGTAGTTTCAACCCTTGGGGTGGTGGAACCTCCTCCTTCAGTGAGACGTTTCCTTCAGCTTGTTTGGAGGGTGTCCTTAAGTGAGTTCCCTCAATGTTGTTTCCGTATCAAATTGTTTGAGTGTTCCACTAACTCACAAAGTTGGACACCCGTTTTGCCCATCACTGGAGGGGTTGGGATCCGAATCGCCCCCTTTTTTGGTGTCTTGTTTGAGTATACCCGTTTTGAAGTTTGTTGCGGTTTGTTGAACTCTACTGGCTTCTTGAAAACTAGTTGTTCTATGCCTGACAAAGGTAAGTTTGTTTCTGGGCAACAAGCAAGTTGACCCTCTCAGGCAAGGTCACCAAGTTGGGCGCGGCTGTCCTGGCCAAGGCCCACAAAGAGCTGTGGGCGGCCGAGTTGGAAGGTCCAAAGC
>CAUJNA010003505.1:975701-1023201 GCA_963377175.1 Effrenium voratum | reverse complement strand
TTTCTTCTGGTTCAGGTCATGGTCTCCGGAATGACCGGGGTGCTTCGAGTGGTTTGTTGCCCAGGTTCCCTTTCTGTGCAGCGCGGCCATCGACAAGCACTGCGACATCTTGAGGGCGCGGAGCTTACGAAGACGTGGCATCCGAGGGCTTTCGCTGATGACTCCTTTCGGCGTGTGGTCAAGAGCAACACATTCTAAATTTATGAAGCAGGGCCCCTGTATCTCCCTTTTCAGGCTGAGTCGGCTTCACCTTCCATTTCCGGGCCCCTTGGCCAATGGCAGCCTGATCCGGATTTGGTGTCACTGCTACTTAATGGGACATCTCGCTGTGTCCTAGGGTATATGTCCTTTACTCCAGCCTATGTTTCATTGGGGAGGGGCATTGGACATCGGGAGCAACTCACGCAATTTCAACCACAACAAGGGCTGTGCCCTAAATTTCCCACCCTGGTTTTCCCGTATCATTGTCCCACCCTGAGTTTCCCCTTTCTGTTGGGAGCACCCTGTTGATTTTCTCGCGTCTTGATCCGAGGTGGGTATCCTGGACTGCTTGCAGAAGTACCTCGCGGAGCTCGAGGGCGACTGCAAGGATTCGGTGCTGGCCACCAGCAAGGCATCCATGGAGGGCCTGACCGACTGACGGCGCCTTTTCGGGAAATGAACGCCGCAGCTCCCGAATCGCCTTCATTCCACACTGCAGCCTCAAAATATGATGCTGAAATGATTGATCCTTCTAATGTAATCACATCAGAATCTACGGTGTACATAATTGATTTTATAGCAACTCCCAAATGTTTGCCAAACTGCTCATAAGAATCAATAGCTTCTTTACCATGTTTTTGTTGCTCTTTTTGAACTTGAACCCAGCAAAAAGCTTATGAAGGGTTTGCGATTTTTTCTGGATTCCTGCATTGTCGAACTATGCCTGAGCCCTCAGGTACAAGACCATGCCTTCAGTTGCTATTGATGGGGGCCCTCGCCTTTCAATCGGGTGGCTTTGCCTTGATTTCAGCGAGCTGGAAGTGGATTCCCGTGAATCCCTAAGCTTGGAGCTGGTTGTCCCTGGTTGAGACGCCTCCGCGATGATTTTCATCAAACGACGGCAGACTCGGCTTTTGGCACGATTACCAGGCCATCCAGTCCATCAACTTGGCTGCGGTGCAGGCGCAAGCGGCAAGTGCAAGGCTGAGCCCGATATAGGCGTATGCCATATAGGGCTGTTCATCAAAAGCCAAGGATCCCCCCCTGACATCGGACCTATATATAATCAGCCAGGGTGTTGGGGTCGACAGTACAGTTTGGATGCTTGGCATATTCACTGTTAACATTGGTCAAGAATGGGTTCCCCTTTGGCTTCTCTTTAAGGCAACCTCAAGAAAGGGTACGGATCCTCAAAAAGCCACACCTGCGCATGAGTTCACTCAGTGTTCTAATATGTTCATATATTTGGTTGCGGCACCTTGGACTAACATAGTGGCCGCCCGCCAGTGTGTGCCGCCAGGTTTCGCGGAAAAGTGCGCCGGCGCAGCCGCAGCCGCAGCCTCCGCAGCCTCAGCCACAGGCGTTGCCAGAAGTCGCATTGGCCATCAGGGATTGCGCGCGTTGTTTAAAATAAAGCCAAAAGCAACACCTCAAACTGCCATGTTTTAGGCGTCTATTTGGACAAGGGATTGAATCATGAACAAGGGGTCGCCGTTAAAGCAAGATTAAGCCATGAAGATAATATTGCCAAAACATAGCCCTGTATTTATATGACAGCGGTGTCCGCAGGTGCGGCAACAACCTCCTCAGCCGCAGGAGCAGAGAGGGCACTGAGCTGCCCGGACACGTGGGGCATTTCCGTTGTTGCAAATAACTGTCAAGTCAAGCCGAAACAGGGGTTCCAATTCCTCGCTCTCATGGACATGCACAGATTTGGGTGTTTCTTTGCTGGCCTTTGAAGAACAACGAGAAAGACACTGCCCCTTCTTCAGGGACTTCCCTATTTAGAGACTCCCCCACAAAAGCTATCTAAAGGAATCACACCCATTTGCCTTGGTGCAATGGCAAGGGTCCCTTTGTGCCCTTCATTGTCAACATAGCGGGGGGCCTTCAAAGACAGCGGGGTTAGTTGCCCTTCAACCCTGGAAAGGATACTCTCAGAAAACACACACTCACACCATGCTGAACCATAGTAAGGGTAGCATTGTGTAAGGCAAAGTCACATGTTGAGTTGTTCAAAGGGACTTCAAAGGGAAGCCCCCATTTACCCCCATCCTCCCCAATCTCAAGCCCCACCGGGTTCGGCAGGTTCAACGGCCAAGCCCGCCTCCTCCACCGCGTCCAGTGCAGCCAGCTCCGCAGGCAAGGGCAAAGCATCGAACCCGCCGCAAACTGCTCGTTTTTTTTCTTCGTATTTTGTCCCGGGGACCATCACCGTCACATCATCACTCCATGAATTTTCTGTATTCATCAACCTTTAGGTTGGTGGTTTGTACGGTTTGCCCCAGGACCCTGGTCCCCTAAGTGGGATATAGAAGCTGTGGCTACTGTTGGTTGGGACCCATCGCTTTGCCAGTTTCAGGGGGTCAACTTTGACAATGGTGAAATCATGGGGCCGCTTGGCAGGAGTAGTGTGGATCGACGAAGTGCACTTGGCACCAACTTGTAGGTGGTTCATCCCGGTCAGTGTTCAGGATTTAACTGGTGCTAAGTGGATTTTGCCCATCCACAATAGGATTGTCATCAACCCAATAAGCATTCTGGCTATGACCCGCATGCTGTATGATCATAAAGTAGCATGGGTCAAACACCAAACAAACCACAGATTCACCCCCGACAGCTTGACCTAGCTGACATTGTGTCCTATCACAGCTTTAAGATCACGGCCGATGGCTCCGGCAAAACCTGATTTCGATCTACAGTTCAGGGTTCGACTTTTGGGGCTTGCGTTTGTTTGCTTCACAGATTGATCATAGGGTCACTCAAAGAGATGAGTAGAGACCTGTTTAATAGACATAGGATGATAAACACGCCACTACACACTATGTGTAAAGTGGTCGTTTTCCCTTGGACTTGGAAGAAGCTGGAGAAAACAAAAGGCGCCAGAGCCCCATTCTGACTCTCCGTCCCCTGCTTCAGGTTCAGCCACAAGCGACGGCCTCAGAGTCTTTGACCCGAAGCCACTCAAAATCACATTTGGGGGGGGATACGGAGGGGGGGTTAACTAACCTATTATTGACGACAACATCCACGCTAGGCACCACTTGTGGATGAAGCGCCTGGAAGCACCATCCCAACTCCAACTGGCGCCACGCGGGTTTTGTCCACGTTAAAAACTGAGCAGCTCCACTCCAACTGTTCGCAGGTTGCATGTGATCTTCCATTGCTGTGTTCCCAGCCATCACTTCCTGAGGCCTTGTGAAACAACTCCACAAACAATTAAGTATGAATCGATCTATAGTTTCTCATTCGGTTTTGGTGCCTTCTGATTTGGGTATGAATTTAATTTGGGAACCACCCTTTGCCTTTGGATTCATTTGGAGGACAGGCAATGCCTGCTAAAAGGGGCACTCCTGATTTGAATGGTCCTCCGGATATGTCCGAAGTTGCTGCGAACAGAGAACCCCAACACCACCATTTCTGCAAACGGATGAATCATGTGCAACCACGCCTCTGTTGGTTTGTTTCTCTTGGGCTGCAACAGGTCCGAGGCCCAAAACGAATTGCTGCTCCACTGCTTGGCAAAGGTGCGGGCGAACCCACCGGCCCCGCAGGTGCAGGCCAGTTAGAATCTTCGGGAGCACACCTGGAAGGTAGTACTGTTGACCCTGGATTAATGAACCCATGGTTGATCCATTGGTGTGTGTGTGTGTCGGAGTGCCTCATTTCTAAGGAAAGCCTTCACTCTTTGGCAACACCCGCCGATTCATCCGCGAGGTTGATAAGTCCGGGCTCAACATGGGTTTCTCTCCTTACCAAGAGACTTCCCTTCAATTCGATACTCACGGGAATGGCCAAGAGAGGGACAAGGAAATCAGGTGACCTTTTGGGAGGGAAGTCAAGTCTTCAGGGTGCTTCAAAATGAGGAACAAGTCCAACAATCCAAGTGGTAGAATTGAGCGGGGCTTTCTTGAGCAGAAGAAACATGCACCACGAGCGATCATCGACCCAATGTTTTGTAGAACCTAAAAGTGCCCTGACTGCTGCGTGTAGAAAGAAGAAACAATGTTTCGACTCCGAAAGAAAACTCCAATTGGGATCCTCCGTTCGAAGCTTCCGGGAAAGCACCACCCGGCCACTACTCACGTAGGCCTGGAACTCTTGGGCATCCCAGGAAACCGCATTTATCAAGGGGGTCTTTCTTCCAACTGGCATAGTTTCCCTTGGGTAAATGGAAAATCATGTCTAACCACATGCGAGCCTCCTCGTGATTTCCAGTACACCAGGGTGAAAGTAGAAGGCCATGAATCGTCATTTGGAGCCACGTCAAAAGGGTCCGTGAACGTTCACACCCAGATGGGGTCTTGGGGCAGGCTCCGCCACCAGCCCCCGTCCGGCGCCTGATCTTGGGCGGCGTTAAACATCCTAGGGGCGTTGCTTTCTGCTCATGTGTGAATTCCAGCTGCGAAGTCTGGGTTGAAAGGAGATGACCGC
Organism: Effrenium voratum; assembly: GCA_963377175.1. Classification (NCBI taxonomy): domain Eukaryota; class Dinophyceae; order Suessiales; family Symbiodiniaceae; genus Effrenium; species Effrenium voratum. The sequence continues at coordinate 1,018,566 of CAUJNA010003505.1, read as the reverse complement.
AGTTGTAGCTTCTCCCAGACAGGCAAGCGCAGCATAGCGCGGCTAAGGTGATTCACCCAGCACCGAAGGCCGGATGCAGCTACGCAAAGAGTAGCTGGCTCGGCTGGAATCGTGCAGTGAATAAGACGGAAGCTTGCACGCCTGACGCATGGAATATCATAGTAATATAGAATCCTTATATATATATATATTCACATTTACTACGAATGGGTTTCACTTGGCGGTGTATAATATGTGTATATATATATATTATATCTCCTACATGGATTGTGTGGGGATGGTTATACACGAACACTGCCAAGCATGTTTGGTAATATCTTGTTTGTTTCAGGACACTCTGTAGCACATCCTTCCGTGTGCACCAGAGCCACGTTTACTTCCATCCTTTGCTGGTGAGAGGATACCACTTTCGGGGCCCAGGGCCCTGTTTTTGACCCCGACCTGCTTTTTGGGCGCAGAAGCCAGAAGCATACATTTGGAACAACAGGGTCCACCCAGGGCATTGGGTTTTATGCGCACGCACAACGCGTACATGCGCCAGGCAACACCGGAGATGGTGGCTGCAAGGGAGCGAGACCGGATCTCAAGGGGCAAAAAGCGCTGGGCATGAGTTTCTGTGTCAAAATTGAGGATTGGCCGAGTTTTGCTTTTGTTTTCTTTGGAACCGGCCTGCAACACGGTGCCCAAACTGCTGGTGTTCCTGTTGTTTTCCTGCAAAGGGGTGCCCAAAATGATGTGTGGGTCAACACAGATGTTCAGTGACCCCTCGTTATCCAGCTTTTGCATAGCAGGTTCCTTTGAAAAAAGCCAGCGCAAAAAGATGGGGTCTAATGAGTTTTCCACAACGGTCACTGGCAACTAGGGTCACTGGCAACTAGGGTCAAAGTTGGGTTGAGTTGGGTCAAATCGCTTGACACCAATGTTAACTTCACACTTTTGATGTCCATGTTCTTTGACGTTCTGCAGAACTACGTAAACCAAGCATCAAATAGTAATCCACATATTTGATCCACTATCACATGAGTACGAGTGCAGGTTGGTTGGTATCACAAGCATGTAAAGTAAAGCGTGTATGCAAGCAGGTTCGGGCCAAATCTATCCCAGAATGGCCAGGAACAGAGCAATGCGCCGCAACTGGGCCGTGATTGATGGAATATGTTGGGCCATTTTCCAACAAGTGTTCCGCTATGATGTGAGACGTGATGGACAAGCCAATGTAGAGTTGTCTCATGAACTACATGAATGGATAGCACCCGGCAATCAGCCCAGAAGGAAGTCGATTCTACAGCATGTTTCAATCGGGTTTTGTAGGGCCCCCAATGGCCTTGATGACCATGCTGATACACCCAAGAAGTTGGTGAGTTTCGGGTGCTGTCTTGCTGAGGAGCGAAACCTGGACTCGCAGCTTGCGAGACTGACAGGGCTGAACATCGCTACCAAGGCACGGCATCATGGCAGTCAGACAAGTTTATGTCCATTTTGGCCAAGCTGTGGACAAGACCAACTGACAAGATTGTCAGCAGTCTGATTACTGTACTCAAATGTGTTGGAGAAAGAAGTATTTTTTGTCAGAGGCTTACTTGTGTCCAATGAGGAATGCAATACAGTACAGCATTCATGACATGTCGCCAGGTGGTGAGATCAAAGTGGTGGTGGAACGATTGAAACCTCATGCTTGCAGGAAACTCCCGCATTATTCTCTCATGGTGTTAAGGTACTCTTGTTCAAATTCGCGCGTTCGATGTCTGATTCTCTCACTCAGTTTCTAGATGCTGACAGATGTTCGACGTTCTCGTTCGGTGGCCAATTGCTCACGTCGCGTGGATCATGCCCACCGCCTTTCGACTTGGAAGGTGACTCCCTGGAGTTCCATTTTTGGTTCCTTTTTCGCTTTGGGGGCTTGATCAAGCGCTGGGCATCTCACTAAAGATAGGGCCTTGGAGAATGGACATGTTTATCGCTTTTCACAAAATGAGACCTTCCCACGGTGCATGTAGGATATCATTATTATATACTAGCATTTGACCCATTTGGAGGGAACATGTGTTAAGCATCGCAGCAGTTGTTTTTCTTTTTACATAAGAATTGGACGCCCATCATGCTTGTGTTCCTTTTGATTTCCATTTCATGGGGTCTCCCAAACTATTGCAGGTTTTCGTGTAGACTTAATATGGACCAGAGTCAAACATGTGGTTTAGCGTACCCCAGATGAAACCGACGTAGGCCAGGTTTCACCCTTTGGGCGCCAAGACGCGCCGCCGTCTTCAGGCGCCGACAGCAGTCTCGGTGATTCGGCAGGCAGAGCGGCAAGCGGAGGACCGATCCATCGGATGGACCGCTTGCGTCGTGTGGCACTTGTGCTGGGTGCCAAAAGCCCCAACTGCAAAGCAGACAAAAGGAAGGCGAAGGGGGGGGGATTTGATGGGATTTGTATGTGTTTAATTCTACTAGCGCCAGTCAATGGCTAGGAAGTGGTGAGTTACGTGACCTTTGTCGCGCTATTTGGGGGGCGATTTGATAGTCGCGGGGGGCTCTGTGTGTGTGTGTGTGGGCGGGGGGCTGGTAGACTCTGCTCATGTTCAAGTTTAAGTTCACAGAAAACACGAGATAAGCAAGACAGGCTATTAAGTCTATTTCCTTCATCTAATTTTATTACGCTTCCGTGGCACTGGAGATGGAACGTGCCCGGAGTTTGGAAAGGGGTCAGCGTGAGTGCTACCTGGGGTCAATGCGAGTGCCACCTGGACAGGTGTCCGGGCAGTGTTTCAAGAACATCCCGATCCTGCGCCACACATGCTCGCATGAGCAACTGACACCAGCGCTGGTAGTGTAGTCTTGGTTTGGGGAGGTCATTGGGGCAACCCAAGTTTCCCACGAGAAACAGTGCAACAACCCCGTTTCCATGTTCCCTTTGGGAACACGCAACATGGTCACGGGGCTCAAATGGAAGTTGAACCGATACAACAATGCTGCGCTGTGTGATCTTTTCAGTTTCAGGCGCTGATTGCGGTTGCTCGCGCTCCCAGGATCAGTTGGCGAAAGATGCCGACAAGATTGAGTCCCTCCTCAGTCAGGCAGGCACTGTTTGGGCTCCAGTGAGGGTCAGCTCGGGTGAAGCAAGTTGCCTTGCGGCAAATGCTACAACCTTTATGCATTTTGTCTTGAGCGCGTCGACTACACACCCATTTGCCTTCAGCATGTTCAAAGCTCGGCAGATGTGATGCACCACCCTGGCCGAACAGCACGGAGTCGTGTATGAGCAGGGCGCCTTGTCTTCAAATTGGGTACCCCTTTGGATGGTTTCAGAGAGAACCATGTCCAGGTGTTGCCTATTTATTGTTTTGGCCAGTTAAGCTGAGATGCTTCCCGGTTGCGAGGTTGGATTTATTGTTTTGTTTTGCGAACTCGAAGCGTGCTGTGACCCGAGGGAACTGGATAGACTTATGGACACGGAAATTTGAGTCAGGTGCCATTGGTACCAACTCCAATGAACAAAACAGGGGAGCCCTAGTTTCCCCATGTCCTGTATTCGTAAGTATTCGTACTGTTGACTGCGACAAGAAGACCTGTTGCAGGACACTTTGTCGACACCAGACCAGAAATACTGGACATGCTGGGCAAACCTCATGCGAGAGTCCCTGTGTTCCCGTTATGTGAAAATAATATTGGGTGAGTCTGTTGGGGTGATGTAGGAATGTGGGGGACATATTCAGCACGATCCATGCGGGTGATACATACATACATTCATGCATGCATATACAATGTTTGTATATGTATATATCATATACACATAAACATATGTACATACATATATGCACATATACATATATATATATATATGCACATATACATATATATATATATATATACCTGACCTATTTGGAGGGTTTGTTTGTGGTCCAAATGTTCCCCGGAGTGTGTGAGAGCCACATGCCCCGGATGCGTACGAGTCGCCGCAGATGTCTCAGAAGATCAGCGCCCAGCCGAGCCACAGCCGCTGGCCGAGCTCTTGGGCCCGGGCCTAGGGGGTCGGGAGGTGTTGCGGTTTGGGCCTGGACCCAAATATATTTATATTTATATATATATATATATATTTATATGTATATTTATATATAGTGTATTTTTTTTAATGTAATACACATATAGAAACAATACTCTAGCAACAGCCACTAAACAAAACAGCCACTAAACCAAAGCCCATTTCTTGGATGATAATGACATATATATATATATATATATGTAGAGACCCTCAAACCCTCAAACTTCAAGTATCCCCAAATTGATTTTTTGGATTGGTGATCTTGTGGGTAAATAGGAAACTGTCCTGAACCACCAAACCACCAAGTAGGGGGAAGCTGAAAAGGGTTGCATTGGAATTGTTGCAAATCATAATTCTTTGTTTAGGCTTAAAACCAGGGGTGTCCTTTGCAGGACTTCAATTTTCTGGATTTACGTGTATCCTAGGGTTTGAGCGATTGCGGCGACAACATTTCTTTCATTTCAACAATTTGGAGCAGCATTCCCACGGCAATCAAAAACTAGAGCGCTGTCTCAAATTTGACGTGGATGCTATGCGAAATGTGATTCTACATCCCAAATGTTGAACAATCATTCTGAGAACCCGAATGTGGAATGGATTCATTGTGCATCATTGACCCATCCGAAAGATGCGTTCCGCCCGCGGCGAAGTATGAAGAAGAAAATAGGGATCGTGTGAGGTTTCTTTTACGGGCTCAGGCAACCCGCCATTTTCGGAGTAGTCACATGACACCTTGAGGAGGGCCGGCTGGATCCGGTTCGTTGGGAGATCTCGGCTAAGTTTAGCTGCGGTACTACACAACCTGGATGGAAACAATGTGCGTTATAGCGCACCATGTGTTAATTATTGAGATCAGGGATGTGTTCTGAGTGTGGAGTCTTTGATCCGTAGTTGAAGATCTTGTTAAGTGTTCCAATGGCTCAGACTGATTGCTTATAGTTTTGGGAGCCCAGTGAAAGATGGTCTACCCATCTTCCTTCCCCAGAAGTAGCTCCCTTTTTTGTTTTGGCTTTTTTGGGGGTCCCTTTGTTTCCCACTAACCAGGCAAAACAGATAATGGTTTGCTGGGGTCCTATTTCCAGCCTAGCTTCTTGGATTAAGGATTTTGTGCCCTCTATAGTTTCGAGGTGAGAAGGTGGCTGATAAGGTCCATGCACGGCTGCCTCCCGTGGCTCAATCCTATTCCGAGAAGTCTTCCTGGAAGCTGACCAATTCGTTGGAGGAATGCAAACGGTCTCACAGGAGATCAACTGAGCTCAGCTTGGAATTCTCTAATCCAGGTTTGCGAAGAGTTAGATTGCGTAGACTAGGTGTGTGACTTTGTTCAACATGCCTGGGGGAGTACACCATGACTCACTGCCCAACCACAGTCATGGTTCGGTCGTGACATGAAGGGACGCCTTCTGGACGTGGCGTTTTCAAAGCACATGTCATGTTCGTGAGGACCCCTCCACTCGGATCACATGCTCTGCCAGAAAAAGGACCGCTACTCCTTTCGACTCGAGGAGCTCTTCCACTGTGTGACCAAAGATAGGATACTGTGGATGGACGAAATCCTGCACCACCTAAGAAGCCCTGGAAGGATGATTCCCCGAACAAATACCAACAAGCAACGGTGTCCCATGGTTTCAAAGTGGTGCAGGATTTCGTCCATCCACTGTACCGTTCCTTTGGCTGCTGCTTCAGGGGAAAACGATGTGTCATCCACCTTGACCCCCGTGGCAGCCAGGCCTTGCTGCTGGTCTCGATCCTATTGGTGGCCGTCTGCCGGGCGAGTTTGTCTTGAAAGCTGCTAGACCCCCTGAATCTGGATGGATTCCTTCAGTTTCCCTTTAATCAACCCTCAAAGCAGAAAGGGTAGTGGGCTACGAGTTTTTCATGTGGACATGGGGTGTTTGGTGGATATCAGAAATACATTGGATATGTTTGTACTTCACGTTGAAGTGCCATATCAATTTCATGACCATATCAATGACCATATCAATTTTGGAAGCGGGAAGCCGAGTTTTTTTGCGCTTGGGATCCTGGCGGGCCTTGCCGCCTTGCCTGGTTTGGAACTGACTCGCTGTGCCCGAAAATCGGAGAGACCAGCCAGCCCAGCCTGCCCCTTGACGGGTTTTTACAGGTACCTTTAAACTTTGAGTCCCCGACATGTTCAAGTCGTCTATTAAGAGTACGTGGCGGTGTCTTGCTGTGGCTCAAGTGTTGGTTGAGCAGGCTTACTACTTCTTCCAGACTGACGCGGGAAGGAAGGCGCAAGCTGCTTGCAGAGCCGTTGCTATCAGGAGCCAGCTGGATAGGATGGCCTTTGGCCATTCGGCCATCCTACGTCAGCCTGTCATTTCCGGTTGTTGGGTCGTTGCCCTCGTTCCACCAATCATAGAAGTGGAAGGGGCGGTTAAAAGAGCATCTTGACAACGCCCCTCCGAGATTGGAGAAAGGTTTTTCGGTGCTTCGTTTCCACAAGGAAGCCCTGGGTTCAAGTTGTCTGCTTGTTGAGGGGATGTGTCCCAGTGCTTACCTGAGTCCGGCAGGTGTGGCTTCAACTCCGGATGCTGTCGTACGGCGCCGGCTGCACGTTTGGGGGCTGCCGGCTTCGAATGCCACGGTCTCCACGACAAAAAACTCCCATGGGCCCTGCCCTGCTTGAGGGTAGCCTTTGGCCTTGTGGAGAAGGGCGTTGCAAAAGGGAAGCCCCTATTTCGGGGTTTCCAGATTTCCCATGATTTCCCGGTCGGGACACACCCAGATGGAGATTTGGATCAAGTACACTACCATTGAAAGGGTCTTCCAGTGACAGTTAGTGTGTGTGTGTGTGCATGCGTGCGTGTTGTGGGCAGTATCCAAGCCAAGCTTGGGTTCATCCCGCACGCGGCCAACGCTCGAGTGCTGTTTAGCATCCTGGTACAGTAGATGTGGTGTGCTGTCGAATCGCAACGTGTCACCTTCAGAACACTGTCCTACCCTCATTTTGGACACTGCTTAATACAGCCTCCCGTGATAAGCATGACAATGCCAGGTCATGCACCACCACTGCTGGGCAAGAAGGGCCTGGATTTCCCATTCAACGACGAAGCCTTGGCCTTAAATGCGTCACGGGCAACCCCTTCCCCGCAATATGTGGTGGTTTGCCTTTTGGTTTCGCTTTCAACCTGGAAGTACACACCCTCCCACTAACTCGTTTGGGAGTTCGCAAGTTTTCGGCCGGCCACGGACCAACACGCTGGCCTTCCAAGGTGCAGTTGTGATGCGCGCCGACTTGTACATAAAATCCCGCTGTGGATGGCTGGCTGCGACCATTTGCGTCCCAAACAAGTTGTTGTGTTTCAGTGGCACCAAACGAAACGGCGCAGTTCGCCGAGTCGGTGGATCCGTGCCACGAGCTTGCCGCCATTGGGCGCCCAAGTCATCCATTCCAGAGAGCCACTCGCAGGACCAGAAAAGAGCCATTTGAGTTTATGTTGGCGGGCGATCCGGCGAAATGGCACTCGCAAAGCGGTCGTCACTTAAGCCTGGCAACTTGCGCGAGTCTTTGCAACTTACTCCCTAGTCCAGCTCAAGTTGTGACCGGAAAGCCACCTAAGGAGATCTACACTTATGAGTCTTATGAGCCTCACCGACACGGGGTGGCCGATGACCTTGCTCTTGGGTATCCCTGCCTTAGGCTGCGGGTTGGTTCGTGACCTGCAGGTATCCCATATATACTGCAAGTACCCGCTTGATTTAGGGCACGTCAACCCCAGACTAAAAGCATGGATTTACCAGGGAAGACCAATATGTTCCAAATAATATCCTGTACAAAGTTGTTACCTGAAGTAGACGGGTAGAGCAAGAGCATGGTCTGGTGTGATGGCTCACAAGATCCTGTCGCGAAGAATACTGCAATCAAGCAATCAACAATCCGTCTCTTCCTTCACGACCAACAAGTGGTTTGTGCCCTTCTTTAGTCCTGAAAGTGAGCCAGCATGGTCAATGAGGTTGACGCCTTGCAATGCCTCGAGCTTATTGCATTTTCAACTCATGGTTGGCATTTCGCATGGCGATTCTTCTGGAGCGTCTGACCGCTGCGTTCCGAGATGATCCAGCGATCGACGAGCCGCTCAGCAAAGTGTTACCTTGTTCAAAGCAAAAAATAGTTGCATGAAGCGTCGTTTGATGTGAGGTTCGGTCAAAGTCTACGAGAGTGTATGTTTTACTTGGCAGCGACATTGGGGACTTAACCAATTTCCAAACAAAAGCAGGGGACTCGCAAGCAGAACAGTGGACCATTGATACCCATTGCCTTGCCTGCCAAACTCGGATGGGTAGCCTTGTGGCCAAGGTACGCGCTGGTTCCCTGCGCGAGCCCCAATCTCTTCGGCGATGAAGGTGAGGAGGCCAGTCAGCGCCCTGTTCACTTCTGGCTATTCATAAACCTTGCGGATTGATAGTTGCCCCAAAACTGAAGGACGACTTATTAATCCTGGGATTCCAGTATCAAGCTAGTACACAATGGCTTCTTTTGTTGCTGCATGGCAGAACACTATGTAGCATCTATATGCATACTTCGAATCACGTACAATCTAGGGATGCACCTACCCCCTTTACACATTTGTTAGGTAAGCGACCCAAGAAAGCTTGCACAGGTTCATACTCCTCTCCTCACAACAGGTATACGTAATTGCACCCTTGGATGCAACAGGGGAACAAAAGCATTTTATCGCGGGATATCGATATTCCACCATGAAGCTGGCATCAGAGCTGCAAAACATTTGGGTTACATCTTGGTGCATGAAGCGTTGCAGGGGTGACGTGTTGAGTCATGTGCAAGAAAGCAGTGTTTGGGCCCTTGGATGGATCTAAGTCCCTACTTATATACCCAAAGTGAACTTACCCCACCATAAGATGCGAATGTACTGTATTGCGCCTACAAAGCCCGTTCAAAATCCACTGATGCTGGGGGATGTCCATATGTTTTGTGTTTTAATCAATTTGGGGAGTGGAACGGCTCAGCTAGGATCTTGGCTGCATAGCTGCGCAGCACAAGCTGGCCATCTCCATTGAGGCGCTTGGCGCGCCATGTTTTCCAATCAAGGAATGGGCGAAGCAAGTCAGAGTGAGCTCTTACATCTCTTGTTTCCGACAGGGCGGATCCGTGAAAGAGTTCGTGATTTGTATTGCCAAAGCGGGCCTATATGCACCAAACCGCTGGCATGTCTTCGTATGATCATAGAAGAAGGTGATTGGATGATGTGTTCCAAACTTTTGGACTCAAAGCATAGAGATGGAACAGTTTTGCTTCCTATGCACTAGCCAAGGGCAGGGCTAGAAGCGGGCGAGCGTCGTGGCCGTCTTTTAGCCAGGGCGCTTTGCTGGTCTACCTGCATGGCTTCCGGGTGGCGGCCTTTGATTTTTCCCAGGTACGAAAAGGGTGCTGAGTCGTGTTTCGATTCGCTTCACTTCGACAACCGCCGATTAGAACATGGGAAACCAGGCAGCCAACAGGGCTTCGGTATGTTTCAAGATTGCTCAAATAATTAGCTAGTAAACCTGGAGTAATACCAACTGATCGCTTCATTTACTGGGTGTGTTGGGTGGCCTTTTTGGTACTTGTTCCCTACCATGAAACCTGCAGGGCTGGAAGACCATTCTCCTCGAAAAGGGACCCTGTGGGTTCAGAGGGTAACAAAATATACCAACTGCTGTTCTGCTTGCATTTAGCCAGGCTGTGCATTTGACAGCAGGTATCTGAACATTTTACTTTCTGTGCACCCCAAATGTGGGCCACATCTCTGCCTCTGCTCCAGAGTGATCCTGCCAACTGCTTGCTTCATTTAGATGGGTGTTTTGTTGGCCATTTGTGGTCTCAATTTGTTTCAACCCCCCGTGTTCAGCCAAAGGCCGCCTTTCGAGGCCATGCAGCACGCCCTCGCCGCGATCGGCGCCGAGCCGACTGATCGCGCCAAGCCGCCCAGTGGCCGGAGCGATCAGTTTCCGCCAAACCGCCGGCAGCGTTGGAGGGGCAAAGGGACATCAAAAACGAACATAGACGGAGAAAAGATGGAATGGACGGAATAAAGAACGCAATTTGGCCACAAGTCCAGAGCTCCTTTGATTGTTTCGCATCAGTTTGGTCGGACAGATTCCACGTTTCAGCTTGATTTGAATCATTGATCAGCTCCACCCACTTTTCCAAGCAAATGCCTTGAAACGGTGGACTGTTCCAAGAACCGATTGCTTTCGCCTAGCCATCTCGGGATTTGCCGTTTGTCTTCCTCCGCGCTGGTGGCGCACATCACCAGCAACACCCTTAGCATTCCCGCCAGGAGAGTGTTTGTTATACGTCACTTCTCACTGGATAAATGGAATGGGTGTTCCCCCGCGCCCCGCTCCGCTCCCCCTTTTGAGATGGTGGGGGAGTCAAAGGCGCGCCCGGTCCCGACCAATCATCCAAGAACCGTGGAATCTTAGATCGGTTCTAGCCAACGGGCTCCAGCTTGTGAAAGGACCCGATTCTTAGACCCCAGTTGAGCAGTGCCCATACTAGGTGCCTACATGTATCAGCTCGGGTTTTGGTTGCTGCTCAGCGCCAAAGCCATTTTGAGGCCAGCATTCAGCTAGCTGATGAGAGCTCTCGCGCCGTGCTGCTGTGCAACGCAGACTGCGCAGGCCGTGTCATGAGCATTGGACACTGTGCAAGTCGGCTTTGCCAACACTACTGCGAAATGAGTTGTTTTACTCTTGATAATTCAGGGTTAGTGGCAGTATCCTCGATATCTGGGCTGTTTCTCGTAGTGAGCACAAGTCATGCTTCCGGATTTGGTTGCCAGCTTTCCCAGCTTTGAACTTTGTTTGGTCTAGCAATTGGGATGCAGGTTGAGGCTGGGAAATCGAACCTTGGCTATGGGGAAAGCTGGTCTAACCCCGGGTTGTCAGTTTCCGGCTTGAGATCTCCAAATCTTCTTTTTCTCAATTTCCCTCTTGCTAAGCTTCACAATGACAAATGGGTTTGTCTCAAAACTAGGCGAGCCCAAACATACTGTGGATGGACGAATTCCTGCACCGCCTAAGAAGCCCTGGATTGGTGATTCCCCTGTAAATGCCCATAAACACTGGTTTCCACTGGTTTCAAAGTGGTGCGAACGGATTTCCTCCATCCACAGTCTGCGGTGTGCGGCACCCTTTGGGTTCCAATCGAATTCGACGAGTCGCGGATCCGGCCGGAGAGAGGCGCTTGGAGATGCAGGGAGAAGCTGCTGCCGCATTTGGACTTAGCGGCCCGGGCCTCAGAGCTCGGGTCGTGTCGTGTCTAACACCCCACTCTTTCGTCGCAGTGAAAGAGGGATGGCTCCTGAAGTCGCGAGAAGGAACTTTCAGAGCACTCTTGGCCATTTTCATTTCCTGGGTAGATGAAGGTTAGTAGGGGACCAGCCTTGTTTTCTGACATGGTTTGGGTACGCCCATTTAGCACCAAGTTGGGTTTTGACTCGCCTGTGTTCAACAATCACAGATGGTTCTGGAAGACTACCATCATCTTAGGAAATCTCAAGGCATGCTGTCCACTGCCAGAATGTTGGAAACAGGGCATGGTTTGGAGTTAAACCCTACGTTCCCCAAGGACATCAGCAAGATTGGTGCAACAGGAGGCCTGTTTGTGTGGGGAGAACAACATGTTTTTTGTGTTACATTCCAATAATGCGCCCAAGCAAAGCTACCCAACTATGTTCAAGGTTTGTGCGGAGAACCGGCATGAGATAGTTCCTTGTGTTTAATGCCAGGGTGGACTACAAACAGCATTGAAACAAGCAGAATGAAGGCGGCTAAATGTTCATTGCGTTGACAAAGGGAGAGCGGAGCGAGCGAGCACTCAGGTGAGCCGCAATGAGAGCCCAGTAGGTGAAGGTTAGGAGCCTATGCCAACCATAAATAGTCACAGCCGCCCTTTGGTTCTTGTGGCTTTGGACTCCAGAAGCGGCGAGCCCTTGGGTCTGTCCTGGCAAGGCCGAACTCCTGTTCAGTGCGATGCTGTTGAGGACCAACCACAAGAGCGGTTCCCCGGCTGCAATGCGAATGTCGGCTTCAAATTTAGGCCAACCAATGAGAAATCTGGAGTCTGTGGCAAGAAACCAGCAAGATGAGTTCACATCCAATTGACAAGAATATCGTGCGTTCATGGTCAATAGCAAGGACTGCCATTCCGAACGTGCCCAATTGCTCAGACATGGTCGCTTTGTCGAGAGAGAGTGCAAGGCCACCTTGTCTTGCCGTACGCATCGGGGTCCGCATCGGCGGCTGTGGTGTTGGGTAGGCCCAAGTCGGTTTCACACTTTGGTGGGTATCAGTTATGGGTGGTCCCCTGTCGATTTTAGATCATGAGTCGCTGTCAAAGTGAATTGTAGATATTTAAACAATCGTTAAACTAGGAAGAGCATTTTTCCCCATGTGACAGGGCCAATATTTGTTGTAATGATATGCGTCACACTGACAAAAATACCATTAAGGAAATGGGATTAGTCGCCAAAGTCCAGTGTCAATCAATGGCCTGTGGGTCATGTCCTCTTGGGGAAACAAGTGCTTGTCGGTCCGAGGCTCAGGGAGTCAGGTTCACAGAACGCGAGCTCATTGATCACCTCTCGGAAGTTCCGGTCAACAAAGTGTCTGGGTGTCCCTCAGATGTCACCGTTTGTCACGAAAGGCAGCCTTCAGGGTGGGCGGCTCTTGGGTTTCCCTTTTTCCAAGAGCAAACAGAGAACCATCCTAAAAGGGCCTCTTTTTCTATTGTTTGTGGTATTACACATCACCTTCCTGGCTCATATAAGATGAGTTGTGTAGGGGTGATGGTGAACTTTCCATGGGGGAACCCTGGGCCGCAAGGCTTGGTGAACGCGTTTTTTTGTGGGAGGCGAGACCTGGGCTCACCGGCGGTTGTTGCTGAGCCGAGCCTTGCAGGCAAGTGGGACAGGGCGGCGGCGAGTTGACTCGTGGTGCATTGGTTCCCAGCAATTCGGTATGTGATGCATCTGAACCGATGCAAGGACCAATTCCTGATTTTGTGAACTTTTAATTGCATCGGTTTGGGTATCGGTTTGGGCCCTGCAACTTTCTGACTCGCAAGCTTGGTTTGCAACAACCTGGACCTGATACGTCTTCAAGACTTCTATGTGTAGTGTTGTTTTTGCCGAGCATCGGTTTACAGTGTTCCGGGCTTGTGAAGAAGGTTAAGGGGCGGGCCCGTACAGAACGAAAAGGCGAGGGGTGTCTCTTCGACCCAAATGTGAGGAACGCCCTCCCAAATGGTTGGTGGACATGAATCCCCATCCAGCCAGTTGCTCTGGAGCTGCCAAGATGTAAGGATTTGGATCTGGCCAGTTTCACTTGTATTCTTAGGCAGCTATTGCTCTTTCTAAGCAGGTACATGGGAAATGTATGGGAAATGTGAAGCCACTGAACTCCTTAGCAGATTCTAACATTGACGTGAGTCATAGATTGTTTGGTTTCTCTATTCTCACCCACAGGCCTTAAGGGGCAGACCGTCAAAGTAGCTCCAGGCCCATGGCAGCCCATGGCATCAGTGAGCTTCTTGTGGGCAACGGGCCCCTTTGCCCGAAGAACCGCGAGACTGAGTGTTTTTATCCTTTTTGAAAACGGGTCGACTGTGTTTGCTAGCAGGGGCCTTTTTGGGCAACAGCCCCATTTGCCCCCCCCCCCCCCCAAAAAAAAAAAAAAGAAGCAAAAAAGCGAGACATTCTATATAATGCTTAGGAGGTCACTTGATGGTTGGCTAATGCGCTACGGGTGCGCTGAGAGTAAAGGGTGTAGACTTAGTGTAAGGTTGGTTCGGGCTTAGTTTGGGTTTGGTCCTGGATCAGCTTTAGGTTGTTTCAGTCCACAAGGCGTTGCGGTCTGGTTTAAGGTGTGTGGTCTAGAGCTATGTTGCTTAAGGGTTTGGAGTTGGTCTTAGCTTAGTTCGGGATTGCCTTGGGTTCGGTTCAGTGAAGGCTGGGTTTGCTTGAGGATCTGGGTGGGGGGGCCGGATGGGCGAAGGTTAGGTTTGGTGGATGCCAGGGATGCTGGTGACGCTGAGGAGGTACTTGTAGTCAATAGAAAATGGCTGGGGCGGGCTTGTCCTGTGTCATTGACAAGAAGACTCGAATCATCCAGAATCCCACAACAAGCGTAGTCAGTAGCCCTCCATTTGTTTTCCATGACCGCATGAACATGAACCACTTGGGTGAATTTGGTTGAGCAGGAAGCCTTGAATCGAGGTCACGGGTGTGTGCTTTCAGATTTGCTACTGATGCACAACATGCTGCACGAGTTGGTCGATGGTTTGTCTCATCCATCACAACTGGTGCGAAACTTGCCCATCCTCAGCCTCATCAGCCATGTTCTGTGATACCAAGTGTACCCCCTTTAAAGCCATAACGTCGTACTGGGGATTTCGCCCATATCTTTACGCTTGGTGCAGGCAGCTCCACAGCTGCTCTCAGAGGCAGAATGCGGGGGGTGGGTTCCTGTGGTCCGAATCTATCGGCCGGGTCCAAAGCTTCCAGTCCAATGTGCAGGGTTCGCTCCTTGTGCCTTAACTTGCAAGAAAAAGTCAGTGGACCCAGGGAGAGATGCAGGGTCCATGCGTTCGTGCACTTCCGACATATTGCAGGAGCTGTCCCTGGTGGAGGAGTTGGCGAAGAGGTGCGAAAGCCACAGAATCATTGTTTTGGGGGATTGGGATCCCCTAAATCGTGGTCCTGTTGATTCCGTTTGACTCATTGCAGACACCCCAATCAAACAGACAAACGGGTTTGCTGCAAAATGAGGAAATGTACCCCAAAATTGGTTGGTGCCCTTTAGGTCTCCCTCAATCAACCACTACAGCACAAAGTTCCCCCGAAAGAATGACACTTCCAGCAGAGCTCGGCCTTTCGATGCGTATCTCATCGTAGATGACCAAAACGTGATCGTGATTGCAACAGCTTTGTATGCATTTGGATTGTGGGGGGTGGACCCAAAGGGAGGGGACGCGACCGCGCTTGGCGATGGGGTGTTTGCATGCGGTGTGCATTGGTGGGCGGGCGTGTTTGAGAATCACGTGGGGGGACAGCCCCAAATTTCCCGCAAGACGAAGGGACAACATCCAATTGCCCATATTGAACTTGCAAGGAGAACAAAGCATATTGAGTGTGTGGTGCCGGGGGCATCACTTGAGCAGAGCCCAAACGCTAAGCGGCCACGTCAACAAGTGATTCTACTATCCGGCTTCAGTGGCGTCATATCAGGGCTCATATAGTCCTTTATGACGTCAGCTCTTAGGTGAAATGGGTCACCGCTCACTTGTTTGCCCCCACCTCCAGGCGTGGCATGTCAGGTATGACCACCACTACTATGCCTGGAACCACTGGGCTTGGCCGGGGACTGAGGGTTTGCTCATGAGTGTCATAAGGGGGGCTGATGGGCAGAATCCAAAGCGCTGATGGCATGGTGAAGAGTTGCGAGGGGGAGGAGTTGTTTTCCAGACAATGACTGATGCGCTGAAGGATGGTAAGCGAAGGGCTGCTTCGCGGACACTGGCCACATGATCTATAGACAGCGAACGCCCCCTTTGGGAGGAATGTTCTGCTTTGGGCAATTGTGACAAACAAAGACACTCAGCAAAGTCACAATCTCCATGGGCATTCGTTTGCTGCAGATCACGCACGAAGCTGCGATTTCGGATCTTGGCTTGAGCGACCGCGCCAGGCTGGACAGACAGGCGGCTTGCGCTTCGGCGGGCGTCTCAGAGACGTTAGAAACAGTCAGTTCGACCTCAGTTTGGCCTGCACCGCTCACAGTTTGCAAAAGAGAGGGGTCGGATGCCAGAATCCAACATGTTTAGGGCACACGATCTCCAGACTAAGAACACGCGCGACAGTCATGTTGAGCGCTTTCTTGCGCGGCGTCGTCAAATATCGCTGGGCAAGCTTCCGAGGAAGTCCTGAAGCTCGACTTCCCCAAGCTGGCGCCATCCTTGTCGCGTGGGAAAGCGACATCTTCCCTGCAGCTTAACGTGGAACCCAGAAAACCAGCGTCTCTAGAGAAAATCGTGTTTCGGTTTATATGGCCTCTTTTGGGGTTCCATGTCGGTGTGCAGGGGAGTAGAACATGGACTATTTGTTATGTGTAACGGCCATCACAATCAACCAGGGCTTTAATCAATCCTGGATTCCCATCACGCGTCTGTGGCATTGACCGTAGGTTGAAACGGCCACCGGTCTGCCTGAGAATCCCCAGGAGTCAAAGTGGGCCAAAAGGCTCGAGCCAAGGCCTTTGCCACGCCTTCTCATTATGGCCTGTTCCATCACAGGCGGCTCGGGGGGTTTCAGGCATCGGCGCTCCCTGGTGTGACTGGCCCGAACCTGGTGCCAGATTTTTTGGATGGGTTTGCCTTTGCAGTCTACCAACAAAAGTGGGTGCCCGTTTCCCAACTTCCCCATGGCCACAGGGCTCCAACCTAGTCAGTGGGCTTCCACCTGGGAGGGAAGCAACACCCACTCCCAATTAGTTGTGTAAAGGGACGTCCCTTGTGTTCTAGAATGTTGCAAGACCCATGTAAGCTGACAAAGGACGAAGGGGACGCGCTCATAGTAGGAGAAGCGGTGCATTCGAAATGGATTTTGAACAGTTGAATAGAGTTTGATTTGGTGTTGTGCAGTATTTCACGGCCGGGCATTCAGACCTGGACCTAGCGATAAGAGGGCCAGGTGCGCCTTTGATGAGAGTTCGATTGTCGACCCAACCGACAACCGAACCGACAACCAACCGATCAACGCGTGATTACAAGAACCTTTCCAGCAATCCTTAGGCCAGTGAGTGCGTGTAATAAAAGCAAGCCTTTCTGCAAGACAATGGAAGACTACACGAGGCGACGAGAAGGAAGAGCTGCAGGAACACAATGGGAAGTCGACTAAGTAAAAGGCACCAAGACAATGAGAGGACTACGGGCGGCCGACTTTTTGCGTTGGTAGTCTTGCTGCAAAACGAGTTGGGTCGACAAAGCTGAACAATATTGCATACTGAGAAGGAGGAGCTCTTGCAGACTGAAAGGAAGAAGCAAACGATGACAGCTGCACTCTGTCACTTCTTCTGTTGTCGCTTTGTGTTTGTGTGTGTTTTGTGTGTGTGTATGTCGTCCTCAACTGGATTCAACCACTGTAGTCAGGTCTTGTGTGTCAACCCAAGACTGCAGGCTGGAATGACCACGGGGACCGTCTCAAACCAGGAGGTAGGTAGAGAATGAAGCAAAGATAGGTTGTGGGGTTGGAAAAACAGGTCCCCGATGACCATGTCAAGCTTTCCCATCGAGGTAGCCGTTGGTGTTTGAGGGGTTTGCCCATGAGGCTGGTTCGCCTACAGCAACAGCTGGCATCAGCTGATCCGTCGGCCAATGTGCTTGCCTCATCACCGTGAAAGTGGTTGTTTGTTTCAAGGTCCCGGGAAGCCAATTGGCACCACTTGTGTGGTACCAAAATGAGTGAGTTGCTTGAAAGAAGTTGGCTTAGCAGTCACACATTTGCTTGTTTGTTCCTGGAGATGATTGCAGTTGGCATGTCAAAATGGCAGGCCCTCGCTCACCTCTATGCAAGTACTAGGACCAACCTTTGCCCTTCTGGGGCATGACCGGGCAATGGAAGGTAAGTTTCCTCAAGGGACCTGGTGCGTTCAACGTGGATTGGCGGGTAACGTCCTCAGTAACTTCCTCGTTTCCCTTTGCGGACAAAGGAGGGGGACCTCCTCCCCATTTGGAACTCCGAATCTACCCACCGGCGTCGCACCTGGAACCGAGGTGGAACACACGGCGCTAGAAGCCCTTCTACCAGTCGAGGTTGTGCCCGCATTTTCAGAGGCGTGAGAGCCTTCACTCTTAAATTTCCTGCACCTTTAAACGGATTTGTTTGTTGGGACTCCCTGAGAGTGGGTGACCTGCACGTTTTCTCAAAGCGCGGTTTGGCTTGGGAAACCCCTCGAACAAGATCAGTTAGATTGCAATTTTGAGATCACTTTGATGTGTAATGGACCCAGTGTGGAGGTCGGACCCAGGTCTCCCATGCCACTCCGTTCTGGATTTGTGTCAGGGACGAAATTCCATCAGTACACTCGGGGAAGGTGACTGTTGTCATTGCCGAACCAATGCTGATGGACTCATGGGCGTCCACGTCCGAAAGTGGTTAGCGGCTTGTTTGTCTTGTGGGCATGTTGTGTTGCGAAACAAGTGTTGGTGCTAAAAGGGTAATTAGTACTTCCATGAAACATGAGTTGGATATATGTTTTGCTGGCTCGAGCAACTGGCTGTTAGGACAGTCAGGAGTCAAAAAGGAATCGGCTTGTCCAAATAAGGGGACCCCCGAAATAGTGGCTATCCTTTTGGCTCCCTTCAAAACAGCCCCAGAACGGCTACACCGAGAAAAGATACACCCACTTGTGAACAACAGTCTAGTGCAGGTGGGCAAAGGGCACGTATAACATTGTACTCGTTGATTGTTACGATGTTAGTCACACATGGTCAGGCCCCCCAAAATAACAGTCAGCTTTCAGTGTAGGGAAGGTAGTTGTCTATGGAACATAGCAAAAAATGGGAGATGGGACTTTTTGGATTGGTGGCTATCATTTTGGTTTCCTTGTTTCACACTTTTCCAGTCGAAGCGTACCGAACCTTAAAACAGGACGCCATTTGCGTTAGGAGTGGAACCTGGCGGCCAAGTTGCTGGGCACCTTCGCCCACCTGGAGGTGGAGCTATGTCGAAAGTTTTCGGAAACCCACCTAGAGGCGGATGGACAAATGATGTTGTATTTGCTTGATGGTATTTACGACTGTTTTGGCTGGTTTTGAAAGGGAACAGGGGCCAGGTTTTTGAGACAAACCCGCAATCCTGCACCAGTTGGTAGGCGGTCAATCTCAGTATTGAGAGGGTTTCATCCAGCGAAGCGGTTTTTTCTCCATCCACCGGGATCCAGGGATCCCCTCAGCAAGGCTCCAGAGGCGTCCCCAACACAAGCCTTGTGGAGGCCTGGTTTGCGTTGAATATGGGCTTCGCTTTGCCTTGAGTCATTGAGCTTTGGTGGTTTGGAACCCTCCCAAGCGGCAGCTTCATGGTTCCATGGAATTGTCTAGGGCTAAAATACCAGTCCTTCGAGCCATGAGTTTAAATGGGACACACTGTCAATCGGGGTTGGTGGTGGCATCTCCCAAAGCGAAGCCAAGGGGAAGCCATCCACTTTGGGGCTTCCATATGTTTGGAGACAAGCCAAGTCTATTTGTTGGAGCCTCACAAATTGGTGGACCGACCCCCCAAAAAGCGTCCCTGTTTCAGCTCCTAGCGCCCACCCCTGAAGACTTTGACCCGGTGGAAGGGGCATGCAGGCCTTCGTAAACTATGTTGGTATCCAAAGCTCAGGGGCTCTGGGCCCTGCGCAAAGAACGGCCCCTTCTTAGGACAGTGCGGCTACACATAGATGGATTCCAACCCGGTTTCGGGTTGGTTCTCATCAATAATAGAATTCAAACTTCTTTATCGCCATCCATTTTTCAGAAAGGACACCGGATCAAAATCCACCTCGCACCAGTTCTGGTTTATCCCATATCGGTAGGTTCTGGGCGGCCAATTTGCGAGGCTCCCTGGGCCTTTCGCGCGCAGCTCTTTGCTTTGCTTCTGGAGCAGGCGAGCTGCGCCGTGCGATTCGAGTGAGGCATCATAGCAAATAGGTTCATGTCATAGAAAGCCATGGTGAAAATCGACGGATTTACCAAGGCCGGGGGTTCGGGCCACATTCCCGTTTTGCCGGATACCATGTTCGACACTCACTGGCTAACATCAAGCCTTGTGATGGGCCTTTGAGGAAGTCAATGAGCATTTGGACTCGGGGGAAGCCTGAATGATGACCTTGACGAGTATTGTTTATATTGAATTTGACACATGAGAGCTGGTCGCATGGGCCACACCCGGCTTGGAACTCGAGAAGTTGGGCTCATCCAAATGGGATCTGGTGCTTCGCTGACTGCAGAACCAGCAGAGATTTCGGACACAGCCAGATGTGCTGACAGATGTGCAAATCTCTCAACGGGAGCAACATTCGTAGCAATTCCGACCAATGACTTGAACAGCCGGAGCATCTCGCGACCTTGGTGCCAAGGTGTGTCTGAAACCGCTCCTCCAGCTTTCACTGGGGAGATGACTTTGGATGTCGCAGTTTTGCTTGGCAGTTCGCGAGCGAGGCAACATAGACACGGAAGGATCTTGTCCAGGCCGCATCCAGCAGCCACGTGGCCAGCCTGTGGCACTCCGAGGCACAGATTTGGCTTGCAATCGGTGCGACCATGGCTTTGCAATTGTGTGGAAATTGGCGCCGCCTGAACTAAAGTTTAAAGCGTTGGGGTTTATTTTGATGTTTTAGTGTTATGATCCTCTTTATTTGCGGGCAAAAGGAAAATCGTGCCATCGACTTTTACCCTGGTGCACATTGCGGTTCTTTTTTGCCCCTGCCTGCCTGTCCTTTTTCGGCTTTCATCGTCTGCCCCAAAGTTGCACTGTCTGGCATGGCTCCTCTTGCATAGCGCGCGGCTGACAGGTAGATCGGGCGCAACAGTCTGGGCCAGAGAATGCAACTGGTTTGCGCGCGTGCCAGTATGCTCGACAGCGTCACGCCCTTGGGATTCAACTTGTGTTTTGCAAAGGAATTGCTAAAGGTGAAGTGCGTTGAAAAGGCATTGCATTGCTTTGAACACACACTAGACACAGTGCCTTTCTCAGGCAGACGAAGCTTGTGTAAGCTTGATCGTAGAATGTGTGCTGTAAAGCAAGCGCAGCTCCGCAACAAGGCTGCAGCGCTCCGAGCCGGCCGCCGCCAGGCGCGGTGAGATTATTTTTATGACCAGCCTGACTTCAGCCAAGTAGGGAGTCAAACAGCAGGTGCGGTTGGAAAATTTGGGCTCTCAAAAAGGCAGTCGATCCAAGTCGTTCAACATTGCAAATTGTAGTGGCAGGGAACATGCACATCGAAGGACATGGGCAACGTGCATGGTGAGTCACAGGTTCCCACAGCAGGATGACTTAGTTTTTTCTAAAACAAAAGAACATGTGCAATAATCATAGCGAGCTTAAATGGGGATACCATGGCCCCACTCCTGGTGGAGTTCCTTTGCTTTGGGATGCCTTAATTGTAGCAGTTCGTGCAGAGTCTCCTGGCTTCTCCAAAGTCCGCGAGCTAGGTGGGCTTTGCGATTCCAAGTGCACATTCTGCAGGCTGGAGAACGGGTATGAATCACGATTGGCCACAAGCAATGTGGCAAACACCAGGTCACACAGTGATGGTCACACAGCGATGACGGAGGAACGCAGCTGATGTTCTGTTCAGAGCATGCATTTCAGTTCTGAACTCGTATCCTTGAAATGACCCACCTGGATCTGAATGGTGGTTTGCAGCTAACCTCCCACTCCCCCAAGGCATTGCAAGGGTTCGCTGTACGGGACCCAGGCAAACGGATACCTTCAGCTTCAAGCGCCGAGGAGTTGAGCTTTTTCCTCGCGGATCAGGCTGGAGCCTCGGTGGCTCAAAAGCCGAGAAGCGACCACGTTGGTTTTCAGGGGAAACCAAGCAGACACCAACCAGTTTGGGTGTCCAAATCCTGACAATTGTAAGGTTCAAGGGTCAGGTTGGGAGGGACATGGGGACGAGCTCCAAATCGCCCACGCGCACACATGTTTTAGCCCGACAAAAGAAGCAACGTGCCGGCTCCAGCCTGTTTGCTGGGTTGTTCGAGCTTCTTGCTCGCTTCACGTACCAGCGAAAGCGAATCTGCGCTGGCGAATGAACCACATCTTCTGTAATACCAAGGAGACCTTCTGAAAAGAAACAAAGTAGTGGGGATGACCCGTTTTTATATGACCGACAAAGTTGAGTTTCCACAACAGGGATGTGTGTTCGAATTGCCAGGCTGAAGAGATTGCATATTCTCGGAAACAAGAAACCTCCAAACCACAGGTGCTAAAAAGCTCAAACTTGGAAGGGAAGCCAACAGAGAATGTGTTCTGTTTTCGCATGTCCAGGCCCCCAGACTAATTCCGTTGGCTTTCTCTCCGTGAGCATAAATTTGGTATTTCCTAACTGCAAGCAAGTCGGACTGGAACCTGCTGCAACGTTGAGCAACAGTTGGACGCCCAGAACCACAGGGATCCCACTTGTTCCCTTCCCTGTTTAAAACTTCCCGTTGGCCCATTTGCCTATGTAAACATTAACAGTTTGGCCCACAGGTGAGTTTCGCTTGGGGGTGATGTTTCAAGGCCAAACCAAAGGGCACCATCGCCATCTCCCGAGGATGCAGCACCGCTGCGGGACGAGGCACGCACCCACCTGGAGGAGCTGAAAGCTGGCAAGGCGAGATGGGCTATGTGCCTTGGATGTTGGGTGCTTTGAAGGGAAGCCAAAAGGAAACCAACGCTTTGTTAAGTTTGTGTCCCTCCAGACGCGGACCCTGCAAACCAACCTTATTCGAGAGGCCGTAATTTGGAAACACGCCCACGGGCCATGATCAATGAAATCAAGCGTGGTCAGGGGGTCAAATGGGCTGAGGGTTCCGCACAGGCAGGACATGGGTATTTGTCAAATCGCAGGATTCTTGTCAAAACTAGGGGCTGTTGTTTTCCCTTGAGTTTGCTTTTATGACCACCCCCAAAAGGCTACGCGCCCCATGCTCGAATTAAGTTTGTTGTCCTCGGCTGATCGTGGCCAGAACCTGTTCACAGAGTTTTGCTCATGGGGCAGTTGCTTGCTATGGCACACCGTTTGCCACCCCTTGTTCCTGCGCCTGGTGCCTACACATGCAAGCGTGCCGGAAATTGTGAGACCTTGGTAGATGAAATTAAGCAGTCGCCTTCTTCCAATCATGGACTTCTGTATAACCAGGTGTTGACTCAAGTTATTGCCCGGCTAAGTGTTCACCTTTGACACCAAAAAAATGTATATGTGTTTGTTTCTCCAACGGGAGAGCCGGCAAAGTGGCCGAAACAGGGGCAAACCGCAAAAAGGGATGAAACCCAAAACAGACAATATATTAAACCTCAAAAGGGGTAGTCCCCAAAAGGAGATCGGCACCAACGCACACACGATCATTTTCAGGCCGCGTCTCCGGCGGTCCTGGACAGCATTGCCACCTGGCTGACGTGGGCAGTTGGGATTGATGAAACTCGGTAGGTGCTTCTTAAAATAGAGGTTCCCCTAAAATGGTGGGCTTCCAATTGGTTTCAAATTCCAACCGCAATGGGGTTCACCATTTTGAGAACACTCCTATGACTGGGAACCACCAATGTCCGTCCCGTTTTGCTCCACCCCAGGACCTCGCGGCCAAGACTGGCGCACAGTCGGCCGGCTATGCCAAAAAGGATGCAGCCCGTTGCGCAAAACGGAGCCGTCATTTTTCCAAAGAACTCCCTCCAACCAGTGTAGAAGACTTCAATCCCCATTGATGTTCGAAGCAACTCATGGCTTCCCCGGCCTTGGAATCTGGCAGATGGATCGGCTCCGAAGCCTGTGGCTTCTAGATGGTCAACATTCGGCGCGCCCGATGTTGGTGCCGTCAGAACGGGGTTGCTTGCCAGAGTTTGAGCGACTGGACGTGCCGCAGCTTCTAGGACCACAAGACAAGACGCACGAGTCTCCAAACCAGTCAAATCCATGTCGACATGTTGCATGGCGGCACATGCATGATTCTTGCATTGCAGAATTCCACAGCATCCCATCCGATTGTTTGATTTCCACGGGTTGCAGCGACAAGAAAGGCTGAGTGAACGATTTCTCTCACCATGGCGCTTGCCCAGAAATTGGAGGCCTGGGAATTGGGGACTGCCCCTGTTTTTTTTTTGGGGGGGGGGTTGTTTTGTACCCCCTGAGGGAAGAGCATCTTGAAACCAACATTTCTGGAAGTGCCCCCCCACCCGGCCTTTGTTAGGGGATCCTTCCAGCTTGCACCAAAGGACAAGCATGTGTGTAGTATCCTAGAATCGATTTGAGATTTGCTAGAACTCGTTTAGGGTCAACCGAGGTGGCCGCCGACTCCCGCCCAGGATCCCAAATTCGAGGTGGTGAGGATCGGCAACTCGTACTACAGGCTGGCAATTGATTTGCGCCAGGCAAAGCCCTTTTGGATTGGCCGGCTGCTTCAAAAGAGCAAAATGTTCCCTGCCATGGGATGGGTCAGGATCTTGATTGGAAGGTGTTGGACCGTGTTGGACCTTGGACTAGGCCTTTGAGGTCCCAAGATTCTGAACAGTTTCTTGCAACAGGAAACCACATGCTTTGGACTTCAAGTTCAGGTTGACACATTGTGAATACCTGTTTGCTTGCGGTTGAGTTGGGTTTGTCATTTTTTTGAGGACACCCCTTTTTGGGCTTGCTCACAGGGAACCAAAGAGAAACCAGCCATTTTGGGAGTTTCTGGAGACAAATTCAGCTTGATCAGGAAGCTGGTCGTGGACGAGAACCTTAAGTTCAAGTGCGAAGAGAGACCCTGCCATGGTTTCAGACCAGATTTATGTGACGCTAAACCGCTTCTAACAAGTGGGTTCCTTTCGGATGCTGCATACATTTGGTGCAAGCTGGAACCCACTTACTGGAAGCGTTCAATGGGTCCCCTAAGATTAATTGGATTGTTAGACCGCGTGGAGCAATGCCCTTGCGCTGTTTCACAGGGTGGTGCAGCTGCCTGCCATCAACGAACGTGATTTGAGAGGAAAAAGTAAGGAGTACGGGATGTGAATGCCAGGAACCGAAGATATTTCGAAGAAGATGAAGCAGAGGAGGAGGGCGAGTTGGATGAGCAGTTGCTGTACGAGGCGCTGGTGCAACGTGCTTTGCGCCTTCGGGTTGAGATAGTTTGTTCGCCTTCTGGTGTTTCACCACGTAAAGGCCTACTGCAATTGTCGGCAAGGCGCAGAGACAGACTTGGCCGTGCTCACGAGAGGGGGCGGTCGTCCGATGTACGTGAGTGAAGCAACGTGTTTGGCGTCTAGTTCAAGAGTCAAAGCCAGCAGTCACTTTTGAGTGTGTAAGCTCTCTCGAATCACAATACTCAAACCTGCCCGAGCATGAGAAGAAGCCGGTACACGTGGATGGCGACGACGCACTGGAATATCTTTGCGTGCTTATGTTTTGCTTGTTTGTGTGTGTGTGTGTTCATCTCATGTAGCCTAACGTGATGAATTACTTGTGATGAACCATGATAGGAATGGGACAAGTGACCCTCACATGTTTTTTTGCACGAACATTTGCATTAGCATGCAATTGCTGCGGCGTTCATCTCATGTAGCCTAACGTGATGAATTACTTGTGATGAACCATCATAGGCATGGGACAAGTGACCCTCACATGTTTTTTTGCACGAACATTTGCATTAGCATGCAATTGCTGCGGCGACAATTCGTTGTAACCAACGAGTACCGTGAAATTTTGGGAAGAAGCTGAGCTGCCACAGGCTTGTACTCGTTGGTCCACGCCTGCAGTGGATAAGTCTGGGGTTCTTCCCTCATCTCAGGTGGCAGATATTCAATCGGGTTGACTGTCGAAACATAGCTCCGTGCTCAAACGCAAACAGTTTGCATGAGAGGCCAAGTTCCTACATGGGGTCTCCTCAAAAACTTTGTTGTTTTTTGATTAGGGCAGACGAAAAGCTGACGTCAGGGGGACGAGTGGGTCTTCCGCATGGAGATGCCCGCGATCTTCCACAAGTTTATCGTGGGCTCGCGCGCCGCTGGGCAGAAGTTGTGAGGTCCGGGCGTGGCAACAGTTGAGTAGCGTTTTTTTTGGCTTCTCCATTACATATGGGTATGGTCAAATTACACCAGGGGACCGCAGGTTGTAGTCCGTGTTTCCATTTACCAGGGCTCCATTTTGGGTACCTATTTCTGACCCACACCCATATGTAAAGGTACGGAAATTAGTCTCTTTTTATTATTATTGGAAAGGTATGATAATTGCACTACTCATTTGAGTAGGGGATAAACACCTCTACTCATTTGGGTATATGTGAATTGCATGTGATATGTGTCAAAAGGGGATGCTGGGTGATGTGTCGTTGGCTTCCCTTCAAACCAAACAACTCACAAACACAGACACCCATTTGTTGAAACCACCGGCCCTTCCCCACATTTCCCCTTTTGGTGGTTTGAAGCGTCACTTGTTGGGCTAACTTGCAGTGCGTTTCCTCTTGGCAGGGTAATCTTCACAAGAGAAATATAGGCAGCCCTGCTGGTCCCCTTTGAAGGGAAAGTGGCTGAAGAAATACTGGGCTTCGCATGCTTAAGGAGGCTGGCCCAACCCTTGGTTGACGAGTTCAGCGCGTTGTGTGCAGGCCAGGAACAAGCAGAAGCTGGAAATGGAGCTGACGCCTTAGTATCATGCATACACCGCGAGGGCATTTGGGTTCGGGAACAGCCCTTGCAATGTGTTCGCTCCTTGCTTGTAGGTTCTGCTGCAAGATGGAGGTTGAAGTGAGTGTACAGTTGGCTCAAGGTTGTTTGTGCCGGATGCTGTTCTGTCACATTCTTCCAGCGCATTCTGAAAGATGGCAGCAAAGCAATCAGTGTTACACAACACGCACACCATCAGGTCCGGCTGCAGGATCGTCGTTCCCAAGCGGGAGGCTGGAAAGGGGCTCGCACAGCGGCTGGAAGTCAAATCGGAGCCACACGAGCGACTTGATGTGGCCTCCACTCCAAACGGACATTTCCTCTATCGTCCCTACTACATGCCGGTTGAATACCTCATGTCATTTTATCAATTTGTTGCGGCAAAATCTGGAGTTCCCAACATGTCTTCTTTCAACATCACCCCACACAAAGGCAGTCACCCTAAAACTGGCGCAAAAGTTGATGCTTCAACCAACACAGAATGCAGATATAGGGGCACAAGGCCTCCATCAGATTTTCGGTGCGATCCGCGAGCATTTGTTGCGAGGAGCTGGAGGACTGCGTCTACCTCAGGGCGCGTCAGAAGCAGCAGATCTACAGCTGCAAGGCTGAGGGGGTTTGATTTCGGGTCTGAAGGTACTTTAGCCTTTTGGTGTTTGTGTCAATGTCTCTGTTGACTGTACAGCATTTTTGGGGGTTGGCTTTTGGGGAGTGTTTGAACGACAGACCAGAGGGAAGCCACCCACTATTGGGCATTTCAGGTTTAGAGACAGATCACTAGTTGTCGCTTGATTGTTCGGATCAAGCAAACAAAAGTGGCCAGTCTTGTGGTGTATTTCTGAAAGGGGAGCTGCACAGGCCTGCTTGATGGCCAATTTCCGCTTCGCACAACTTGGCAGCTGGTTTGTCCCAGTATTCGTAGGGTTTGATCCATGACAACTGGTGCAGGATTCCGGCGATCGACAGGGGCAAGTTTCTGTCATACCAAGGAAATCCCTTCCACAGTCATAAAAGTCTTGGATGGTTTTTTCTGCAATGCACATGCCTGACCGATCAAGTGAACCGCAGGCTCTTATCGAGCTCCTGTGTGAGAAGGAAGAAGCCAAGCTGGAGGAGCTCCCAGAGATGAATTCTAGGGATGGCTCCCTGTCAAGCTCCAAGATTGGTTGTATTGCGCCTTGTGACAGTGGTGTGGCGATTGTGGAAGCCTTCTTAGAAGTGACTGAAGTCACAGGTCCGGGATGTTTTTTGGGCGGGAGATTGCTGGCATCAAATACCTTGGTTTTATGCAGCACCTATTATGTAAGGGCGGTCCTGAAGGGTCTACGAAAGGAACACCCTGCATCGCAAAAGGTCGGCAAAATGTATGGTCTTGGGCTGTGTTGGTGTTCGTGGTAAGCGTGTCTGATAGCATTCTTCCGCGGAATTGCACCGACAAAATCTGAGTTCCACCGACTAAATCCGCGAAACGACTGCGAAAGCAACGCAAAAGGAACGTGAAAGGGCGAGGTCCCAAAGTGGGGCCTAGCAATGCGACGACCAGAACGAAAGCGATGTTCCAAGCGGCTCAGCTGCTTCTCAAGAAGCAGAGTAGGAAAAAAAACGCCTAGTTCCTGGAAGCCGCGCTTTCAAGACTGATCTGGCACTGCAAAAGGAACTCCGAGGGCCCCGGAAAAAACCGCGGAAGGCCGGCGAAAGAGAAGTCTCCGGGTTTCCGGGGCACATTTCTTTATCTGAACCACCTCCATGTACACACGGATCTGTATACAGACCGTATGCATACTCACGACAAAAAAAAGTAATGCGTCTACCCTCTTTTTTGTGAGGAGTGGAAGCGTTGGGTTTCAACTGCAGGGTTTATGTTGCCCGTGCTGGTGGTTTCAATCATCAACTTTTCCCTTGGTAGGGGGTCATGTTTTAGGTTGGAAATGTAGGGAACCTTGTGCTGCCTGGGCATGTGTCAAGATGCCCGAGATTTTGTTTCATTGTTTTCTTGTTTATTATTATCTTTGTTATTTCTCTTTGGTTGCCATGGTTGCCCTTTAAACCATCCCAAAAAGGGGCACCCATCTCTACTTGTGCACAGTACACCCACTTCATCTCGGTGCCGTTGGCGCATGATGACAAGTTCCGGCAGCTGGTGGACCAGTTCCGAGAGGAGATGTCGGGCGTCGGGCGAGTCGCATTTCGCGTGCGAAATGCGAAGTGGTGGTTCCACCCACCTTGAACAAAGAGCCATACTTAAAACCACCCTTTTTTGGGCAGGGCTCCTTAAAAGCTACATGTTGCAACCATTTGAATCATGGCTTTTTCCACCAAAATAAATGGAAACCACCATTTGCAAGGCAATGTTCAGGTGTATAATGCAAAGATCCCTGTTGAACAAAGAGCCATACTTAAAGCCACCCTGTTTTGGGGCCCGTGTGTTTTGAGACATACCCAAGTGTGTCAGTTTGGGGTGGTGTGCACTCGCCCGAACCGCTACCTCAAGGAAATTGGGGGTATACCACCACTACCCTGTACAGGAGTGTAACCCCCATTTTACCTTGGGAGTGGGGTGGGGTGGTCAACCCGTCTTGAGGCCAGGGTTGCAGTTTGTGGCAGTCAGAAGATACATAGTGTCAACATAGCCTTGTTCAGGTCCATGCTACTTGCATTGAGCTGCAGGATGTGGTCCTCCAACGCTTCGCAGGCATCGATGCCTCAATCTTTATGCCGTCTAGGCGGGCATTTTGGGTATGTGTAAAAATAGGGAAGCTGCTAAACTGCGTGGCTTTCTTTCCGGTGAGAAAAGTGACCGTGGGACATGGTTTATGGGGATCATTCCCTCATTCCCTGCTGAGAACCGTGGAGGTTTGGACCTCTGGTCCTCGAGAGTGACAAGTCGGGTGAAAGCAAACCGAAGGGAGTCGTTGCGTGGTTTTGCCGGCACCAAGTGAAGAGCATGCACTGCAGGTTTTGGGGCCTTCAGACCAGTGGTACCCAATATTTTGAGCCCTTTCCCATTTCCCGTTTGCAAAAACAACACCAGAGGTTTGCTGGAACCCTCTCTAGTACAGGCTCAAAGGGGTCCTGGTCCCAAACCGGCAACCCAAGCCTAGCAATTTGTTGCCTATTTGCTACGAGTCTTGTTTTTTTTTTGGTAGGGGGGTTCACGCAGACCATCGCACACCTCACGTGTCAATCTAGTTTAGATGAGTGGATTCCACCTGATGTAGCTTGCTTCGGCCGGGCCGTAGGCGTATGCACTTCACCTTGTGTATGCTGAAGCTCCACTCGCACGCACAAGTGGATGAGATGAAGGAGGCGGATGCCGGATGCCGGATGCCGCAGGCATTGAGCCATATGGGTGTGGCTCCAAATTGAGGAGTCAGGGTTACGCAGGTTTTGGTCCATGTTGCCACTTACCAGGCTTCCATTTTGGTGCCGGTTTTTTGAGCCACGGCCATATTGAGCCATATCAGTGTGGTTCGTTTTTGGAGCTGGGTGCCCAAAGGCAAAGCCAAAGAGAGACGAATGATGCCCTTTGATCTTTCCTGACCCGACGTTTGGCACGGCACTTCGGGGGGTTTCTCCATTTCCCCTTCTGGAAGCTGCAAAACATTGGCCGTTTCAATGAACACCAGCAGATTGCAACTTTTGACGGGGAAATCCAGTGAGCTCTGGACTTGGAACTTGTTTCCAAGGAGTTGGCCTGAACGGAAGCGACTGGTAAACCACCAGCTTGGGGATGGTTCCCTTTGAGGCAAACCCAAGTGCCCCAGTCCAACCACCCCGTTCCTTCGGTTTTAGAGAAGCTGTTGCCCCACGCAGTACTGGGGAAGTGCTTGATGCAACTGCGACCTACGTAGTCATCGCAAAGATGCCTTGGTTGGTTCGTTCTTTCGTTGGTTCGTTTGTTGGTTGGTTGGTGGGTCGGTTGGTTTTCGTTTGTTTGTTTGTTTGCTTGTTTGTCTGTCTGTTTGTCTGCCTGTCTGTCTGTCTGTCTGTTTGTCTGTTGGTTTACAGTTATGTGGCTCACTTGACCCAGTCCCGGAGGAAAGCAGTGCAATGCGGGATGGCGGTGTTTGGACTATCTTACGGTGAGCAGCAATTGACTTGCTGGTGCTCGATAGGGAATGAGGGAATGACCCATATCAACCATCCAACTGGTGCCTTCAAGGGAATCCTTGGGTTCATTCCCACGTTCCCTACTGAGTACCCGCAAGTTGACATGGAGCCTCAGTGGACGTTCGGCGACTATTTTCCCTAGGTGTCCTTCGTGGAAGGGTAATGTATTCCTCTTGCTATACCTCCACCTCCATACCTCACCAAGCAACATTTTAGCATACCCAGGAACCTAAAAACTCCTATTCGTGGAAGCTTGGTGTATGTCGCTCCCGGGTGCGCGGAATCATACATCATTGAGTTGGACCATTTTTCGGGGACCCTGAACTCAAAACCGGCCGTCCCCCAAAACAAAAATGTGCTGCTTCATTTGGGCTTCCTTGAGCCACCAAAAAGGGCCTCTTTATTTTGAGAACCTCCAGTGGGTTCTCAAACAACACTGTGGCAATGGCAGGCGCTGAAGGATTTGTCTGCCCGCGAGCCTGGCCTGTTGCCGTTCGTGCGCGATAGAGGTCGTGTGCTGGGAAATGCGACTATGTAATCTGCTCTGAAATTTCGCTCCGAAGACTCCAAACATGGCTTTGCATTTTTTGAGGCCGCCCCTGTGCTTTTCGCATGAAACAGAACTGAAAACAGAGTCCATTGGTGGTCCGACCTCCGTCTCACGGCCTCATCGGGCGTCCCTTTGGCAGGCCTGGCGGCAAGCTCGGACTACGGCAGACCAGTGCTGGCCCACATGAAGGCGGATGAGAGATGCTTGGGGATCTGATGAAACGGTCGCTCTTGCACCGTGTACGCCCTAGCAGGGAAGCTCCTTGGGCCAGTGTTCACAACGGGGCAGGTGCCCCCAAGCCGCTACCCGCCCCGAAAATGCAGTATTTGACCCCAATACCAGATGTGGGAAATGGGTCGTGCTTTAAGCAAAGGAACATGAGGGAACATGACCCACTTAGGTGGTGTCCCTTCCTCCAGGAGGGTTTGAGACCCCAACACCATGGTCAAGGAGGTATTTCACCACTTTTAACCAGTAGATTGGTTATATAGCGTTTTCCCAAGGGTTGTGGTTTCGGGAAAGTTGTTCGTTTTAGCTGGAAAGCTGCAGATGTTCCGTCACACTTAAGCTGCAGATGTTCCTCAAGGCCAGGGATAAAAGAGATGCGCAGCTTTCATGATGCAAGAATAATACTGACATGAGGTTGGTTTGTCAACCAGGTCGCTGCCAGTTGCTGCTCTTATTGTTGCTGCCGATGATGCCGGTTACTATTGTGTTATGAAGTGCCAGTTCTGACAGTGGCCTGAGCGAAGATGGCGAGAGGGACACTGACAATGCCTTGTCATGGTGGTGGGGACAAACGACGTTTGATGGTGATGAGGATGGTGTTGGTTGATACTGGCCATGAGTTTACCACTGGAGACGCTTGTGACCACTGGACCTATCCCAGACAAAGCACTTTTAGGCCATGTTCGTTTTAGCGCTTGCTTGCGCCTTGCTAGATTTTGCAGCGTCGCTCGCCACGAGCCGTTTGCTTGCTTGTTACTATGTGGGATGTGCAAACTTAAGCACTCCCCTACGAGTGTTGCGTTATAAAATTGGCGGCTTTGTACTTGTTGTTTGATTTGAAACAAATCCAAACGGATACTCTCAGAAGACAAACACGTGCAGGGCTTGCACATCATGACCGATGACCCCACCAGCGTTCGGGGCCCAGCAGAGCCGGAGTGCGGAGTGCGCTGCAAGCTTCGCCGAGACTCAACATGGATGTGTATTTTTTGTAAGGGAACCCTGTATATATATTGGGTGGTTGTACAGGAAACCGAAAGAAAGCACTTTTGGGCTTCCATCTTTTGGCGCACAAGCTCAACATGGACCCCAAAGTCTCATAAACCTGGAGGTGCGGATATCAGATGGACTCCTGCAGTACCAAGTGTCGATTTCGACTCCCATGGGGCGATGTTACCTTTATGGTTAGGCTTGGACTTAGAATACCTTTCAAGCGGGTGGACATAACAATCCCACCACTTAAATAAATGACGTCCACCAAAGGGTCTCCAAATAATAAGTATACCCATCATGTGTTGATCAGCTGAATATCCTTTTGGATGCGCCCACTTTGGGATATCATACCACTTTGGTATCTCCAGCGCCTCCAAGATCTTGTGAGGTTGGCGTGGTCTTTACAACGGATCGATCCAGCGCACTGCAAAATCGCACCTGGGCTGCATTCGCGTTGCATTTATGCTCACAACGCCTCTTTGTTGCTTCTTATGCTTGTCGCTCTGCTGGAGTTGTTTGGTGTGGGTGCCACATCAAGCGCATTGATCAGGATGCGGGCTGTAGGTGTTTGATGAGAGGCGAATTGGTCATCGCCTCCTGATGTGTTGCAGCGTTCAAAGCCCCATAGATGCCGTTGTGCCAGTTGGGCAAGCGCAAGGCATGAACGCGCTGTCGGACAACATGTTCCAGCTCTTCCAGGCCTACGTAGAACGCCAAAATTCTGGCGAGCTCACTCGCGGGGTAAAGCGATTTCACCACGTTTCCTGAAGCTTAAAATGAAGCAAGGAGATGGCTCTGCTGGTAACCTCTTTATGGCCTCCACGATGCAAGGGATCAAAGGGCACCGGGGGCCAACATCGGGACCCTTTCTGTTTGAACAATCGGCACTTGATGTGCTGATCAGCGTTTAGGGCGCGTACTAAAAGGAACCCTTGGAAAATCTTGGGAGCCATGCAAATCACCAATCCGGTTCCGGGATCCCCTGAAGCAGGTGGGGTGGGTTTTGGAGCTGCGCGAAGGCTCGCAACCTGGTCTCCTCGCAGAGCCTCATGTCACAGCGGCTCCTCTCTTCGGATGGCCAGCATGCAGAGGCGGAGACGCTCGCGCGAGGGGTCCACTCTGAGTCCGCTCCACTTGCATCTTTCTTCAACCGCATCACCAGGTTGTTGGTTTCGACTTTGTTTTTGGCTGAGGCTGGTTTTGGGTTGGTTTGAGAGTTGGTTTAAGGATTGTTCAGGTTCAGGGTTTGTTTAGGGGTGGTTAGGGTGGGCTAAGGCTGGGTTTAGGTGGGCTTAGGAGCGGTTTCAGGTCGGAAACAAAATCGAACGCACCTGAAGAACGTTGCTATCCAAATATACTCCCGGAACGGATGTTGCGTCAATACAATAGAATCGATGGAGATCCAAAAAGGCTGGCGCCGTGCAATTTTGAAGAGAACGATGGTTGAGATGAGCGAGCATGGAATCAACCCTTCTTTGACCACCGATTGTTAAAGGGCGGCTTCAAAAGATACGCCCATATATACACAGGCCACGATCACATGAGAAAACATAATGCAGGACGAGTCATCATGGCTTGGCATTGGGAGCCAGGTGAAGCTTCATGCCACCCTGATGAACACAAAGCTCAGACCTCGGTTGAACCAGAGCGCTGTCCCAGAGCAAACGTGTTTGTTTGCCATTGTGTTTTTGTTTGGGAAGGGGGAGGCGGGGGTTGTAATGTCTCTTGGCTCTAGGGCTGGTTTGTGAGTCCAAGACCAATACGGAACCTGAAGGGAAGTGCCCTCAAAAGGGAGATACTTCTGGTTCCATGATTGTTTTAGTTGCTGGAGTTGTCGCAAGGAGCATGTAACGAGACTTAGTTTTAGTGCAAAGATGACCCGGTGGCATGTGTTGCATGCGAGGGAATAGAATGACAGCCTCTCATGCGGTATCCGTTTGTCCTTAATTTGTGCCTGTGGGTGTTGTTTGAAACTGGGGAGCTCGCAAAATGGTGAGTGGTTTTGCCTTGGGTTTTCCTTAAGCACAACCCCAAAAAGGAGCCCTCAACAAAGCACGCATACACTGCTTCGAGTGCCCATTTGCAAGCCGCCCGCTGCAAGGGGATCGTTACATCTCCCCAAGATGTTCTCTCGGATTACAATCCCCAGTGTTTTGTGGGGCTACCTGTCAACCAAAATGGCCTTGCCTGCTGTTTTGGGGTTTTTGTTCATTGTTTCCTTTTTTTCGTGCTGGTGCTCAGCAGGGAATGACTAGTTGGACTGACCCTAAAAGAAATCATCCAACTGGTGGAAAAAAAACAAGAAGGGCACCTTAAAGCCCGGGTTCATTCAACGTCACATTCCCTCGATATATCGCACGGATCGCGTCTCGTTTCGCACCGAGGTACGCCCGGTCGCGTTTCGAGGAGCGGAGCGAGCGGGAGACTTTCGACGCCTCGGTGCTCATGGAGCGCTTCGGACAGGCTGGGGGAGCCTTGAGCTCGAGGCTGAGCTGTGTGTCCCTTTTAACGGGCACACGGGCACGGTGTGGAAACTAAAGGGAAGCTGAAGGGAAAACACATTTTGGGGTGGGCCCCCTAGTTTAAGACACATTGTGTGTGTGTGTGTCTCCTGAAAGCCATTTGAATGGTTTTAGGCCTGGGAATGAGGAGTTGGTTCTCACGGTGACAGCTGGCGGTTCAGGGCGAAGAAAGCGGAAGCCCCAAGCCACGGCTTTTCGGAGGGCCTGGTTATCGACAGCGACACCGTTTGCTTAGTTTGTGTCACCCCTCAAACAAGGCAAGCAGCTCCTGAAGGAGTTGCCTTGACCCACAAACAACAAGGACATCAGCTTGGTATCAAGGCTTTCTTGAACAAGACGCTATGACATTCTATGTGCCGGGAGTGACAACAACATATCGACATTGTTGGATTCGGAAAGTGGATGTAAGACGCTGCACTTTTTTGCTGCCGCTGCTGCTGCTGATGATGCTGATGCTGCCAACATTCCCGCGTTCAAATATGTGTCGCGGACAATGTGTATATTGAAATTAGGCACCTCGGATTGCTGCATGCTTTTCGCTTGCCGACGCCTGGGACCAATTTTGGCTCAGCCATTGCACTCGGAGCCATCCTTAGGAGTCTGGCCCTCGGTGACAGGGTCCCAGAATGTCACAGATATCTTTTCAAGAGCCTTGAAGCTTGATCAACGTGACATTGAACTTGGACTCGATATTCCGGCTTTTGATGTGGAACTATGGGCCATGGCGCTATTCGGGATGACCATTCCTCATTCGAAAACAAGGGGACACCCACCATACCTGGGAAGCGCCAAGCCAATTTTCCAGAACTCCGATACTTTTGGAACAGCAGAGTTGGCTGGTAACAACACCCTGCAGAACTTCCACACAATAACTAGCATGTCTAGCAGGTCCGTGGTCATTGTGGCCATTGCATCAGGCACTGTATTTGTCTCACAAAAGCCAGGGCACTGAGATGTTTGCCCACGTCCGAAGAAGGGGCAGAGAAATATAGTAAGCAAGCAAAGCACTTGCTTCACAGAGCCCAGGACGAAGAAGCTCCTCGCAGAACGACCTCAGGCACAAAACAAGAGCTGCCGACCCCTGCCGCAGAAAATAACATCACCAACCCTAGATCGACAGGTTCTCGGAATTGTTCTTTGAGCCTTTTGGGCTTGTGAACAAAGGCCATGAGATCTCATGGACCTTGAGTTTGTTCTCTACTTTGTTTCCCGAACTCCACCATGGTGTCCGGCTTTACCCTCGCTCCACATTGGGTATGTGTCGAGAGAGGGGGTGGCTTTCGTTTTGGCTTCCCTTGAAACTTCCAAACCCTGAAAGGGCACCCTGAACAAAAGACATACCGCCTGCTCTGAGGCGCCTCCAAGGATGAAGTTCCGGCCAGCGCCTTGGCCGAGTTGAATCGCGGTTGCGGAGCCCGCCGCTACGGGAAGGAAGCTTCGACAATGGCCGTGTTGGGCCATGCCGGTGATATGGCATGGGTTACAGTTCCGGAACATGCCCCCAAAAAAGCAGGCACAGAAAATTCTACCAGAACTCCTTTGTCGGGTTGGCGATGGTTGGCGCTTGCGCAATTCTCTGTAGATTTCCCGGAGCTAGTTTCTATGAAGGACGACCCGCCAGAAACGATCCAACTGCAAGATTTCGTCTAAGGCCATGTATCGACATCCACGCCGGTCAGGCCACAGCCTGTCGCTTGACTCCTGGGCTTAAAATCAGGGACCGGGCCCCAATAAACGGTTTTTCGCCAAGAACAATCATTTGTGTAGCATCACATTTATAGTCACCTTAATTTCAGGCGTTGTGTGCAGCGCTTTGGGTTGTGAGTGTAGGGTTGCTCCCTAGTCAATAACCCCCAATGGTAGAAGGGCCAATACTCTACAGGACAGTGTGGCCAGGAAAAAATGCATGTAAAAGGTAAAACAAAGTGAACCTCGCCCATCAGGAACACACCTCTTGTATGAGGCCTTCCTACCTATCCCCAGCATGGGCAGGTGAAGCAGATCGTTGGCGGCACTTTGTCGGAGGAGACAGATGCTCCGGTGACCAACTTCGCGGCCTCCCAGCGCGGATTCCTAGGTGTTTTTTGTGGAACATGCAGGCATCTCCTCGGTGTGTCTTGCATATGGGGACCTGCGAGATGGTGATTGTGCATGATGTGTCCCTTCAAGAAAAACAATGGCAGGAGACCAACTCAATACCTTCAGCCTTTTGTGCGATAAATGTCCTTTCAACATGGTGTGTGCCAATGTCACAAAGTCTTTCAATGATTTGGTTGTGTTGCAATTTGCAGGATGTGTTTATGTCCAGCGTCCAATGGCTATTATTTCATTCCGAGGACCCTGCGCGACATTGCTGTTTCATTGTCGCAGTCTTTTAACTTGTACTAGTAGGGTTGATTCCAAATTCTTGTCAACAATGTGCCCTTTTCCCTGGAAAGATCCGGATCCCAGAGTCAGAATGGCTGCAAGTTACCCCTAGACATTTGTGCGTTTGTCAAAAGCAGGGGTGCGTTTTGGTATCCACAACCTTAAAAGGCGGCACCAAGATACGACAAGAGGCCATCTTTTTGACCCCCCCCCATTTGAATGTTGCTGTCTGTTTTTCCTCAGAGCAAGGCCCTCGAGTTACTTCGCCGAGCTCTACAAGAAGGACGGCCTAGGCTCGAATGGTCTTGCTTCTTGGGCCCCTTGGAAAATAGATGGGTCTTTCTTCGCTCAGGGAAAGTCCTTCTTTTCTTGGTTTTGCCTGGAGACTAAGAGGCAACCAGTCATTCTGAGGAGGGGGGGGGTATTTGAGACAAGCTCGGTCATGTTGTATCACGACCTTTTCGAGCAAGCAGATTTGGCAGTGGATCATGCCGCTGCACGTTCAGCACTGTGTGCCATGCTCGGTTGGGGGATTGATCGTTGGGTTGGTGGATTGATCATTGGGTGCTTCCACCCCCTGCCAGCCTTTTGCCCTCAACCGGAAGCCGCAGAAGCTTTGAACTGGGGAATGAGTGGCTCACATCAAGCTTCTGCATCAAACTTGGAACAAGACACAAGGATGCACGTTCAACCTCACTTCCATAACACTCTCGGAGGACATTCACGAAGGTCTCTGTCCGATGTGGCTCGTTCAAACCAATCCGTAAAGATTGTTGCCAGATGATGCAGTAGTGGTTCCACCTGTACTGGTGTCCAGTTACGGCTTAGGATTCAGGATCCGCCCAGTTGGTTGTTTCGATTTTTATGTCTACTCACTTGGAGACACAAAAGCAGAAAACCCAAAAGAAAAGGGGGTTACCCAAGAGGAGATTCCTGTCCGAATGGTTTGGTTGAATGCGGTAGTTAACCATCCACTATTGCCACACAGATGGGTGGAAACTAGCCGCTTTTAGGCTGAAAGGGCCACAAGCATATGGCTGTGAGTCAAAAATAGGTACCCAAAATGGAACCCTGGCAAACGGACACATGGACTAAAATCTGCCGTCCCCTGGTGATTTAATTTTGACCCCCACCCACATACAAATAATATATATGGGAGTCGTTCTAAAGGTCCTTGTAAGGAGTTTAGTATTCGGTGACCATCGGTGTTGGTTGAGGTAGCTCCGCGAAAGATTCGCGATGGAGTTGCGAAAGTAACTTTTTTGTTCGCGAAAGTTTTGCGTAGCTGCATCTTGCAAATCAGTACTATGTGAAAACACTCATATTGTCTGCTGAATCTTCCTTCTATGCTGATTATAACTTTTTGTTGTTTGTCCCCTGATAAAGCCTGGTGACGCTACAGTTTTATACCCTGCTTCGCTGGTTAGTGCTCCAGGTGTGCGGGTGTTAGTCGGTGGCTTTAGAAACGTGAGTGATGTTTCGCGAAAGTTCCGCGAAAGATCCGCGAAAGCCCGCGCGAAAGCGCAGGCTTCGATTGCAAGGGGGGTATTTTCTGAGCGCCGCGCTAGTCAGAGTGCTAGCTTGGTACTGAAAATTTGCAACTTCAAGCTGGGGCTGCGCGGCTTTCGTGCTGGAACTGCGGAAGTGCATTTCGTGTACTGGTGCTGAAAAGTTGCGAATCTCCAGCTGGAGTCGCGGAAGTGCATGTCATGTACTACCCTTGTGGTGAAAAGTTGCGACTTTATTTCGCGTACTAAACCGGTACTTAAAAGCTACGACTTCCCGACTTGAGCAATGAAAAGTGCACGGCGATGAATCCGCGAAAGATTCGCGAAAGTAACTTTTTTATTCGCGAAGAACGGCCGTTTCGAGACAAAGGAATTTAGAACAACCACCATATATATATATATATGTGATATATGCGCGCATTCATGGAGCTCCTGGAATCTCAGCACTTCTCCGCGTCACCCGTCACTCGCGCAGCCGGCGGCCACGCGATCATGCTGGGCGCCACCCCGGAGAACCGGGCCACCGTGGGCTTTGCCATGGCTTGGCCGAGCCGCGGGGTTTTGGGCCATGAGGGGCTTAAGACGATCTCACCCAAGGTCAAGACTAGGCCCAGTTTGTGTTGTGTTCTGCATTTTGGTTGCCAAGACTAGGATGGTGTTGGGTTTCTGTAAGCATGTGGTGAAGCGCACACCCCGGCGGATTTATGGCAGGCCCTGGAGGCTGTGAAGGCCTATCCTGGAGGGCTTCAGGCAAGGGTCCCAGACGGCCAAGCGTCCGGTTGGATACTTTGGGCAACGAGTTGACACAGCTCACAGGACATGTTATGTTGATGGTTTGTTGAGTGGTTCTCATTTGGCTGGGTGGGTGTGAGCAAATTTGAGACTCGCAGGACATGGCATGTTAATCATATGTCCCCAGGTTCGGAAGCAACTGAAATGATTGAGTGCTGATCCTAGGGCCAAATCAACAGCGAACGGGTCACGTTTGGTTTGTCATTTTTGGCCGGTTCGCGTGAGCAATTGAGCAACTGGTGTCCTATTTACCAGGAACAAACGAGCAACTGTGAGTTTTCCATGCATATGAACAAGCCATAGTATCTGCCATGAGTTCCCCATTGGTCAAATGTTGTTTTTTGCACCGAGTTCTGCCAAGTTTGCATCGCGTTGCTTGCTCTGCCTGTTCACTTTACATGCCCACTCTGCAGCTCATTGCTTTGGATCACCCATGATTCAGCAGAACTGTGACATAGCGACCCCGCTTCAAAGTGTTCAGGCTAAAGATACGGGGCATTACAGGGCTACTTACCAGGTTCGTCATGAAGGCATGATGGACGAAACAAGGTTGCTGGATGTATGACATGACAGTTGTCCCGAATCAATGACGACCTCACTGTAAGTGCATGTTTCTATTGTGATGCAGTTGATGGCAGGTGCTTCCAGGTGTGGGTTACAAATGGATGACTGGATTCAGTTTGGTTCCAATCATGTCCCTTTGGAACTGTCCAAAAGGGCACCTCGGGCGACAGAGACAGGGAGAGTTCTCGTTTTCAACTGGAAGTGGTGTGTGGGCACCTTAATGTCTGTTTCTAAATGGGGAAACTCCATCTATTTGTGGAAAGGGACACATGATAAACAAATGGGGTAGTGGAAACTATCTTAGTCTCTCGTTGACCGAGTCTTGATTTCAGGTGGGTGGTGGCGTCACCGTTGACAATGCGCTAGAATACCTCGAAGCAGGCGCCGTGGCGGCGTTTACGGGATTGTCACCCCCCAACTGTCCACAATGAATTCGACAGGGGATACTGAAACGTCAACCCAAAAGACGGGGATACCCTGCCTCCCCAGTGTTCCTAATTCCTTTTCTGTTTGGATTTCCTTTGCTTCCCTAAGAACTTCAAAGGTATCAACAAACAGAAAATCCGCAAAATGAGGGGGGCGGTTTCCTTTTGCTTTCTCCTGTGGTTCGGTGGATTCAACATGGTAGATCCCTTTGTTAGTCCCCACTGAAAACGGGTTTCCTTTTTCTAACCGGATCACTGGGCAACGGGCAGTCTATTTGAATAGGTGAATTTGGGACTTTGCTTGCTGGTGCTCTGTAGGGAATGACCCAGGGTTTGGGAATGAACCTAGGGATTACCAAGTTCATGGCTGAGACAACCTTAACATTGATTTGGCGGACCCTGAGGTGCCAGCCATGTGATCGTGACGTCCTATGTCTTCTTCGACGGAAAGGCTGGGGTCATGGGATAAGGCTGCCTAGTCTACGTCGAGCTCACCGATGCGGGAGTAGAAACCCACAAAACCCTGTGATGTAGGTCCTTTAGTTGGGAATCCTTATCTCAGTTTTTTTTTTTTTTTTTTTTTTTTTTTTTGTACATCAATGTAAGGAGCACACACACACATTGTTGGCATCTGCTCCTTGGTTTTCTCAGTGTCACCCTTTGGCCAGCGTTGCTCCCGAAGATGCGGCAAGGAGGGATGTTTTCGCAGGGAGATCCGGCACAGCGCGTTATTACCTCAAACTCAGTGTTCACTAAGTTAGGCATCCTTTTGGTGGGCAAGTCTGCGGCTCTTGATCAGATTGATAGAATTTGATAGGCCACGGTCAAAACTCCCCTGTAGTTGGGGTTGGTAGGGATAGTCTAGTCATCAGCCACATACAGTTTTGGGACAGATGTCAAGGCTTCTATCGACGGAGTCAGGTCCGCCCCACATCTTGTGGAGACTTGTGTATTCCCGTATTCGTGGGGTTTGATCCATCCCAACTGGTGGAGGCCTGCTCTTGTCGCGTGTTGTTCGCGGATTCCCCATATCACATGGCCGCCTAGAAGCCATTTTGCCACCGGGCTCCAGCAGGGGTCATGGATTTGAGTGTACATGTTTTAGTTGGGGTTGCCTTAAACAAAAACCAGGGGGAAAACCCAACATTTGTGGGATGTCCCTGTTTTAAAGCACACCCATCTCTCGAAGCGATTTCGCCAGATGGACAAAGAGCGCCTCCACGCTCTTGTGGATTTGGTGGGCCCTGCGCTCAGAAAATCGCTCCACAGAAGCTGGACAATAGGCTGGCTGACGAGCCAATTGCCATGGGCGGCTTTTTATGTCACAGTTTAAGGTTGACTAAACAAGAAGCATATTTGTTCAATATGTGCTCGGTGTGCCGGGCTGGCCAAGGAAAGGCAGTCCTTTCTCACAGGAAAGCAGGGTAGTACTGTTTGTGCTATAGCTTCTTCTTGGCCTGCAACGTGCCGGGATGCATGTCTGACAGCTTTGCTTCCCATTCTCAGCAAGCTTGTTTATAATGAACTTTGGCATGATTCCCAGTGCAAAATGTCGAGCAGAGCAGTATGTGTTGAATTACCAGCCAATTCAGGATGATGCGCTGACCGCAGCTTCTTTGCAAGAGGCGGTGTAGCCTTTGTTCTATCGCCCCTTTGTCAACGCACAAGATGCGAAGCAAACTGGCAGGTGTTGTTTCTTCGGGTTGTGTCATCGCGCCCAGGCAAGAGGCGGCTTATTCTAGACTTGAGTTGCAGACGGGTGCCTGCAACGGAGGACTGCCGCCCATTCCTGAGTTTGGGGCAGTGGATTCCAGCTTTTTGTTTCATGTGGGTTGTTGAAAAGTGTGTTCTTCATCCTCATGCCAGCTCAGATGGCAATGGTTCCCCTTATTGTTGTGGTAGCATCCCACTACGGTGTTCAGCCTGGGATAATGAATTCCAGGAGCCATTTTTAAACAACCCAGCCAGAACCATGAGCAAAGTATATTAACCCTTTCCCCTCCCATGGTAAACAGAGATGGCCATAGAAATGTCAAAACGAGGTTCAGTAGACTAGAGTTCGGGATCTCCCCAAAGTTCAGAAGTGAACAACCCAGTCGATTAGACATCGTCAACCTCGCAAAGGGAAGGGTCTTTTCTAGGTGTCACTGGGCAACATGAGCACGTTCTTTATGGTCATGCCGCATGCCTGCTCTCTCTATCCACTAGACAGAACGCACGACAGCAGGAAGGCAAGCCGCCTGTGTACAAGGCGCGCGTCACGCAGATGCTACGGGAGGGGGCCCGCCCGCCTTGGGGAGATATTGTAAAGGAAAAGAAAAGCGAAGCCAGGCCCCTGTACTGTAAATTTCTGGGGTG